>CM060921.1:524628251-525228251 GCA_030737875.1 Allium sativum | reverse complement strand
CTCCATTCTCGACCATTTCAATCTAATTAAAGATTCATTAAAACCCCACTTAGTTTTAATCTTTATAGAAATCAATATCCTGTCTTTAACCGGGTTAAAGAACCAATGTCATTTAAAACACGGTTCACGATAAACCCAAAATCACATTCCATTAATTATCGGGTTAAAGAACCAGTGTTATTTAAAACACTGTTCACGATAAACCCAAAAATCAATCCCAATTCAATTCCAATTAAATATTATTTAATTGGCACACTTCATTAAATCTAAATAAAAAGATTTAATCTTTTTCTCAACTGGGTTTAAGAACAGTGTTAATGAAGACACCATTCACGACAAACCCAAATCACATTTGATATTAAATACAAGGCTCTGAATAGAAAATATATCGGCTTATATTCAATATCAAATTCTACGACCAACAAATATCGTATTGGAAATATCGATATTTATATCTTTCAAATTCCCATAACGATATCTGTATCATCACGAAATCCAACATCGAAATATTCCAAAGACAATTCCGATTCAAATCCTTTCGAATTCAATTTTTGGAAATTCTGGTTATTTTCAAAACCATTTCAAATCCAATTTATTTATTTTAAAAATAAATAAATTATTATTCTAGTTCAAAACTAGTTCATTTCGATAAAAACTATTTTTATCTTTTCAAATATGGAGTTTTTCATCCCGATTCTTCCCAAATCATTTCTTATGATTTTACACAATTTATTGATATTTTTAATAATTTTATCAAGGCCCGTGCAGTCGATTTCCATCAACGGCCATCGAATTGCACTTACAACGACCTTTTTGAAATTTGATTTGGACATAATTCCAAATCCAACCGTTAGATTTCAAATTTCTAATATTCGTTAGAAAGCTCTTTTCGATACGAACCCAACGGTTCCGGTTTCAGGAGAATCCGATTGTCGGATCTCCCGCAATATCCATTCGAAGTCAATGGTCGAAATTCACGAACCACCGCAGCGCGGCGCGCTCTATTCAGGCCATTATATTATATATATATAATATATACTTCGTCGATTTCCTTTTAAAACGTATTTTATAAATCGTTTTAAATTCGTTTTCAAAACGATTTCAACTTCCTTTTAAATTCAAATCAAAATTGAATTTTCCCTTACAAATTCGTTTTAAATTCATTTCAAAACGCTTTCAATTCTATTTCAATTTAATTTGAATTTCAATTCACTTTAATATTCATTTCAATTTGAATAAAATCGATATAAATATCGTTCACGTCAAAATGGCGTCAATCTAATCAACACGGCTTCATATATTTCTATTTTCAAATATTCTATTTCAAATATTTCTTTTTCAAATATTTCTATTTTCAAAACTGGAATGAGGCCCAATCAATTACCATATAATGTTGATTATACGGATTTTCCACAACACATATATAAAATAACAACGATAAATAATCAACCATCATCCAGAGTGCGTTCTACACTGTATATGCATCAAATATAAATATTTAACGCTCATAGCAGTCTGTCAATCAATCAATCGACATACAACTAATTATTGGGATTAGTGTAGGTCATATATCATCCCAATACCCGTGTGGGGTTTCAAACAATCTAACACAGATTTTATTTGTGCAGTTGGGCGATGTGTAAAATTTATCGTCCCAATCAATATCAGTCAAATGTGTGTATATATACAAATCGTTCGATTTGTCTATATTAATTTATTTCATTTCAAATATACGTTAAAAAAAATTCTATTTTTAACTACAAAATATTTTTAACTATATAAATATTTTATTTCATTTCACATCACATTATACAATCAACTATACATCAAAATCAAACAAACAAGCATACAAGCCGTCCATGGTCTGTGGACGACGGGTGTCGGGTGCTACTAAACACCGTCTTCATCCTAGTATATATTTTAACTAGAAATAAATTAATAGTGAGAAGTTCTCACCAAAGCTATCCCAACTCCTCGACACTTTAAATGTAGAAGTCTTCGCTGTTCCTTCTTTCCTTACTTTCATCATCCGTAATCACTACATATATAAAAATCGAATTTTTACTTTGCTATTCAATATATAAAAACCAAAATTTTACTTTGCTATTCAATATATAAAAATTGAATTTTTACTTTGCTATTCAATATATAAAAATCGAATTTTACTTTGCTATTCAATATATAAAAATCGAATTTTTACTTTTCTATTCAATATATAAAAATCGAATTTTTACACTGCTACTATATAGATTAAAATTCTATTTTTACAACGGTGTTCATGTAATAAAGATTATATTTTTATCACGCTATTTTCTATATAAAGATTTCGCCTTTTCAAATATAAAGATATCGCCATTTCATTTCATCACTATAAAAATCACATTTTTATTTCAACATATATATAATAAAAATCGAATTTTTATTTTGCTACACATATAAAGGTCAAATTTTTATCTTCGCTTTCCTATGTATAAAAATCAAATCTTTCATATGCTAAAAATCAAATCTTTTATATGATAAAAATCAAAGCTTTTTAAGGATAAAAATCAAATCTTTTTAAGGATAAAATTCTAATCTTTTCATAAGAAAATTTCATATCTTTACATAAACATGAATAATAACTTCATATATAAAACAAACTTTTCAAACGATAATAATCATTGCTTTTCAATTCAAAAATCATATCTTTTCTTTGTAAAAATTCAATCCTTTCTTCATTACAACTCAATGCTAGTTTCATATTCAAAAGCGATATAAATTTTATTTTAAAACAGAAAAGAAAGTTAAAACAAAACAAAATTAAATAATTAAAACACTTACAGTTAAAAAGGGAGAGAGGGTGCTGCTGTTGTAATCGACCGGAAGGGGGGGAGGTCTCGGATCGCCGCGGTGGAGCCATGGAGGGTTGGGCGGCGCGTTTCAGGCGATGGAGAATCAATCGATGGCATTGTGGGGGTTTTGGGTTCGAATGGGGCGCTCGTGTGGAGGGAGGATGGACAGAGGGGAGTTCGCCGGACTGGGCGCGAGCGAGGGGAAGGGGGTCTCTGGGCGGTGGGCATTTGTGGCCGGCGGTGGATTTTCTAGGGTTAGGGTTCATCGATTGGGGGGAGAAAGAAGGAGGGAGAAGAGAGCACGGAGGGGGGGGGGGGGGTCCGGCAGTGGGGTGCCCCGGGCAGCGGTGGCGCCTGAAGGGGGGCGATGGGGTCAACGGTGTCGGATTTCGTTCGTCGGTTTTTTTTTTCTTGAAATGTCGGGTTGACTGATAATGAAAGGGGGTAGAGGGTTTTAATAATATATATATATATTAATTAATTAATTCCATAAAGCAACTTTTAAATTCGACCTCCAAACGAGACCCACCGACTGTCGTCACTAGCGTAATACCACCATTCCGAACACACTGGGAAATGTTTCGTAAGACAATTCTATCGTTTCGATCAATTTTCCTTTAAATTAAAATATAATTCAATGTATATTGAATTTGAACGCACATTTCAATTTACCAGGGCTACATACTAACCCTAAAAATTCTAGAAAGAATATATTTCTAGCTTCATATTGACGATACGGTCCTAACAAAACTAGTTTCATCGAATTCTGAGACCGTTTGAAAAATGACAATTTTCCAGTCGATTAAAATCAACTAAAACTGGTCAAACGCGTTTTCCTTTGCCACGCTCACATATTGATTCGAATAATTATGAAAATTGGAATCTAACAATAACTTGACATCACGGATCCAACAAAAGTGGTTTCGTCGAAATCCGAGGTCGTTTGCAAAATTTCCATTTTTAAGGGCCAGAATTCCATAGCGACTATTCTGAATTTTCAACTGGACATATCTTTTGATCCCCGCTATGAAATTTCGATTTTCCAGATCCGTTGGAAAGATATTCTCATTTAGATTCAAATATTTTTGGTTTCACTAAAATCCAGTTTATTTTGAATCCTGTACATTCATTTGAATTTTGAAATCGAATTATCGAACTACCGCGCCATTTTCAATTCCTTTTATAATTATAAATAATTATTTATATTCCAACGACGATCGATATAATATATACGTTCGAATTCTATTCAAAATAATTTTCTCGTCATTATTATTTAAAATAATTCATTTTAAATATTCAAAATTCGCTAAAATTGCCAAAATAAAAATTTTAAATTGGCCCAGATTTCCTGGTTATTACATATTTAGCATGAGTTGCATGTCACCACATTAATGATGTTAGAAACTATTCACTTCATGCATTTTATTATACCCTTTTTCATTATTTATTTGTAAGTTTAGACATTTTTTTTTTAAGATAATACTACATGTAGAACAAATCATTTTTATCAGTTTATGTCGTTCACACAAACACATTATTAAAAGAATTGATTACTCTAAATCACATTTCTTTAGCACCAGTGACATAACCAGTTAAAGAATAACATAATTTTATACCACTATGAAAAAACCTTTGTAATTAGAAAATACATTGACATATTTACTAACGGGCGTTGTAACGATAAGTAGCAATGATTTTGGTCCTAAAACCATAGAAAATCGATGTTTCTAACTAAAAATAATCATACCTCAATCAATATAAAAACTTATATAAACTTGTAAAGTTCAATACATCTTGCTCTTTTATTTTTTTATCTTTCTTATGTATTTTTGATGTGCAAATTTTTTTGTATTTAAACACAAATTTTATCTTCTTTGATATTGTTTTTTAAATGGTTTGTCGGTTTTACACTTTTATGTATTTTTTTATCATACGCATAATATCCACATTTTCAAAAGTTATTCTTTTATTCATTTATATGTTTGTTAGAGGTGGGCATAAATTGCACCGCCATACGGGTATCGGGCGCACAGAACTGTAAAAGTGGAGCGGAAAACCGGACCGAATCTTCTTTTTAAAGCGGGTACTTCAAACTGGACTGACTCGGAAAGATACGGTCCGGTTGTGGTTTGATCTCTTGTTCCAACCGTATTAAACCAAACCGAACCGTTGCACTAGCATTCTTATCAAAAAAAATATAGTTAATTTCTATCTAATTATTGATCTTAACCATGTTTATTCTATTTCAGGATATGTTGTCGTTATACTAATAATAATCGCTATCACAAAGGAGAAAGTTATAGTTTTAGTATAATAGTTTCTATATCTTTTTTTGGATAAATGTGAGTATAATCTTATTTGAGTTATCTTACTTAATGTTTATGCATTGACTAAAGTTGATGTTTGGTTAATGTACTAAAACAATCTCTCTTGTCATGAAATGTAAAATTAAAGTATTCATACAGTTAGAAACCAATCTTTCAATTTTGGGCAACATTATGTGCTTTTCCCTTTAAGTGACACTACATTAAATAGTTGTAAATTGATTGTTGATGGAAGTAATTTTCTTATTTCATATTTAATGCGGGTTCAAACCGAACTGAACCAAAACCGAACTGTAATATATTAAAACCGAACCGTTTAAACGAGTATTATAATGGGTTGTATTTTTTATCAACCATTTGATGCGGTGCGGAAGCGGTTTGAACTCTAAACCGCAATAAACCTGTAACATACCATATTTTCCAGTCATTCAAATTTGAATATTTAAATCTGTTTTATATATTATATTGGAATATAATTGGAATTATATATAGAATTTATTAATAAAAAAATATTGAATGTTTAATTTATATTTAATTATAAAATGAACTCGTAACGTCGCGGTAGTTTATAATTTTGAGTTTTGAACTTCAATTGAATATACAGAATCCATGTTACGTCGGAATTCTGCGAAACAAAAATTGTCCAAATCTATTTGATTATAATTTTCTAATGTAAGAGAAAAAAAAATTAGATTTCATATTATAGATTGTAAGTTATGGCTAAATCAAAATTTCAAATAGTCGCTATGAAATCGTTTATAAACGATAACGTATATTTAATATAATTTAAAAGGATTTCTATATAATTTGGAAATCGGTTAACTCGAAATTGTTAATACTGAGTTATAATTCCATATTGGTTTATATTTGGAGCTGTATATTATTTTATTTGGATATATACACAATAATAATAATTTATTATTATTTAATATAATTGTTTTGTAATTAATTTATGTTATATCGATATATAAGACATAAGGACAAAATTTTAGAAAAAATTAGGCACAAGGACAATTTTTAGTGTAAATCAAGGAACTCAGGGGCCCACCATCATTTCCCATTTTACACTAAAATGTGTCCTATCTTACTATTACTCGTTATATTGAACTTCA
This sequence comes from Allium sativum, assembly GCA_030737875.1. Classification (NCBI taxonomy): domain Eukaryota; kingdom Viridiplantae; phylum Streptophyta; class Magnoliopsida; order Asparagales; family Amaryllidaceae; genus Allium; species Allium sativum. Next base: position 525,221,984 of record CM060921.1, on the reverse strand, counting down.
CGTTTAATATGCTTGTATGCAACTAACAATAATAAAATAAAAAGATTGATACTGAAAGTAAAGAAAGATAATTTAATCAAGGATGTATATAAAGCAGAGGGAACTAGTATTGTTTAAGTAATCCAACAAATATTTTGAAAAGGAATATTAATATTCATGAACAAATATATTTATATGATCTCGAACATGAATTGTAATTTTGATCGATGCGAGCATGTGGAAACTGCATTTTGACAATCTTTTTTTGGCTCATAATTATTAATATATGGATACATTGTTTACAAAAATATAGGAAATGTCTAATTAAATTGCGTGTATGAACTATAGTTTAATCATAAGTGCAGGGAATTCAAAATATTTGAGTTAGATATATGAACTGAAAGAAAGCTTTATATATTTTTACATTAATGTGATTTTCTTTGTACATGAACATTATTATAAGGCACCGTGTTTGGGAGTCATATGGCTTCTGGGTTTATGTATGCTTGATAGAAGTAAAAAATGAAATGAAATGAATTGAATATTGCACTTATATAAGTTAGTACTGTGTTGACATTTGTTTAGATGCCAACTCATTACAAGTCATATCATGTTGAATGTGACTAAATATATATAATTGAATATACTAATCCTTGCAAATCAGATTGTATGTGGGAATAGATTTGTCAAGTTGTTTCAGAGTAGTATGGTTCTTCATAAGAAACAGAAAAGAGTTATTCCAGGATTATAAAAGTATGACATCTTTCCTTAGCTCTTGCATATAAGAATAAGTAACACATTTATTTGAATGATGAATGTGGTAAAATTAAAGAAAACTTCATATTTTCTTGAATAATCAAATTTACCTTTCTTATAATGTAAGGAGCTATATTTATACCTCTACTGATGACCAATAGAACTTTTACAAGATTGTGCAATGGAAAGAGAATACAAATCTATTTTAGACTTGAAATAATCAATAAATAATTAAAATAAATGAACTTACTAACATAAATAGGGTTAAAAGAGAACTGGCTATTTTCAACGGAATTCTGTTATTGAATTCTCAACTGGAGAGGACATCAAGCGCAGGGTATGAAAAAGGGGAAGAGTGCTCATTTGTGATCTTAAAGTGAAATATGATTACACTTTCCTATATCCTTTTTGTGTTTTTAATTTTAATTGATTTTATATAACATATAACCATTTGTGATGGTGCCTTTCAAAAGTAGTTGAACAATTTTTGCTATTTAATATAATTTTGATGCTTCCTTACTTTTAGTTAATCCATAAGCAATGGTAATGCATTTAAGATGCACTTGACGAATTCTATAATTTTATATGAGCTAGAGCTTCATTACTTTTGTAAAATATAACATATTTTATTAGTATTTTAGAGACACACTTGATGTATTTTCTTATTTTATATGATTTTTCTTCCATTTTACGCAGTCATAACCAGCTTTTAAGATGCACTAGATGGATTCTTCTTTCTTATATGAGTTTGATTTTTATTACCTTTTTTATGTATGACCAGTTTTATTAGTGCTTTTGAGACACACTTGACAATTTTTTTCTGTTTAATATGATTTTGAGGATCTTTATTTTAATATTATCGATAATCAGTTTTTGAGACACAATTGATATATATTATTGTTTATCACAAAATTGTTTTTCTTCAGTGTAATGCTAAGGGTACCCCAATATATTCTTCCTAATATCACAGTTAAAAAAATAAAACTCATTAAATTTTGTATGCTTCCTAATATCACATTACCTTTCCATTCTAATCTCTCACTCAATCATTATTTGCCGAACTAATCACGTACTAAGCTAATCAGAAAACTCTAATCTCTCGTAATCGCTGTCTTCTTTGCATCACTCGCGGGAAAATTCAAATTCTTACGATAATCTCTCAATTGTTTATTGATTTGAAAACCCTAATCTCTCACTTCCTCTTCTAGTTTGTTTAATTCAAACCTTATTCACGACTACTGTATATTCCTTGGTATAGCGGCATCGAATTCGTTGATCGGTTATAGATCTAGGGTTTAGCTCGTTGATCGGTTTTAGAAATGAGGGCAAACAAATACCAAGCGAAATAGAAATAGGATAAAACAGTGTGGTAGCCCCTATTTTTTGAGTGTGTGGTATTAAGAAGAGTGTAATACTAATTCTTGTGGTATTTTTTAGTCACGGTATTGGGAAGAACATATTGGGATGCCCTTAGCACCACACTTTCTTTATTTTATACATTACATAAACAGATTTGGTAATGCTTTTGAGACACACTTGATGAACTCTACTGTTTGTTATGAGTTTCAACTTGCTTTTGTATATATTTCATAAAAAAATTGGTGGTTCTTTTAAAATGCATTCCATGGATTTATTATTTTCTTTTTAAAAAATCGAAAGTATTTTGGTTGTTTGTCCTTTAACATTCCTTATTAATAAGAAAATGTTGTATTTAATGAAGGCTGTTAATTTTGATTTATGTGCATATGAGAGGGAAAGATTATGTATGTATGTGAAACACCCCACACCTCTTAACGTCATTTATATGAGTAAGGTTTATGAAGCCCTTAGGTATAGAGAAACAACGCAGAGAATAAAATTCACAAGATAGGAATATAAAACATGGTGGAATTTCTACAACATCATTTAATAAAGCAATTCAAAATTACAATGCTTATTACAATTCCAAAGTACCAAATAGTCATCAAAACCAAATACACCATCTCGTGGAAAACCATAATATTGAGTACATAAGAAAAATCATCCCTCTCAATGTCAAGTCAACAAATGGAAAATGAGAAGTGAACTAATACATGAGTCTGAATCCAAGAAACAGAATAATCAAGAGTCACTGCTGAGACCCTCCACTTTGCAAATCTAGGGGCGGGGGGAAGGAAGAGAGAAGGAGAAAATAAACCAGATCAGACATACATTTGGCGAGTTATAGTAATTTCTAGCATGAGCATAAGTTAAGGAAGCATTTAGACAGTTGAACGGTTTTAAGAACATAAGATATAAAATGTAACAACCTGGATTTTTTGTCGATTAATTTTAAACATATAAATTTATTTTAAATGTCAAGTTGATAATATAAATGGATTTTTATATTGAGTTATCGATTTAATAATCGATTACAATTTAATTTCTAGTATATCGAATTATCGTAATATGAAACATAAGTAATTGAATTTGAAGTTAAAACTGAATCAAAGCAATTAAGATGATCAATAAAAAAAATTATATTTGAATACAAATGATAATAATAATTTATTATCGAGAAGTTGTTTGTTATGAATTTAATTTATATTATATCGATTTAAATTGATATCTTCTACTTACGATCAAATTAGGCTTCAAAACCTGTTCCAGTGTGTTCAGAATAGTGGTATAACCTTAGAAATGATAGTTGCTGCGTTTAGATAGGAGCTCGAAAACACGTGATAGTTTAATTTAATTAAATTTACATCAGTTCAACTCACTAAAATAAAAATATAAGGACAACCTATACTTTATAACGCATACACTATACATCATATTTCTTCATACCGAAGTACATATTGAGCAACCTACCCTAACCTACAACCTCTTCTTTTATTTAAAAGTACGTTGGTTCCCCAGCTTCACAACGAAGTAAAGCAAGAAATTAATGGCCTCTGTATGTGATGTCCCCTGCGCACCTATAAATAAATCGCGATACCACCCCCGTTCTTTCCTTCTTTAATTTTTCTCCAGGCATCGAATAAAATCAACGTCGCTCCAAATCAAATGAAGAAAATCGCTCCCCTTTTGTAACGGCTGGAAATTTCCGACTCCTCGAGAGTCGGAAATTCCGAGACGTTAGTGAAAGAAATTAGAAGGTGAGAAAGAAAAGATAGAACTAATAGAATAGAAGAAGAAGAACATCAGAATCATCAGAGTAACACGAATCTCACAGCGGAACGAATAACATATAATATATAACATAACTTTGAAGTAAACAGTTATATATATACAATAGCACTTATCAGAGTACAACACTTACAACACAGCGGAAATAACTATAGCTATAGAATCTTGAAGTCTCCTGCTCCAAGCTCTCCAAGTATATCTGTAAATCCCGACTACTTGACTGCCCGTACAAATTTAGGCACCCAAGAGTTTAGGGAAAACAACAAAGTAAACTCCGGGTCAGTCATGGGACTGGTATGAGTAAAACAGTTTAAAACAATCGAACAGGTATATGATATCTCATAAGACCACGCCGTGAATACGGAACGGGTTTTTCCTTATGAGTATCTAAACAACTTTGACAAGCAATATCATTGTGATATTATAATAATGTCTAAGTACAAATAGGTATCAATCTAGCAGAAACGCTTGCATCTCACGTTCTACATACATAGTATAAAATCATAAACGGCAGGGCGCTTATCGGAGAATGGATTCCAACAGACAAGGTATGGGAGCACCTTCTGAATAGTGTACTCTAGAGGTGATACACTCAGGGTTCAACAAGAACGTCTTGCAACCCGGCCACACATGACCGCTCACTCATTTAGCTTGAGTGTCGCGAATATATTGCCACCATGGTTATAGGCCATCAAACCGTCATCCGAAGATACAGAATCAAAAAGAAGTATAAATATGGATATTCCCTAGATCGGTGACAATACACCCTGCTTGGGAATGACCCAACTAGCCATGCTGCCTAGCCCAACTTTTGTTACTTCCTGGTGTGAGGCTAGAAGCTACATCTATCTTCAGAACATCTGATCACCATTCACTTTGAATGCCACATCGTCATACCCGCCAAATCACAAATTGACTTATCCAAAAATAACACGGGTATATAGCTAAGAGAAACGAATTCCTCCGCCACCAAACGTGAATACGTTTGCACAGATCAACTTACGCGATCCAATGGATATACTCTGTCAGACCTTCTTCCATATACGTTGTCCTGGGACTGGACAAACCGAAGGCACTATTCAGTATATCCATCTTAGTCACTGTTATCTAAGACTTATACAACAGCCCTTGCACTTTACTCCGTCTTCAATTTATCTTTGGCAGATATTGCTCGCACGCTTATGCCAATACAGAGTGGTTCTTTGGATAATAATCCAACCGGTCTCTCCATATTAACAACGTTAAAATGGTAAAAACTTTGATAGTCTGTGATTCAACTATCAAATTAAAACATGTCGGTGTACAAACAACGATCTTATTTCCAAATGGGAATTCGATCGATCAATCATCATATGTTCATATTTCCTTATTTCATATATTTAGAAAATATATGTTATTAATCATTGGAAAACATTTCCATAGCTTATTTTCACATCACTATTATTTTGCAACTATCAGTCCCTAACTGTAACTAGTATGAGGACAATTCTCTAAGTATCAATTCGGAAGGTCGAACCCAACATCAGATCGTCACTTAGAAAACCGTTCAACTTACCCTCTCCAGTCAGTTTCTGAATTTGCTTAACTCTATTTCTTAAATTCTTATCATGAAAACATTTCATTTTCTATGTTTAGAAAACATATCTGATTATATTTGGAAAACGTTTCCAAAACTCATTTACGGATTTCCAATGAACGTTGTATAAAACATCGTTACGCTTAATCCATTAATCGCTTATTACTTAACTATATTTCAAATCAACCTTTTCTATCGAACCACAACTATTCCTTTGTCAATTCTGAAGTCAATCAAGTTGGGGTATAATTATCTCTCAGACCTTAATTGAACAACGTCCTTTACTGTGAAATAGATGAAGTTCATCACTCACTTTTTCCAATCATCTGTTTATGCAAATTCTCGGATTCAGGTTACGAATCCACTTCTTATATGACAGTGTTTGATTATAACTATAACGTTATAATTCCTACCCCTATATATTTTATTTCCTAACTCGAATAATTTAACAGACACCTAACTTCTAAATCAATAACTAAATCTTGATTTAAACCCTGGAAAGTAAATAGTTCTTTCCCGAATTCGCTATAATCGAATTCGACGTATAACTCTCTTTCGAGAAATCTCTATTCGATTAACTCTCCCTTTTTAATAACTGATATTCGATAAACTCTATTTCGATTAACTCCTATCGAATAAACTATATTCGATATCTCCTCCAACACTATTCGAATAACTATATTCGATTAACTTCTCTAACTCTACTCGAATAAATTATCTTCGATTAACTCTTTTAACTTTACTCGGATAAACTATATTCAATTAACACTTTCTTTCGAATAACTATATTCGATTAACTCTTCGTCTAACTCCTTTGGATTAACTCTTCGACTAACTCCTTCGGATTAACTCTTCGATTAACTCCTTCGGATTAACTAACTTCGAATAACTCCTTTGGATTAACTCTTCGACTAACTCCTTCGGATTAACTCCTCGATTAACTAACTTCGAATAACTCCTTTGTATTAACTCTTCGACTAACTCCTTCGGATTAACTCTTCGATTAACTCCTTCGGATTAACTAACTTCGATTAACTCCTTCGGATTAACTAACTTCGAATAACTCCTTTGGATTAACTAACTTCGAATAGCTCCTTTGGATTAACTAACTTCGAATAGCTCCTTTGGATTAACTAACTTCGAATAACCAATATTCGATAACTACTCTTCGAATAAATAATATTCGATAACTCTTCCCAAATGAATCACATTTGATTTCTCCACTCGAATAAACTATATTCGATAACTCTTCACAAATGAATAACATTTGATTTCTCCACTCGAATAAACTATATTCGATTACTCTTCTCAAATGAATAACATTTGATTTCTCCACTCAAATAAACTATATTCGATTACTCTTCTCAAATGAATAACATTTGATTTCTCCACTCGAATAAACTATATTCGATTACTCTTCTCAAATGAATAACATTTGATTTCTCCACTCGAATAAACTATATTCGATTAACTTCTCTAACTCTACTTCGAATAAGTGATATTCGGCAACTCTACTCGATTAACTCCACTTGGATAACTCTAACCGGTCAACTCAACTGGTTTAACCTAACTGGTTAACTCTGACTGGTTAACTTTAACTGGTCAATTCTAACTGATTAACTCAAATGGTTTAACTTAACTGGTTAACTCGTCTCGATTAACTGAACTAATCCACTTAGTTTAACTTAGCTAATTCACGTTGATTAACTCTAACCGATTCACTTAGTTTAACTCAACTAATTTACTTCGATTAACCACTTAGTTAACTTAACTAATTCACTTCGATTAACCAATTAGTTTAACTTGACTAATTCACTTAGTTTGACGCAACTAATTCACTTTGATTTACAAATTAGTTTAACTTAACTAAGTCACTTAGTTTGACGCAACTAATTCACTTTGATTTACCAATTAGCTTAACTTAACTAATTCACTTTGGTTAACTTAACCCATTACTTTGATTAACTCGACTAACTTGCTTTGGTTAACCTAACAAATTACTTTGTTTAACTCTATTCGAATAAGTACTTCGAATCACTCTAATGTGTTTAACTCTATTCAAATATCTAATTCGAATAACTCATTTCGAATAACTAAATTCGATTAACTCCTTTTATTAACGTTTATTCATTTTAAAAGATTTCCTTTTTACAACGTTTATCCATTGATAAAGATTTACTTTTTACAACGTTTATCTATTTATAAAGATTTACTTTTAGTAACGGTTCTTCACTTTATAAATATCCTTTTAATAATGTTTCTACTTCTCTATATAAGTCCAGACTTATATATATCCCATTTATCAACGATAAATAATTTATTTAATTTATAAAACATTAGTTATAAATTAATCTACTTCAATTTATCTGTTTAAAACAGATTTCCTATTTAATATCTCATTTAAATCTATATCGTGTTATACCGTGTGCGAAGCACGTGTTTAAATCTATCCTTGTATAATTCTATTTATTTTCCGAACAAGTGTTCCTTTATTTATTCCCTAAATAAATATTCCTTTATTCCATTTATTTATAATCTAAATAAATGTTCTTTTATTTATTTCCTAAATAAATAAATGTTTTCATTTTATAAAATCCTATCGATTTTATAAATAAGATTTATTTTCAATATAAACATTGAAAATTTCCTTTTTACATTCTAGTATCACCTACGGTGTTTAACGTGTCGTATAACAATGATCCGTATCATTCAAACATATGAAATCAATAACAGATTTCATAACACATCATATATCACAATATATGAAGAACGGTAAAATAAATGTTGAGGAATCCAGTCAGATTCCTCCAACCTGTTTCCCTGCATCACAGATGTTAGACAATACAACAACATCTATTTCACTTCACTGTGAAATATTCTGATAGCAGAATCAACATATGACTATTTAACGGTTTATATATATACGTAAATTTATATATAAAATCTCTACTAACTGACTAGCAGTTCAATCAAACAGTCAACACATAGTCAAACAGTCAAACAGGTAATATTTTAACAGTTCTAAGAATACACGTGAAAATAAAACTGTTTAGAGTTTGTGAGATTTACTCACTTTGGCGCGTTAATCGTTTAATAACGGTTTGCGTTTATTTGACTTCGACGGACAATTTATTTCTCCATAACTTGTAACGAGCTCGGATTCACTCCCAGTCAGTTCCATGGTGTAGTGTCCGTCCCTACGATCCTGTTGGATCTTGTTTCGCTGAATTTCGATAATATATGAGGAAGTTATCGCATTTACAAGATGGAATACATTTATCGATTAAATAAAACATGGATTATATATTATTAGTGGGCTCACCCTTTGGCACAAGGCCCAAACCCGTTCATCACTCATATCCTCACGATACCTTCTTCCCCAATACCGAAATTCGATCTCCAGGCAAATGTAAACACCAAGCCGACTTCCTTACATCCCAACTCCTCCTTCTGTCCATTACAAATCACCAGAAAATCACCACAATTCAAATCTTCCCGTCCTCTTTCACCTTACCTACCTACTGTCGAACTCGGGTTAGCTATCTTCAGTGCGTCGCCTGACCTTCAAGTACACGCAGCGAAGCAATTTGGGGTTCGAACATCCTCAAAATACATGCACAGCTCCTATTTGATGCTCTCAACCCAAATACAAACCTCAAATACCCACAACAATCACCATTACCGAACTGATTTCGAACCCTGGGTATTTCGTGAAAACCCAATACGTAAAGAATGATATCGGACTCAAGAAAACAACCATCAACGAGAAGTGCAGCTCACCAGGAAGCTAAATAACTTGCTTTGGATTTTGACAAGTTTTTCTTTGATTTTAAAATGAATTTAGTAGATCGGTCTCTTTTGTTTGAGAATGAAAACAACCAGCGGCTTCATTGTTCTGGTGTTTATACTAGAGGTTGTTAAGGTTTGTGGCTGCATAGACAAATGCGTGTACAAATTTTGATCGAGGAACATTAAGTTGCTTGTTTTATTATACTGGAAGAAAAGAGGCCACGGCTACCTGCTTGCGTGGGATTATATAGATGGAAGGCTTGTATAAATTTAATTAGAAAATATATAGGATTTTATTAGATTTTTATGTGATCTAGTCTGAAATTCTCATGAAACTTGTGCATGAACCAACACGCAAAATTACCCCATACGAGTTGCTATGGTCAAAATTAAAAATACCATTGTGACGAGCAATGTCCCACGATCCCAAAAATATAATAATACCGGTAGGTTTACTCATATTGTGAAACCCCAAAATGTTGATTACAGGGTGCAAAATACCCCAAATAAAAAGTTGCTTATTTAATTAATTAAAAATTACCATAAAATTCTAAAAATTAAATTATCGTTATGTCCCAAAAGAACCTTGTCTAAATTCACACATGATATCTAGTTATTTTGAAATAACCGTTATGGCCACGAACGAATATACCGCTGTTTTCCTGAATATTTGATTTGGACATAAATCAAAATCTACACGACGAAATCCCGATTTTTCTCTTCCACTAGAAAGATATACTCCACCAGCTCCACACGTTTCTTGTTTCACAGAAATCCGATTTAAAATGAATCATGTACATTTAGTTGAAGTTCAAATCGCCAATTTACGAACTACAGCGCCATTTCGAGCTCTATTATAATTATATTATAAACTATACGTTCAACTATCGACGATTGAATATATTCGTTGTTCAAACTCAATTCCAAGCTGAATTAAATATCACAGATGATCCGGTTCATACCATATCACCATTTCAGCCAATTCTGATTATTTCAGAATTAAATAAAATCTTAAATTTATTATTTTAAATTAAATATTCACCATTTAAAAGTTCGAACGTTGTGCTTTACGTTATCGATATCGCCAAATCGATATATAAATAATTAAATAAATTAATTATTTGACAGCTAACAAAACGCGCCATTACAGACTTCCCCCCTTAAAATAATTTCGTCCTCGAAATTGCTAAGCTAGGAAAATGCTACCAACTTTACTAACAAGATTCAAATATCTTTTAGTTTACTTCTCAACTCCAGTTTCAACTGAACCATTAAATTTTCAATTAAATTATTAATTCATTCTGGCTAACTGAATTTCCATAAATCATGAGAATGTTCTAACGCCTGGAAATTTCGAAAAATTTCTTCATAACCTCCTTTGTATTGGTCAATATGACTAACCACCCCTCGCCTCTCTAGGCCTTCTCCAACCCAAAATAAAATTAAACAGCCAAGCGGCTTGCCAATTCGGCTCATAAAATCCAAACTCATATATAATATAAACTTGTACCTTTTTGTCGGGCATTTAACTCTATCCCTTTCATCTGCTACCACTTCAACATATACCAATGTTATCCATTCCAATTGATCTCCAATCAGTTCATATCCTCAAATCCAAATCGAATTTCATTCGAACTCTAATATCAAATTCCAAATTACACTTATCAATTTGGTTCCATTCTAGATTATCTCTAATCCCAATTCAATTTTATTTAACTCGGTTCAAGTTAAATTTCAATTTATTTTTACCATCTCAATTTATTTAACTTCATTAGTTAAATTTTAATTCCAGAACTTAAGTTCCTGGGTTTCTTTCAAATCAATTTGAAATCATAGTGCCAATTCAAAACCTTTGAATTTCTAAACAACTTGTTTTCTCAAAACAATTCAAAAACAAAACCTTTGGTAGTAATCCGTCACTTAGAACTCGAAAATGAACACTGATGATGTCTAGATTCATCATCAGAATCTATCTTCCAGCTATCGACGTGAGTTCAATACTATATCTCTTTTCAAAATCATTTTAAACCTTTTCATTTTGAAATACATTTCAAATTTTTTTCACACTGCTTGAAAACATTTCAAAATCTCCCTGAAACTTAAAATTTCCTTATTTTAAATTCCAAATTCTGATTTAAATTCATATTTAATTCAAACTATTTCATATATTACATTCATATGAATTCTGATTGGTCATTTATAACCATTTCACCCTTTTATAATCTTATTCGATTATAATAACAACCAACACAATCAATATACTATAATAATTTCCAGATATATATTTCTTCTATAAACAAATATATTTTGGGAAAAATTATTTCATTTACCCTCTTTCAAAACATACCATGACGGTTCATCGTATTCGAGTGTTTAGTAACCCTTATCGATACAGTGGATCAACTGATCGACCAGAATTCATAAGCCACTCAACCAATGAGTCTCCACAATATAAAACTATTTTATATTGAATAACAATTACGCGCTCATATATATACACTCAAACTCAATCTAGGATATTACTAATCCCATCTCTATCGAGTTATGCCACAGAGCCAAGGTAATCACTTAACTTTCGCTCTGATACCAACTGTAACGGCTGGAAATTTCCGACTCCTCGAGAGTCGGAAATTCCGAGACGTTAGTGAAAGAAATTAGAAGGTGAGAAAGAAAAGATAGAACTAATAGAATAGAAGAAGAAGAAGAACATCAGAATCATCAGAGTAACACGAATCTCACAGCGGAACGAATAACATATAATATATAACATAACTTTGAAGTAAACAGTTATATATATACAATAGCACTTATCAGAGTACAACACTTACAACACAGCGGAAATAACTATAGCTATAGAATCTTGAAGTCTCCTGCTCCAAGCTCTCCAAGTATATGTGTAAATCCCGACTACTTGATTGCCCGTACAAATTTAGGCACCCAAGAGTTTAGGGAAAACAACAAAGTAAACTCCGGGTCAGTCATGGGACTGGTATGAGTAAAACAGTTTAAAACAATTGAACAGGTATATGATATCTCATAAGACCACGCCGTGAATACGGAACGGGTTTTTCCTTATGAGTATCTAAACAACTTTGACAAGCAATATCATTGTGATATTATAATAATGTCTAAGTACAAATAGGTATCAATCTAGCAAAAACGCTTGCATCTCACGTTCTACATACATAGTATAAAATCATAAACCGCAGGGCGCTTATCGGAGAATGGATTCCAACAGACAAGGTATGGGAGCACCTTCTGAATAGTGTACTCTAGAGGTGATACACTCAGGGTTCAACAAGAACGTCTTGCAACCCGGCCACACATGACCGCTCACTCATTTAGCTTGAGTGTCGCGAATATATTGCCACCACGGTTATAGGCCATCAAACCGTCATCCGAAGATACAGAATCAAAAAGAAGTATAAATATGGATATTCCCTAGATCGGTGATAATACACCCTGCTTGGGAATGACCCAACTAGCCATGCTGCCTAGCCCAACTTTTGTTACTTCCTGGTGTGAGGCTAGAAGCTACGTCTATCTTCAGAACATCTGATCACCATTCACTTTGAATGCCACATCGTCATACCCGCCAAATCACAAATTGACTTATCCAAAAATAACACGGGTATATAGCTAAGAGAAACGAATTCCTCCGCCATCAAACGTGAATACGTTTGCACAGATCAACTTACGCGATCCAATGGATATACTCTGTCAGACCTTCTTCCATATACGTTGTCCTGGGACTGGACAAACCGAAGGCACTATTCAGTATATCCATCTTAGTCACTGTTATCTAAGACTTATACAACAGCCCTTGCACTTTACTCCGTCTTCAATTTATCTTTGGCAGATATTGCTCGCACGCTTATGCCAATACAGAGTGGTTCTTTGGATAATAATCCAACCGGTCTCTCCATATTAACAACATTAAAATGGTAAAAACTTTGATAGTCTGTGATTCAACTATCAAATTAAAACATGTCGGTGTACAAACAACGATCTTATTTCCAAATGGGAATTCGATCGATCAATCATCATATGTTCATATTTCCTTATTTCATATATTTAGAAAATATATGTTATTAATCATTGGAAAACATTTCCATAGCTTATTTTCACATCACTATTATTTCGCAACTATCAGTCCCTAACTGTAACTAGTATGAGGACAATTCTCTAAGTATCAATTCGGAAGGTCGAACCCAACATCAGATCGTCACTTAGAAAACCGTTCAACTTACCCTCTCCAGTCAGTTTCTGAATTTGCTTAACTCTATTTCTTAAATTCTTATCATGAAAACATTTCATTTTCTATGTTTAGAAAACATATCTGATTATATTTGGAAAACGTTTCCAAAACTCATTTACGGATTTCCAATGAACGTTGTATAAAACATCGTTACGCTTAATCCATTAATCGCTTATTACTTAACTATATTTCAAATCAACCTTTTCTATCGAACCACAACTATTCCTTTGTCAATTCTGAAGTCAATCAAGTTGGGGTATAATTACCTCTCAGACCTTAATTGAACAACATCCTTTACTGTGAAATAGATGAAGTTCATCACTCACTTTTTCCAATCATCTGTTTATGCAAATTCTCGGATTTAGGTTACGAATCCACTTCTTATATGACAGTGTTTGATTATAACTATAACGTTATAATTCCTACCCCTATATATTTTATTTCCTAACTCGAATAATTTAACAGACACCTAACTTCTAAATCAATAACTAAATCTTGATTTAAACCCTGGAAAGTAAATAGTTCTTTCCCGAATTCGCTATAATCAAATTCGACGTATAACTCTCTTTCGAGAAATCTCTATTCGATTAACTCTCCCTTTTTAATAACTGATATTCGATAAACTCTATTTCGATTAACTCCTATCGAATAAACTATATTCGATATCTCCTCCAACACTATTCGAATAACTATATTCGATTAACTTCTCTAACTCTACTCGAATAAATTATCTTCGATTAACTCTTTTAACTTTACTCGAATAAACTATATTCGATTAACACTTTCTTTCGAATAACTATATTCGATTAACTCTTCGTCTAACTCCTTTGGATTAACTCTTCGACTAACTCCTTCGGATTAACTCTTCGATTAACTCCTTCGGATTAACTAACTTCGAATAACTCCTTTGGATTAACTCTTCGACTAACTCCTTCGGATTAACTCCTCGATTAACTAACTTCGAATAACTCCTTTGGATTAACTCTTCGACTAACTCCTTCGGATTAACTCTTCGATTAACTCCTTCGGATTAACTAACTTCGATTAACTCCTTCGGATTAACTAACTTCGAATAACTCCTTCGGATTAACTAACTTCGAATAGCTCCTTTGGATTAACTAACTTCGAATAGCTCCTTTGGATTAACTAACTTCGAATAACCAATATTCGATAACTACTCTTCGAATAAATAATATTCGATAACTCTTCCCAAATGAATCACATTTGATTTCTCCACTCGAATAAACTATATTCGATAACTCTTCTCAAATGAATAACATTTGATTTCTCCACTCGAATAAACTATATTCGATTACTCTTCTCAAATGAATAACATTTGATTTCTCCACTCGAATAAACTATATTCGATTACTCTTCTCAAATGAATAACATTTGATTTCTCCACTCGAATAAACTATATTCGATTACTCTTCTCAAATGAATAACATTTGATTTCTCCACTCGAATAAACTATATTCGATTAACTTCTCTAACTCTACTTCGAATAAGTGATATTCGGCAACTCTACTCGATTAACTCCACTTGGATAACTCTAACCGGTCAACTCAACTGGTTTAACCTAACTGGTTAACTCTGACTGGTTAACTTTAACTGGTCAATTCTAACTGGTCAATTCTAACTGATTAACTCAAATGGTGTAACCTAACTGGTTAACTCGTCTCGATTAACTGAACTAATCCACTTAGTTTAACTTAGCTAATTCACGTTGTTTAACTCTAACTGATTCACTTAGTTTAACTCAACTAATTTACTTCGATTAACCACTTAGTTAACTTAACTAATTCACTTCGATTAACCAATTAGTTTAACTTGACTAATTCACTTAGTTTGACGCAACTAATTCACTTTGATTTACAAATTAGTTTAACTTAACTAAGTCACTTAGTTTGACGCAACTAATTCACTTTGATTTACCAATTAGCTTAACTTAACTAATTCACTTTGGTTAACTTAACCCATTACTTTGATTAACTCAACTAACTTGCTTTGGTTAACCTAACAAATTACTTTGTTTAACTCTATTCGAATAAGTACTTCGAATCACTCTAATGTGTTTAACTCTATTCAAATATCTAATTCGAATAACTCATTTCGAATAACTAAATTCGATTAACTCCTTTTATTAACGTTTATTCATTTCAAAAGATTTCCTTTTTACAACGTTTATCCATTGATAAAGATTTACTTTTTACAACGTTTATCTATTTATAAAGATTTACTTTTAGTAACGGTTCTTCACTTTATAAATATCCTTTTAATAACGTTTCTACTTCTCTATATAAGTCCAGACTTATATATATCCCATTTATCAACGATAAATAATTTATTTAATTTATAAAACATTAGTTATAAATTAATCTACTTCAATTTATCTGTTTAAAACAGATTTCCTATTTAATATCTCATTTAAATCTATATCGTGTTATACCGTGTGCGAAGCACGTGTTTAAATCTATCCTTGTATAATTCTATTTATTTTCCGAACAAGTGTTCCTTTATTTATTCCCTAAATAAATATTCCTTTATTCCATTTATTTATAATCTAAATAAATGTTCTTTTATTTATTTCCTAAATAAATAAATGTTTTCATTTTATAAAATCCTATCGATTTTATAAATAAGATTTATTTTCAATATAAACATTGAAAATTTCCTTTTTACATTCTAGTATCACCTACGGTGTTTAACGTGTCATATAACAATGATCGGTATCATTCAAACATATGAAATCAATAACAGATTTCATAACACATCATATATCACAATATATGAAGAACGGTAAAATAAATGTTGAGGAATCCAGTCTGATTCCTCCAACCTGTTTCCCTGCATCACAGATGTTAGACAATACAACAACATCGATTTCACTTCACTGTGAAATATTCTGATAGCAGAATCAACATATGACTATTTAACGGTTTATATATATACGTAAATATATATATAAAATCTCTACTGACTGACTAGCAGTTCAATCAAACAGTCAACACATAGTCAAACAGTCAAACAGATAATATTTTAACAGTTCTAAGAATACACGTGAAAATAAAACTGTTTAGAGTTTGTGAGATTTACTCACTTTGGCGCGTTAATCGTTTAATAACGGTTTGCGTTTATTTGACTTCGACGGACAATTTATTTCTCCATAACTTGTAACGAGCTCGGATTCACTCCCAGTCAGTTCCATGGTGTAGTGTCCGTCCCTACGATCCTGTCGGATCTTGTTTCGCTGAATTTCGATAATATATGAGGAAGTTATCACATTTACAAGATGGAATACATTTATCGATTAAATAAAACATGGATTATATATTATTAGTGGGCTCACCCTTTGGCACAAGGCCCAAACCCGTTCATCACTCATATCCTCACGATACCTTCTTCCCCAATACCGAAATTCGATCTCCAGGCAAATGTAAACACCAAGCCGACTTCCTTACATCCCAACTCCTCCTTCTATCCATTACAAATCACCAGAAAATCACCACAATTCACATCTTCCCGTCCTCTTTCACCTTACCTACCTACTGTCGAACTCGGGTTAGCTATCTTCAGTGCGTCGCCTGACCTTCAAGTACACGCAGCGAAGCAATTTGGGGTTCGAACATCCTCAAAATACATGCACAGCTCCTATTTGATGCTCTCAACCCAAATACAAACCTCAAATACCCACAACAATCACCATTACCGAACTGATTTCGAACCCTGGGTATTTTGTGAAAACCCAATACGTAAAGAATGATATCGGACTCAAGAAAACAACCATCAACGAGAAGTGCAGCTCACCAGGAAGCTAAATAACTTGCTTTGGATTTTGACAAGTTTTTCTTTGATTTTAAAATGAATTTAGTAGATCGGTCTCTTTTGTTTGAGAATGAAAACAACCAGCGGCTTCATTGTTCTGGTGTTTATACTAGAGGTTGTTAAGGTTTGTGGCTGCATAGACAAATGCGTGTACAAATTTTGATCGAGGAACATTAAGTTGCTTGTTTTATTATACTGGAAGAAAAGAGGCCACGGCTACCTGCTTGCGTGGGATTATATAGATGGAAGGCTTGTATAAATTTAATTAGAAAATATATAGGATTTTATTAGATTTTTATGTGATCTAGTCTGAAATTCTCATGAAACTTGTGCATGAACCAACACGCAAAATTACCCCATACGAGTTGCTATGGTCAAAATTAAAAATACCATTGTGACGAGCAATGTCCCACGATCCCAAAAATATAATAATACCGGTAGGTTTACTCATATTGTGAAACCCCAAAATGTTGATTACAGGGTGCAAAATACTCCAAATAAAAAGTTGCTTATTTAATTAATTAAAAATTACCATAAAATTCTAAAAATTAAATTATCGTTATGTCCCAAAAGAACCTTGTCTAAATTCACACATGATATCTAGTTATTTTGAAATAACCGTTATGGCCACGAACGAATATACCGTTGTTTTCCTGAATATTTGATTTGGACATAAATCAAAATCTACACGACGAAATCCCGATTTTTCTCTTTCACTAGAAAGATATACTCCACCAGCTCCACACGTTTCTTGTTTCACAGAAATCCGATTTAAAATGAATCCTGTACATTCAGTTGAAGTTCAAATCGCCAATTTACGAACTACAGCGCCATTTCGAGCTCTATTATAATTATATTATAAACTATACGTTCAACTGTCGACGATTGAATATATTCGTTGTTCAAACTCAATTCCAAGCTGAATTAAATATCACAGATGATCCGGTTCATACCATATCGCCATTTCAGCCAGTTCTGATTATTTCAGAATTAAATAAAATCTTAAATTTATTATTTTAAATTAAATATTCACCATTTAAAAGTTCGAACGTTGTGCTTTACGTTATCGATATCGCCAAATCGATATATAAATAATTAAATAAATTAATTATTTGACAGCTAACAAAACGCGCCATTACACCTTTCTAGAAATTCGAAATCTTTTTCGAATTAAAACCGTAATATCCCAATACAAAGAAAACCCATTTGGTGAATTTAAGCTCCTCACGAACCAATTGGAAGCTCGCGATTTGGTTGTAGTGGTTCGACTGTTTCGTTTCAACCTTAGAGTTCATCACGAATAAGGATAGGGAAGGCTAGTTATCTCGATGGTGCATTAGGGTTTGGGATGGCATGGCGCATGATTGGAGCAAGATCTGGTGATGATCGACAATAACAGTGCCACTACCTTATGCTTGAGCGGTTGAGGGTTATAATTTTCTAGGGCTTCAAAATTTTTTTGGTGATGTTCAAGAGGAAGGGTACGTATTTACTTTCATTTATGGGCATCAAAATTCTAATAAATTTCTCATTTTCCATGGAATATTAGGAGGGGCTCAACGCTGCAGTTATCGTGTGCGAGTTGAGTTGTGACTGAGGTGAAGTTCGAACTGGGTGATTGGTTTCGCAGTGGAGATTGGGAGTTCGACAATGGAACAAATGGAGGGTTCAGATCTGTTATGAGAGGACTGGATGATGATTCGAAGGTGGTTGCGGGAGATTGGTTGATAAATGAAGTTTGGGGATGGGAATGGTAGTTGTAAATGTAGAGAAAAGATGGTTTAGGACATACAATGGAAATTAAAAGCAAGAAAGAAAAAAAAGAGATTAAGGTATAAAAAAAAAGGTTAGTTATTTAAATTAATTAACAGTGTTTAATTATATATATTTACATGTTCAAACTTGTATGACAATTTTTTTATAAGATATCATACCCATCCCAAGTCCAAAATCAAACATGGTTGTTGTTATCTACGTGTAGGAGTTGTACCGAATGGATATGGCGCTTAGTGGAATTTCTGCTAATTTCAAATCCATTCGGAATCCAATAGAATAAAACGGCGTGATAACGACAAGAAGAAGAAAAATTCACGGTGAGTAAACTCACTCTCTGGATTCGTTTATAATTTTATTATAAACGAATTTTTATTTTAAATAATTTTTATATGTTGTTTATTAATTGTTTGGATGCATTAAATAATTATTGATGAATTATGGCTATTATATATATATATATATTAGTTATATGTAGGCATGGTGGTTGTGGCTATTATAAATACATATATTTCCAGTAAAAAAATCCATGCTTGAGTTATAAGATAAATATGAACTCAAGTGAAGTAAACGGATTGATTTTTGAAACAAAACCAGATATTTATTGTTGAATAAATTTAACTAAGTAGAAGAATAATTAGTTAATCGAGTTTTGGATCGAGTTTGACTTTATGTAAGTAAATTGGATTTAAGCATTCATATTTGAAATCGAATATGAAACTTAAATTGAAAATGTAATTCAATTAGTTTATAAGCAAGTTAAAAATATGTTTGAACATGTTATGTTCAAATAAAAAGTGAAATGGGCAAAAGAGCTAATTAGAGAATGAATTAGCAAATTGAGCTAAAAACGATTGGGTTGAGTTGGAATAAATTGGGAATGGTATGATATATGCTAAACGGGTTTGGAATGTTGTGTATGAAGAGATATAAATTGAATGTCCAACAAAAGAGGTATGTATTGTACATATTTAATTTAAAATGAGATTTTATTAGCCTATTTGGCAAGCGACTTGGCTTTTTGATTTTCTTTTCGAATGGAAAGGGCCCAGAGAGGCAATTTGTAGTTGTACCGAGTGACACGTATAAAGGAGGAGCTGGCAAAAAATTTTGAAAATTTAAGGAGATAGAGAAATTATAAGAAAATTCGATAACTTATCGATTATATATGAAACTAGAAACCAAAAACTTTAATAAAATATAAAAGCATTGTAATAAAGGTTTCCACCTATCGTAAATGATGTTCGAAAAGGAAATAATATATGACTTTTAAATATGGTTAGATACAGTATTTGGGTTGTCGTAACGATGTCTTACACAACATCCATTTTAACTCAAATAAGTGTAAGTTTGGAAATATAATAACGAATATTTCCTAAGTATAGAAATCAATGGGTTCGAGAAAGAGATAAGTAACTGGATTTTTTTTTCCGATTATAAATATAAGATATTTTCTAAGTATAGAAAATAAAATAGGGTTATATATGGAATTGTTTTCCAAATAGCGCAAGAAGCCAATATGATTGTTGAAAATATTGGGTTAAAAAATATTGATAAGGAAATGGAGAAGTTATTTAATTAACAAAATATTAATTAAAGGGGCCCAGTGCTTATTTGATGCTTTGGACAAATGTTTGTTTTTCTTCGATAATTAAATAACCGGCTATCAAAGTATTGGCTAATATCATTGTCAATATGGAGAGACCGTTTGGATTATTATCCGAGAACCACTCCATATTGGAAGTAGCGTCGCGAGTCAGATTATATGAAGACAATCGAAGACAGGGTAAAGTGCATGTGCTTTTTATGTTAATCCTAGGTAGAAATTGCTTAAGATGGATTAATGGAAATTGTGTCTTCCGTTTCGTTCAGTCCCAGAACGAACTTGTATGGACGAATGCCTGACAGAGTATTTCAAATGGCCGCATAAGTTGGTCTATACAAATATACATATGGTGGTGGAGAATTTATTCTCTTAGCATAATATGCAGAATACATTTGTGCAAATCAATTATTGGTTGACGGATCTGACAATGTGGCATTCAAAGTGATTTTTCTATCAGTGAAAGGTAAGAAATCGTAACCTCAAGTCTCACAACCGGGAAATGACAAAAATTGGGCAGGCAGCATGGCTAAGTGGGTTATTCCCAATTAGGGTGTATTATCACCTATCTAGAGAAAATTCATTTCCTTCAATATATCGATGTTGTTCTTTTCGGTAAAACGGATGTCGATCCCAATCATTGGTGATATTCATTCGGTACAATCAAGCGAAATGAGTGGTTGGTCATGTGTGGTCAGGTTGCAAGATGTTTTTTTGTACCCAGTGTATTCCCATCTACAGATACACTATCGGAAGGTGGTTCCATACCTTGTCATAGTTGGAAATCCATTGCCTAATAAGCTCCCGTAGTTTTGATTGTATATTATGTTTGTGGAGTGTGAGATGCTAGTGTTCCGCTAGATTGCTATTTACTTGATTTAGCCACTATTATAATATCAGAATAGTATTGATTTTAATGAATTGTTTTGGGTTATCGTAAGGTAAAAACCATTCGTGTTTATGTGTGGATCGGTCTTACGATTATCCTTTATCTTAAAAGGATTTTAAAAAGTTAAACCAAGTGGTTGGGGTTTACTCACATCGGTCTTATGACTGACCCAGAGTTTACTTTGTTTTGTTATACCCTAAACTCTTGGGTGCCCAAATTTGTACGAACCGTCAAGTAGTTCAGGTATTACAAATACTCTTGAAGGAACTTGGAGCAGGAGGCTTTAGCGTTAGCTGTTTACGTTTATTTTCCATTGTGTTGTATACGTGATGTACTCTGATGATGTAAGTATAAATTTTGTATTTCAAAGGTTGTTATATATATATAATATTTTGTTCCGCTGTGATGTGAGATTTTGTGTTGTTATTTCTGTTCTTCTTCTATTTTTCTTCTTCTTTAACCCATAATGATTCGTAATTCTGTGCAATTTGGGTTGTACATGTGGTGTATTTACTCAACTCAAAGAGTACAGAAATTCGGGCCATTACAGATAGTATTAGAGCTTAGGTTGAGCGAACACCTAGGCTTTGGTGGTGATTTACTCATTAGAGATAGGGTTAGTAGTACCCTAGAATGAGTTGAGTGTATACATACGAGAGCGCGTATTTGTTAGTTGATATAAAAACTGTTTTATGTTGTGTTGATTGGTTTGGCGAGTGCTTTAGGAATTCAGGTCGATACAGGAAGTACAACTGTATTGGTAGGTGTTTCCAAACACTTGAGCAGAACAATTTGACACATTATTGTTCTAAAGTGGGTAAATGAAATAATTTTACCCAAAACTATATTTTGATATAGAAAGAATAATTTTATGAAATTATTGTATTATATGTACGTGTTGATTGTTATTATTAAAATCCGAGGAGATTATAAAATTGGATATAATTTGTATAAGAATGAAATATATACAAATGAGATCAACTGGAAGTGGATTCAACCAAAATTTGGAATTTAAGGCCCGGGAGGTTGGAAAAATATTTTTTGAAGTATATTAAAATAATATAGCTTTATTTAGAAAGTATTTTTGAATAAAAATCTTTTTAGATGGATTTTGAAAGTGATATAGCACTGAACTCACTTCAGTGAATAGAAAATAATTCTGATAATGACTGCAAAATAATCAATATTCATTTTTGAGTTTCTAAGTGATGAATTGCTACCTTAGAAAAGTTTCTAATGGAAATTTGTTTAAAAGAAAACAAGTTGGTTTGAAAAATTCAAATGTTTAGAATTTGAAATGATTATAAATGTATACTTATGTGATTTCTTAAGAATTAAAAAAACCCGGGAATTTGAATTCTAGAATTTAAAATTTAACTTAAGCAAGTTAAATGAATTGAAGTGAATAAATCAGTTAGAATCAATTTGAATTAATTTGAATGAATATGAATGGAGTATGAAATGGATGTGAATATATTAATTGTAAATCATTCAGATTAGATGAATGTAAGCATATATGGTATGTAATATAAATGAAAACCAAAAAGTTTTGTTGGAACTAAAGTTGTAGAAATATGAAGAGTTGAATTCAACATAAGTGAGTTTTTGAAAAGTTAATGGGTTTATAGCATTTTTCTACATTAGTAATTTCGGGGACGAAATTCTTTTAAGGGGTGAAGAATGTAGCAACCCGGAGGTTTGGTTGATTTTAGACATTTAAATTTATTTTAAGAGTTGATAATATAAATGGATTTTTATATTGAGTTATCAATTTAATAATCAGTTACCATTTAATTTCGAGTATATCGAATTATCGTAATACAAAACATAAATAGTTGAATTTGAAGTTAAAACTGAATCGAAGCAATCAGATGATCAATAGGAAATTCTATTTGAATATAAATAATAATAATAATTTATTATGGGGAAGTTGTTTGTTTTGAATTTAATTTATATTATATCGATTTAAATTGATATCTTCCCCTTATAATCAAATGAGGCTTTGAAACCTATTCCAGTGTGTTCAAAATAGTGGTATAACCTTAAAAATGACAGTTGTTGCGATTAATTAGGAGCTCAAAGACACGTGATAGTTTAACTAAATTAAATTCACATTAGTTCAGCTTAGTAAATAAAAATATAAGTACAACCTATACTTTACAATTCATACACTATACATCCTATTTCTTCATACCAAAATATATACTGAGCAACCTACCCTAGCCTACAACCTCTTCTTTCATTTCCAAAGTACGTTGGTACCCCAGCTTCACAACGAAATAAAGCAAGAAATTAACGGCCTTTGTACATAATGTCCCCTGCACGCCTATGAATAAATTGCGGTACCACCCCCATTCTCTCTTTCTTTTAATTTTCTCCAGGCATCAGATAAAATCAATGTCGCTCTATATCAAACGAAGAAAACCGCTCCTCTTCCCAGAAATTCGAAATCTTTTTCGAATTAAAACCGTAATATACCGATACAAAGAAAACCCGTTTGGTGAATTTAAGCTCCTCACGAACAAATTGGAAGATCGTGATTTGGTTGTAGGGGTTCGACTGTTTCGTTTCAACCCTAGAGTTCATAGCAAATCATGATAAGGAAAGCTAGTTGTCTCGATGGTGCATCAGAGTTTGGGATGGCATGGCGCATGGTTGGAGCAAGATCTGGTGATGATCGGCAATAACGGTGCCATTACTTGACGCTTGAGAGGTTGAGGGACGCAATTTTCTAAGGCTTCGAAATTGTTTTGGTGATGTTCGGGAGGAAGGGTAAGTATTTACTTTCATTTTTAGGCATCAGAATTCAAAATAATTTCTCATTTTTCATGGAATATTGGGAGGGGCTCAGCGCTGCAGTTATCATGTGCGAGTTGAGGTGTGACTGAGGTGAAGTTTGAACTGGGTGATTGGTTTTTCAATGGAGATTTGGAGTTCGACAGTGGAACAAATGGAGGGTTCAGATCTATTATGAGAGGTCTGGATGATTATTCAAAGGTGGTTGCAGAAGATTGTGAATAATGAAGTTTGGGGATGAGAATGGTAGTTGTACGTGTAGAGAAGGGATGGTTTAGGATATACAATGGAAATCAAAAGCAAGAAAGAAAAGGAAATAAGAGATTAAGGTATAAAAAAGTTAGTTAATAGTGTTTAATTATATGTATTTACATATTCAAACTTGTATGACAATTTTTTTTATAAGATATCATATCCATCTTAGGTCAAAAATCAAACACGGTTGGTTGTACTGACCCGCATTATCGTTATCTACGTGTAGAAGCTGTACCTAATGGATATGGTGCTTAGTTGAATTTCTGCTAATTGCAAATGCAGTTCGGAATCCAATAGAATAAAACGACGTGATAACGATAGGAAGAAAAAAAATTCACAGGGAGTAACTCACTCTCTAGATTTGTTTATAATTTTATCAAAAACGAATTTTTATTCTAAATAATTTTAATATGTTGTTTTTTGACTGTTTGGGTGCATTGAATAATTGTTAATGAATTGTGGCTATTATATATATTAGTTCTATTTAGGCTTGGTGGTTGTGGCTATTATATATATATATATATATATATATATATATATATATATATATATTGGATATTTCCTGCAGTACCATTAGCGGATGATTTCCTTATGCGTCCCAAATTATATATAGTGGATGACCTTCTATACCTCGATATCCTGCCTTGAAGCAGGACGTGTATTATTTATGTTGGCTAACATCTGTGGATGTAGGAAAATAGGCTGGAAGTATCCAACTGGATTCCTCAAAATTTATTATTGTTTGTTTTCATATATATATTATCATATATGATGTGTTAGAAAACCTATGCTTGATAATTAGGTGTTTTTGATATTTGAATATCACTGGCCCTAAATATTGATATATATATATATATATATATATAATATTGTGAAAAGAAAATTTGAGATTTAAAAAGTAAAATCTATTTTTCTAAAATAGAATTCGAAGTTCGGATGGACAAGGAAATATTAACTTGTTTTGAATAATAAAAACAAGTAAATCTATAAACGGTGTTTATAAATGAAATGGAAAACTTTTCATCGGATAATGTGGGGAATGTAAAGTCAAATGTGAATCTATAAAGGAGAATTGAAATTAGTATAAAAAAGAAATGATGAAATTTATTCCAATGTTCAGAATGTAAATTGAATTAAAATAAATCCATACGGATTTATGATTGGAATTCGACTAAGTTGATTTTATAAAAATAAATTATTTTCAGAAAGGATATTTAAATTGTATAGAACAAGGAAGTTGAATTTATAAACGACGTTTATAAATCTAGTGAAATACATTATCACTAGATGATTTAGAAGTTTAAATTCAAGTATGAATTTAAATGTGAATTGGAAAACGTTTTGAAAAAGGAACGATAAATTTTATTTCGGAATTTGGAATAGAAAATGAATTAAGACAAGTCCAATGGATTTATAATTGAAATTCGATTATATCGAATTTTATAAAATAATTTATTTTAATGGGAATTGGAATTCAGTATAGAAGATTGAATTATAGATAAATTATAATTGAATTATGAAATAATCGACGATTAGGGATAATCAGAAATATTAAGTTGGATTGGGAAAGTTGGTTTAATATGTATTAAAATATATAAGAATGGAGTTGAAATTTATTAATATATCAAGCTGGACTAGGGATAATCGGAAATTTATTAAGCTGGAATCGTAATTTGACGTTGCGAACTTCAATTGAGTATATAGAACTCAATTTTAGTCGGAATTCTTTGAAACAAGAATCGTTAGAACCGATTGAATAATATTTTTCTAATGAAAGAGAAAAATATGAATTTCGTCCTATAGATTTTTAGTTATGTCAAAATCAAATTTTCATAAAAATAACACTATAATCATTTAAAAACCATAACTGTTTATTTAATAAAATAAAAAGATTTTTAACAAATAAAATTTAGATTTCCAATAGAAAAATCCATACTTGAGTTATAAAATAAATATGAACTCAAGTGAAGTAAATGGATTGATTTTTGAAACAAAATCAGATATTATTGTATAGAATTAACTAGGTAGAAGGATAATTAGTTCGAGTTTTGGATTGAGTTTGACTTTGGGTAAGTAATTTGGATTTGAGAATTCATATTTGAAATCGAATATAAAACTTGAATTGAAAATGGAATTCAATTAGTTTATAAGCAAGTTAAAAATATATTTGAACATGTTATGTTCAAATAAAAAGTGAAATAGGCAAAAGAGCTAATTAGAGAATGAATTAGCAAATTGAGTTAAAAACGATTGCGTTGAGTAGGAATAAATTGGGAATGGTTAGATATATGTTAAGCAGGTTTGGAATGAAGTGTATGAAGAGATATAAATTGAAAGTTCGAAAAAAGAAGCACGTATTTAATTTGATATGAGATTTTAGCCGCTTGGCCTTTTGATTTTCTTTTTGAATGGGAAGGGCCCAAATAGGAAATTTGTAGTTGTACCGAGTGACCCGTACAAAGGAGACGCTGGCGAAATTTTCCGAAAATTTAAGGAGATAGAAATTTTTTTAAAAAATTTGATAAATTTAAATCTACTTATCGATTATATATGAAACTAGAAACCAAATCGATTAATAAAATTTAAAAGCATTGTAATAAAGGTTTCCATCTAAAGTAAATGATGTTCGGATAGGAAATAATATGAGATTTTAAATATAGTTAGATACAGTATTTGGGTTGTCATAATGATGTTTTACACAACATCCATTTAAACCCAAATAAGTGTAAGTTTGGAAATATAATAACGAATATTTACTAAGTATAGAAATAAATGAGTTCGGGAAAGAGATAAGTAATTGGAAAATAGAAGATATTTTCTAAATATAGAAAAATAAAAGAAGGTGATTTATGGAAATGTTATCCAAATAGTGTAAGAGGCCAAGATGATTGTTGAAAATATTGGGTCAACAAATATTGATAAGGAAATGGAGAAGTGATTTAATTAACGAAATATTAATTAAGGGGCCCAGTGATTGTTTGATGCTTTGGATGAATTTTTGTCTTTCTTCGATAGTTAAATAACCGACTATCGAAGTATTGACCAATATCATTGTCAATATGAAGAGATCAGTTGGATTATTATCCGAGAACCACTCCGTATTGGCAGTAGCGTCGCGAGTCAGATTATATGAAGACAATCGAAGATGGGGTAAAGTGCAAGCGCTTTTTCTGTTAATCCTAGGTAAAAATTTCCTAAGATGGATTAATGGAAATTGTGCCTTCGGTTTCGTTCAGTCCCAGAACGAACTTGTATGGATGAATGTTTAACAGAGTATTTCCAATGTCCACATAAGTTGGTTTGTAAAAATATACATATGGTGGTGGAGAATTTATTCTCTTAGCATAATATCCAGAATATATGTATACAAATCAATTAGTGGTTTACAGATCTGACAAAGTGGCATTCATAGTGATTTGGCTATCAATGAAAGGTAAGTAATCGTAACCTCAAGCCTCACAACGGGGAAATGATAAAAATCGGGCAGGGAACATGGCTAAATGGGTCAGTCCCAATTAGGGTGTATTATTACCTATCTACAGAAAATTCATTTCCTTCTTTAATCTATCGATGTTGTCCCTTTCGGGAAAACGGTTGTTGATCCCAACCGTTGGTGATATACATTCGATACACTCAAGCGAAATGAGTGGTCGGTCCATCATGTGTGGACTGTTGCAAGATGTTCTTGTTGAACCCAGTGTATTACTCTCTAGTGATACACTATCGGAAGGTGATTCCATACCTTGTCATAGTTGGAAATCCATCACCCAATAAGCTCTCGCGGTTTTGGTTGTATACTATGTATGTGGAGTGTGAGATGCAAGCATTCCGCTAGATTGCTATTTACTTGATTTAGACACGTTTATGATATCATAATAGTATTTATTTTATGTTTTAGGTTATCATATGGTAATACCCATCCATGTTTATGTGTAGATTGGTCTTATGATTATCATTTCTTTTAAAAGGATTTTTAAAAGTTAAACCAAGTGGTTGGAGTTTACTTACACCAGTCCCATGACTGACCTAGAGTTTATTTTATTTTTTTATACCCTAAGCTCTTGAGTGCGCAAATT
The DNA here is from genome assembly GCA_030737875.1 of Allium sativum. Taxonomy (NCBI): domain Eukaryota; kingdom Viridiplantae; phylum Streptophyta; class Magnoliopsida; order Asparagales; family Amaryllidaceae; genus Allium; species Allium sativum. Next base: position 525,193,262 of record CM060921.1, on the reverse strand, counting down.
TGTATGGGCAGTCAAGTAGTTCAGGTATTTACAGATACCACTGGAGGAGATTGGAGCAGAAGGCTTCAGCATTAGCTTTTTACTGTTTATTTTCTGTTGCGTTGTATAAGTGATGTACTCTGATGATGTAAGTATCAATTTTGTATTTCCAAATGTTGTTATATATATTATATTTTTTTTGCTATGATGTGAGATTATGTGTTATTATTTCTGTTCTTCTTCTATTTTTATCTTCTTTAACCCATAATGATTCGTATTTTTGTGCAATTTGGGTTGGACTTGTGATGTATTTAGTCAACTCAAAGAGTACGGAAATTCGGGCCATTACATATAAGTGCAAAGGTGAAAAGGAAATAAACAAAATTAAGCATGGATAAAGTTTGGCTTCTCATTCATATCCAAGATTGCTGCACCAACCTACCGAATATATAATAATTAGTCTTTACCAAATTTCTACCCATTGATCGGCTCCTATAACCATAGTGTGATAATCTATGCTAGTTATGGAACTCGGTGTTATCAAGCTCGAGTACATCAACTAAAAGGACATAGCCTTTAATCACGAGCGTTGTTGTGGCTTACTTTCCCCAATCAGCACGATGCACGCTCATCGTCCCACCGGAACACTCCCGTAACCACCTCATTTGGACCTCATACTATCCAGTGTAGTAAAGTGTGCCTCGCCTCTACCTAGATTGAGACCTCCATAAATGATAAAAGGGATACTGCTCTATACGGGTCCCCAACAAAATATGCAATTGACACAAGCCACCCCGTAGACTTGGTCCCCATTTATTTTTTAATAAGGCCACTTAGTTTCCCCAATCAACTCCACGCTACCAGAACGAGTCTTAACTTACGAGCCACTTGTTTTCCCCAATTAGCCCCACGCTTCCGGAATGGACTCCCATTATAATTTTATTATTTTATTAGGCCTCTTATTTTCCCCAATCATCTCCATGCTACCGGAACAGAGCTCTCCCGCGATTCAGTTATTTTCCCCAATCAGTCTCACGCTGCTGAAACGAACCTATAAGCCATTTGTTTTCCCAACTCAGCTTCAAGCTGCCGAAACGGACTCCAATATCTTAGCTTGTTGATTTTATCTTTATTTAACTTAACACAATTTAAGTTTATTAATAAGCCAATTATAACCTCATGTTATATCCCTTGGTTGTATTAAACATTCTGAATAATTTTTATCTTTTTATACAACCCGACCCCACGTTACTTAGCGTCCAACTAAGTTAACCTTATTTCAATTTATGTGTTTGCATGTTCCTCCAATTACATATTAAGTTTTATCCCCAATTTACAGTTCAATGTTGATTATTATAATTAATTAGTTCTAACATTCCTGACAATCTTTTTTTTTATTCAATTTCAATATTGTTCCAATTTTTAACGCTAAATAACGGTAAAGGCCTAGGCTCTCTTTAGGTCTAGGTTCTCTTTAGGCATAGGCTCTCTTTAGGTCTAGGCTCTCTTTAGGCCTAGGCTCTGTGTTAAAATACTATGGAAATGGTCTAGGCTACTCGCAAGGCCTAGACTTAAAAATAAACAAAACAAATAAAATAGTGCATAACCCAAACTATAAATAAAACCACAAAAGAGAAGGGGATAGAAGAAGGCGGATTACTTATAAACAGTATATAATTGGAAAGAAATAGGCATGGACAGTAAATAAATTATACTAACTTTACAGAAAAATTAAACGCATAAATATTATAAATAACCGTAAACTTAAAACTTGCAAATTAAAGCTATTTAACCGTCTAAACTTTAATACACAATTTACTAATCTAGAAATCAAATAAAAACTCACAGATCTGACAAAGACAGCTTCCCCCATGGCCTTTCCTATTCCAGCAGAACCTCCTCCTTTCAGAAATATTTTTAAAAATAAATATTTATAACTTTAAAGAACTTCTTTATCCGTGTCAAAAATCTAATTATATAGCCCTTCCTAATTTTGGGGATAGGCCTAGGGAAGAATACCGAGAAAAAAATGGATATGAAGAGGCGCTGCTAGTTTATTTATACGATTTACGGGTTGTCCTTACCATCCAAATTTAGGATTAAATCTGGACCATTCATGTTATTGGACCAATCATTAAGTGCTAGGTTCAAAATTGAACCAATAACATTAGGCCAGCTCATAAAATAATGTTCGAATGATGCTAATCCTTTGCTGCGATACGTGCGTGCCAAGGCATGCTGAAATAACGCTCTAGGGCGATCCACCCGCGCCTTGTGGAGTCCCAGGGTCGACCCAAGTTGGCTTGGGTCGACATAGTGCCGACCCAAGTGGGATTGGGTCGCCGAGGCGACCGTTACCCAATATATATTTTTATTTTCTGTTTTTTTAGCTTATCTTCTTTAATTCATAACTTATTCATTCTAACTCTGTTTTTAGCAAGCCAAATGTCTATTTTCATCAGAAAATAACAATGGTCCTAATAGTGCAAATCCTGCTGTTCAATTCTAAATATCATTCTGAATAATATTTGTTTTATTACACTTTTTATTTAATTATTGTTTAATAAAATCTCCTTAATGGTTTTCGTCCCCGAAATCTCCAAGGTTAGAAGAATGATATAAGTATTATCAACCATTATCTACACCCATCTACTCAACCATCAATCACTGGCATCCATTATCCTTAGATTTTCTAATGATTTTCATGAACATACACAAAAGGTGTAGTGTATATGTCTCTAAGATAATGCAAAAATCAAGTAGTCCAGTGATTCAGTTTACCTCCTTGATGCAATTTTATGTCTGTGCCATGCATCCAATATGTACGCAAAGCAATTCTAATAATACATGTGATTCTATATGCGTGCAAAAACCATTCACTAAATGCAACATCCAAGTGATGATTCAAGCATTTTTCATCCATATTTTAAATAAATAAAAAATGCACATGCATCAATATACAATTATGTGAGTATCCTAGTTTGATGATCGTTAGCTAGTGTCGTGTGTGTGCGTGTGTATGCATCCAGTACAACCACTAGCAAACTCTTGCATCCACGTGAATCCATAACATGTTCTATCAACATGTTTTAAACCATCTCCTACTATTTGTAGGCTTCTACCTAAGACTTATAATTTAATCGATAGGAAAACAGATTCAAATTCAAAGCTTAGGAAAGGATAAAGAGTGCACTATTAAAGACAAATGGAAACGAAGCGCGGATCCTACCCTCTGGTTCCCAAGTCGCATCATCATTGTCGTGTTCCCACTGAATCTTAATAAGATTGATCTTTTATTCTGCTACTTCTTCACCTCAGACCCTAGTATCCATGTATGAACTCGCTTGACTGATGCCTCCCTCTCTACCTCTACCTCTTCTAGGGTACTCGGCTCCACCACTACTGCGAAATCATGTAAGCACTTTTGCAATTGGGAAACATGGAATACATCATGAACTCCTTCCAATATCTCTGGTAGTCTAATCCTATAAGCCATCTGACCTATCCTCTCCACTATAGAGAATGACCCTACAAACCTCGGTGATAACTTCCCTACTGAGCCGAACCGAACAAAACTCCTCAAGGGTGACATCTTCATGACAATTGTGTCCCCTACCTCGAACTATATGTATGTCCTTCGATGATATGCATACGACTTTTGTCTATCTTAAGTTTCCTTCATCCGCCTTTGAATCAAATCTATTTTATCTTAATCTTCGTAACCATCTCAGACTCAAGTAGAAGTCTATCCGTGGACTCCCACCAACAAGTATGTGATCTGCAGGGCCTCCCATATAATGCCTCGAAGGGAGCCATACCTATGCTCGTCTGATAGTTGTTACTATACATGAACTCTACCCAGGGAAGATGCTCCTCCCAAGTCCCTCAGAAGTCCAAGATGCACAATCATAATAAAACCTCAAGAATCCTATTAATCTTCTCCGTCTATCAATCTGTCTGAGGGTGATATGTCGGTTAAGGAGTATGTGAGTAATTTTAACGAGTTGGCGAGATTTGGATTTGAACTAATTAATACTGCACATAAGAAGGCATTGAGATTCGCGAGGGGCTGAACCAATCCCTCCAAGGACAAGCACTGACGCACATTCCTATAGGTGCGACTTTTGAGGCTCTAGTGGAGATGGCTTTTATGCACGATGATGGGAAGGAGAAAATAAAACACCTCACACTATTTAACGTCACCCATATAAGGGCGCACTAAGGTTTATGAAGCGATTAGGTATAAAGAAGCAACACAGAGATTAAAATTTACAAGATAGAAATATAAAACACAGCGGGATTTCTAAAACATCATTTAATCAAGCAAGTCAAATCATAGTGCTTATTATATTTCCAAAGTACTAAATAGTTATCAACATAAAACCAAATACATCGTCTTTTGGAAAACCATAACATTAGAGTACATAGGTAAAACCATCCCTCTCAATGTCAGCACAACAAATGCAAAATGAGAAGTGAACCAATACATGTGTCTGAAATGAGTCTAAATCCAAGCTGAACTGAATAATCAAGAATCACTGCTGAGACCTTCCACCATACAAACCTGGAGGGGAAAAGGAAGAGAGAAGGAGAAGACTAACCATGTCAGACATACGTTTGGTGAGTTCTAGTAATTTCTAGCATGAGCATAAGTTAATGTAGCATTTATGCAGATGAACAGTTCTAAGGACATAAGATATAAAAGTACAAAGGTGTAAAGGCGTAAACAAAATTAAGCACGAATAAATTTAGGCTTCTCATTCGTATCCAAGTTAGCTGCACCAACTTACCAAAGATATAATAATTAGCTTTAACTAATTTCTACCCGTCGATCGACTCATTAACCATAATGTGATAACCTATGCCAGCTATGGAACTCGGGGTTATCAAGCCCGAGCTCATCAACTAAAAGGACAAAGCCGTTAATCACCCTGTCTCAGAATCAAGAATATTTCCAATTATATCCTTTCTTCATCTTTTGATAAAAACTTTTACTCGAACTTATCCTAAAACTCATTCCATGTCCTCATGGCCTGCTTTGCCCCGACCACTTCCCGCTAGTACGATGCCTCTCCTTTCAGTTGTTAGGCAACCAGTTGAATCATCTTCCTGTAGTCAAGCTCTAGTAATCCAAAAAAATGTTCGGTCTCTTTAAGCCAATTACGAGCATCAACAAAACTCTCTAATCCAAGAATGACTTACCATCCATAGCAGGAAAATCATTACAAAGCTTAGAAAGATTAGCCATTGGATTTGGTGGAACTACGATGGCTACAACTAGAGGTTGGGCATTTCCTTTCTGTAACAGCCTGCATCTTACATATTGAAGGATCGTAAAATACTTTTATTTTATTCCCTGAGGGTTGGATCATTCTCACATATTAATATGTTTCTTATGGGGATGTGAGACACATCCATAATTTTTACCAATTTTGTTTGTGACCATTTTCCCCTATCATTCTTGTACAAGGGATAACTTTTGACTCATGTGGAATCAGGTGGTAAGACCTGTGCCATTGGAAAGGAAACAATGATTTCGTTTCTGTAGAGTGGTTACGTTAAAGATTTGGCTCAGCGGTTTGGGAGTAATCGCTGTTTTAAGGTTTTTCGGTTGGCTGTTCAGGTTTTGAGAGCCTTAATGGGTTGATTTGTAGAGGCCTATTGGTGGGCTGGTGGAAACTATAAATAGGGAGTGAGAGATATGGGAAAAGGTTTAGTTTCTATATTCTCTCATTTGGTGGCCTATATTCCTCCTTCCAACACCTTTCCACCAGTAAAAATCAAAATCTAAGGAAGGAAATCGAAGATCTACACCACTGGAGGCTAGATCTACATCATTTGAAGTGAGAATTCATCGGATCAAGGAGTTTGGTTCTAGTTGCTTGTTGTCCGGAATCTTAATACATTGATTTTAGCTTGATTTGGAGAATCAGGAAGTGATTTGCAACTCTCACATGGATTCAGTGAAGTATATGAATGTTTGATCATATTTTTCACAAATTCAAGTGTTTTACCATAGATAGGTGAATCTAGGGTTAGTAACAATTAATAAATTAAACTGTGATCTAGCCGCACCTTCCAGTACGACTACCTTGTTACGACTTCACTCCAGTCACTAGCCCCGCTACCTTGGTAAGCCCATTTTCCTATGAAACACCCTATGATTTAAGTTAGCATGTTTAAACCGGAAATTCCTATGCCAATTCATATGTTTATGCAAGTTAGATCCACAATTTAGATCATATATTCATCTAGCATGATTTTTGGTGAAATTATATAATTTGAGTGATAATTGTAATATTCATGTTGTTAGTGATTCCATAACGTGCTTATGATTGTGTTGAATGAATTAGTTGAGCATACTATGTTGATTTGGTCATTTAGAGGAGTTTTGGTCGAAATTGGAGTTGCATTCGAGTGGTACAGGTTTTGGGTCGGCCCTGACCTAGTCAGCCATGAAGTACGGTGTAGTACGAGGGTAGTACAAGTGGAAGTACACACAGTCGGTCGCAATATTTGAGTTTGGGTCGGGTCGGTCTCGACTGGGTCGGCCAGTCTTGGGTCGGTCGACCATAAGAGAAAGCAGAGTCCATGTTTGGGGAGCAAGCCAATTGGGTCAGTCGGTCTGAATTGGGTCGGTTGGGCGCGATTTGTAGGGTCGGGTCGGTCGAGATGAAGTCGCACGGGTCGGTCAGGTGGCTCCAAGATTTTTGGTCGGTCAAGACAAAGGTTGTCAGGTCAGTCCGAAGTGGTCAGGTCGGTTGGGTAGTCACAGATTCGGGTCGGTCCAAGATGGGGTCGGTCACGATAGGTCGGTCGTACTTCTGATGAAGGTTTGGGTCGGTCGGCTCCAGGAGGATGGGTCGGAAGCACAGGGTCATTTCTGAAAAATTATATTTTTCGGGTACGACCCAAATTTGAGCAAAAGAGCTTGAAAAAAATATATTTTTGGGGTATGACCCAGATTTGAACAAAAGACCCCGAACCCTAGTCGCAACGCTATGATGTAATTTGGCCCGGTGATGGTGTGACTTCGAAAGAAATTCAGGTAGGAAGGTTCGAAGTGATGGAAGGTGTTCGTTGGATGGTGTAGAACAATGAATGAGGTGACAACTCAAAGGTCGTGAGTTGGTGGATAATGGTAGCTCGAGAAGGTTGCTTGAGTTAAGAAAAGTTGTCGGGTTGGATGACTAGAGATATGAAGGCCGAGAGATTATCATTATCGTAAGTTCTAGCAGGCACGAAGCAGGGGTACAATAGAGACATCTAAAGGACCGGTTGTAGGTCGGGTACCCTGGGTATCGTTGAAAGGCTTAGTGTCAAGGTTGGACAAACATACATATCTTTGAAAGGCGTATAGAGTTTATGCTAGAACTGGGGTTACAATTAGCCCTTGACGTATGGCAAGATTGGTCGTCATACGATTAACGATGGTTTTGAAGCAGGATTGGCGGTGATAGGCAAAGTCCGTCATGGTTGATTAGTTGTCTTGTTTGAACCATCTCATGTAGATTATTCAACGTCGAAGGAGATGTTCTTTGGATGCTTGTCTGATATTGGTTTAGGCCTCTGGGGCTTGTGCGTAAGGGATATTGAGTTCGATTAGGATGGATTACGTAAGATATATAATTTGGATGTCATGAGTGCTTTGCTATGATTGAATGAGTGTTCTTGTTTCCATGGATGTGTGGTTGAAATGTTGTTGTAAAGGCTATCACCGTCCGATGTGGGGAAGATAGGGTTGAGTTCTTCTCTGGTGTTGTGGGTAGATTAGTATGTTTTTCTATCCCTTCTCTTATACTTTATTGTTGATGTTTGTTAGCTATTTTATCGCTCACTAAGATTGTTGTCTGACTCAAGGTTTTATGTTTCCGTCTTATTACCTTGGGCTGTTCATCCGGTTGTGGATGGGCAGACTAGGTGGTAGGTGATAGGTGATAGCTTAGTGAGGACGATGTTGCAGTTCGGATACGAGCTGGAGGCTTACGTACCAGTTTTATTACTATCTAGTATTTCTCTTTCCGCTGTTTGAGTTGCTCTATGAGTGTTGTAGTGAGGCTTTATGTACAAACTTTGATATTTCCTATGATGCTTGGATAATCTTTCAGGATGTTGTGAAAGTTTCAAAAGTTTGTTATATGATGCTTCACTATTATTACCTTGTATATTTTTCTACTATATTTTATCCTTGCGTTGTGAGTTCTACGACAGGTATTGATTGTGTTTACTTACCTATGATGATCATCCACAGCTGCCTGGCACACCTTTCAGCTCATTATTCCTCTTGTTTAGTGCAGGGGTTATACGCGGTCGTCACACTTTCCCTTCGGGAGGCGCCATAGCTTCAACATACCTACGAAACCATGCCAGGATGGGAACACATCTGGAAAGTTGGGAGACCCAGACATGCTAAAAAAGAAAATAAACAAGGATTCAAAAATAAATCAAGAGAATATTTTAGTTGACTTAAGGGTATATTATTTCAAAAACAAGTTTTTACTTTCAAATAATTTACTTTTTTAAAACACTTTTTCAAAAACTTTTCTCTGATCTAGTAACCTTAGGCTTTGATACCAAATGAAATACCCCCACACCCCTTAACATCACCCATATGAGGATATGTTAAGGTTTATGAAGCGCTTAGGTATAAAGAAACAACACAGAAACTAAAATTTACAAGACGGAAATAAAAGACATAACAGAATTTTTAAAATATCATTTAATAAAGCAAATCAAATCGTAGTGCTTATTACATTTCCAAAGTACCAAATAGTTATCAACATAAAATCCAAATACATTATCTCGTGGAAAACCATAATATTAGTGTACATAAGTAAAACCATCCCTCTTTGTGTCAACACAACAAACGAAAAAATGAGAAGTTAACCAACCATGAGTCTGAATTTGTTCTGAATCCAAGCAGAACTGAATACAAGAATCACTACTGATACCCTCACCCTGCGAACTTAGGGGAAAAGGAAGAGAGAGGGAGAAAACAAACTAGGTTAGACTTACGTCTGGTGAGTTATAGTAATTTCTAACATGAGCATAAGTTAAGGAAACATTTAGACAGATGAATAGTTCTAACGACATAATATATAAAAGTAAAAAGGTGTAAAAGCAGTGAACAAAATTAAGCACGAATAAAGTATGGCTTCTCATTAATATCCAAGATTATTACACTAACTTACCAAAGTTATAATAATTAAACTGTACCTAATTTATATCCGCTGATTGGCTCTTATAACCATAATGTGATAACCCATGCCAACTTTGGAACTCGTGATCATAAAGCTTGAGTCCATCAACTAAAAGGACACAGTCGTTAATCATAGACGTTACAATGGCTTATTTTCCCAAATCATCATGATGCACACTCATCGTCCCGTCGGAACGCACCCGTACCTACCTCGTTTGGGCCTCTTACTATCCAATGTAGTAAAGCGTGTCCTTGCCTCTACCTAGTGTCAGACCTCCATATATGATAAAATGGTTGCTGCCTGATATGAGTCCCAACCAAATATGCAATTGACATAAGTCATCGTTAGACTTGGTCCTCAATTATTTTTCTATTAGGTCACTTAGTTTCCCCAATCAGCCCCATGCTGCCAGAATGGACCTTAACCTACGAGCCATTTATTTTCCCCAATTAACCCCACGCTGCCGGAATGGACTCCAACTCAAATTTCATTATTTTATTAGGCCTCTTATTTTCCACAATTAGCCCCACGCTGCCGTAACGAACCTAACCTACGAGCCACTTATTTTTGCCAATCAACCTCACGCTACTGGAACGGACTCCCGCTACAATATTATTATTTTATTAGGCCTCTTATTTTCCCCAACTAGCCTCACATTGTTGGAACAGACTTACAAGCCACTTATTTTTCTTAATAAGCCCCACGTTGCTAGAACGGACCTACGAGTCGTTTATTTCCCCAATCAGCCCCACGCTCCCTGAACATACTCCACTATCTTAGCTTATTGATTTTTTTAATTTAACTTAACACAATTTAAGTTTATTAATAAGTCCAATATAACCTCATGTTATATCCCTAGGTTGTATTTTTTGGCAAGGTCGGCCAGTATTTAATGTGACTGCAAACACGTTTTATTATAGAAAATAATAACAACATTATTATAGGAATTATCCAGTCTATCTAACCACTACTTGGTTTTTTTGGTGGATTGACCACATGGTAATCTTCCACGCATGGAAAGAGACTATAGCTTGTTCAACAACATAACATGCAAGACTCACTTGAATTCAATACATAGAAAATAACATTATGAAATGTCATGAACCCAATGAGAGTTTAGCTAAACACAATCATGATCAACCATAGTCATCATTGAACCCTTTTAGGAGCTTGATTTTCTTGCTTCTGGTGATCGGAGCACTTCCCATCTTGCATCCAGAAGTCGATGTTGTCATTGGTGGGACATAATTGTTGCTAGGAATTTCCTCTCGTGCCTCATAGGCTTCAGAAGGCAATATGTATGCATAAGGATGAGCACAAACCTTCTTTGCAGAGTTTTCTCGAATTGGGCTTGCAATTGGCATGTGGGTTTTCAAGAGAGTGTTTGAAATTTCTGTGTCTGCTGAAACAGTTTTAGAACTGTTGAGAAAGCCTGTCTTAAGCAGGTTTTTGTCCTTGTACTTCTTGTCGATGGCCTCTCCAGCCTTGACAAGTTCATCTGACATCATACAAATGACTCTCATGTTTTGAACTGCTTCTTTACCTTCCTTAACATTCTCGCACAACCTATCTTTCTTACTAACCTCGGACGCTTCATCTACAATGCCATTATCAAGGCCAAAACATAACTCAGATAACCTTATGGCTTCATTCATTGCATTAGAAGGTAAACCAGTACTACCTGACACAATTGGCTTAGTGCAAATGTAATTTCCTATTTTACTCTTAACTGTTTGGTTCAACAACAACTTCTTGAACTTTAGTGTCACTTGCCACCTTAGGCATCTGTACTTTTTATTTTCTCTTCTATCATGAACATCATTATTGTTACAACAATCCCCAAAGCATTTATGGTATTAGTACAAACATCAATATTTGGAGTAAATGCTTTGCTAAGCATATCACTGATTTTACGTATTTCCCCTTCCTCTATGTCATTCTCCATACTTAATCTCATGTCATCCTCATTCCTATCAACAAGCGCAGTGAATTCGTTAGCAACAGGATCAAAGATTGAACCATCGTTTCCCCTTATCTAGCAAGGATTTTGCTTGAGTAACAACAACTAATTTTTGCTTCTTAAGAACTTTCTTCCATGCAAATTTATTCTTAGATTGAGTTCCATACACCTGGTTCACATTTTCATTAGTCTGCGCTTTAGAGCTAACATTATCAGGAATAGGAACTCCAATGGCTTTTCTGGTATTGTTATCCTCCTTAGAAACACCGAATCTCACACAGTTTATGTGACGAACTGCCTTTTTTGGCCGGTTCAAACCGATAATTAAACCGACTAAAACCAATCTACAAGACGTATCGCTTGGGATTACGACTAATGAGAACCGAACAAAACAACCATTTCATTATCACTGTAATAACTTTTGCATCAGAGTCCATAATATATAAGTTTGCAATAATAAATATATTGCACAATGGAAATAACTATATTAGAATATAACATGTACTCAGCGGAAAACATAAACTCTCAGCTAAAGAAATGAAATGCTCTAGACACAACTCAAGCTTCATTCCAGCCTCTATAAAATATCTGCAAACCAAAACTACTAGACTTCATGTGTGGAAAATATGGGCACCCAGAGTTAAGGTGGGAAACAATAAACTCCGGATCAGTCATGGGACAGATGTGAGAACTAAAACAGTTATTTACTTTATTTTAAAGTTGGGTAAATCAAAGTACCATGCCGTATAACACGAAAATGGTTTTTTCTACATGAATACCAACCATAAACTAATAGCAATGTTTTTTGAAAATGAAGCTATTACAAGACTCAAGTCTCATCACACAACGCAATGCATACCATGGGAAAGAGTTTTACCTTATAATAACCAAACAAGTACATGAAAATCTCTTTTATTATTACTAGTGCATAATGTTGAAATCGCTTTCGAAGGTAAATGTATAAATCAAAGCTCGCATAATGCACCATCTCATTATGTTAGTTATCAGGTTACATCTAAAAACGAAAATCTCGTATTGGAAGTTGGATTCCAACAATGACCAAGGCAAAGGATTTTCCTTATCCGCAATTGGAACACCTCTAGCGGGATGTCCCAGGAGTCGACAATGAGTCCTTTAGAATGGCAGGGTCAGCCAACACTAATAGGCTGGTTAGAATCTTACCTGAACATAATGTCCCCCGGTAGTACCGACCATCATTTGAGGCGTCTCGATCTATCGTCCACATAAGTAAACTTATATGGGCTCTATACCATGGCATCACTTTTTAACTAGAAGTAAACATATGTCCTTATCCCTATTATCTATCATCCTGTTTTTGGCCATTCACGGGTTGTGAGGCTCTAAAGTCATGTTTCAACACAAAGCCACGCTATATCATCCATGCTTTAATCATCATCCACAAAGCTCTACTTTTCAACAAAAAACTTTGATCGGCTCAGCACTTAGCATGCCACATTGTCAATTCACAACATATAATCGATGTCTATTAATATATAACCCTCTGAGTACATAAGTCTCAGAGGAGGGTGTTAAGCTAAGAGAAGAAATGCTTTGCCACCACCTATATAACATTAATAGAAACCAATTGGTTATGTTGTTAAATACAATGTCAGACACATATCCATTTACATGTTTGTTCTGGGTCTGAACAAAACCGAAGGCACCTTATTCCTCATCGAATAAAGGAGAGTGGTCCTTGCAAATCCGAACAATCAATAGGTACGTCCAGATTATTACCACTTATAACTTCGTCTTGGGTGTACCTCCCAATCGGGACATCAACAATAATCCAAACGATGTGAGGATCCCTGGTCTTCAACCACCGACTTTAGTATCTTCAATACTCGTTGTGTAATTGTTTAAAACGGGTCGAAACCCAGTCTTTCCGAATAGCTAGCGCATTTTTGCAAACCATAATTGACATATATAAACTACCATGAGTCTCATTCCATCTCGGAATATTTATTTACTCAAATTATTCTTTACATTGGGAATCACTCCCATTTAAATCTTATCAAAGATTACATTCTTTAAACTCTTGTTTAAATCTTTCCTTGGAAATTATTTCAAAAGATTATAAAATCTCATTACACAAATGTTAGCTTGCTTTGTAACCAGGCTATACAAAGCTTGGGAATTGAACGTTAAGTTTATTTAAAGGGGAGAGACAGTCGATTAAGAAGAGGAACCAATATAATCGGTTATGAAATGACTTATCGAATTGAAAAGGCTTTTATCTTCGAAGTCACTAAACACCAGGAAGTCGGGTCAGATCGCTTCACTCGATTTAGCCTTATATTATCAAGTTGTTGAAAATTGGCTGATGAACACCGGGTAGATTCAGTGTCTCTTTAACCGATCTGATCCGACAACTGTTACCATGGAGCAGTTATACATCATGTTGCTACCAAACACGTGATGGTTACAACCCACTTACCCATGATGTCTTTGCATTGTTATTACCATATAACATCTGTTTCCGAGGTTTGTGGGATGGGCCCCACGTGGCATCCGACCCGCCTGCATTCCTAGCCTATAAATACACCACAACACACCATTTGGAGGGATCTTTTGGCTTTCCATTTACTACAATTTCATCACCAAAAATATCTCCTTGTTTATTTCAGATTGTTCCCGAAATTCTTGAGTGAAATTTTACGAAATTTGAGAGGTTACTGATTATACTAGTGAGATTGAGTAGACACTGCTATTGTACTTGTAATTATTTTAGCAGTCAAAGAAGTAAAAAGCGGATGTAGGCTTGCTAACGCCAAACCACTTTAAATCTTGTGTGTTGATTCTCTTTTTTTATCTGTTCTGAGTTGACATTCTCTATAATTATTAGTCAATTGGTTGTTAGAACTATGGAATAGAGAGCATGTGGGCACTACGATTACTGAACCAATAGACTTATGCAAAAGTGAGTGTTTGAAAGACATCGTGGTTCCCAGGGAGCATGCTCGGGTTCCATTGTTATATATATAAAATAATCCCTACTTCATATACTCGGGGATTTGTGAAAAAAACAACTTATGAGTCGAGTATCGGACTACGAAAACAAAATCTCTATGGTTTTTTCACTATGTCAGATATGTATTGATCGATTAGTGCCCCTGTTGAAATCATTATCAACCCGATTAGTTCACCAAGATCCAGAGATGTGGATCATCCAAGGCACATTAGCATGCATACTTCTCCTGTTCGAATTGGAGTTTGAAACCAAACTTCTCCTCAGGAGGATAGATGGGGTGATTCAAGTGAGATCCAATGTAGATCTAACTTTCTATTCACTCACGGAATCCAGGCAGTTTGGGGGAGGGGGGAGGGGGACCACCGCGTCTCCTCTCTTCTCGAGAATCCACATAGAAAGCCAATAGCTACAAGTCTTTAACCGCAGGAATTAATATACTGGGGGCGAAAACTCTTGGAAGCAACCACTAGCAGCAGTTCGTGCTTCGCAAAGCAGGAAGGCTTGAATGGGCGAGTAGAAAGCAAGAACTAATACGAAGGTGCAAATACTTTTTGTAGACTGCTTGGAGCTAAGCTAGTGGAACTGGGATGGTGAGTGGTTGTAGAATAGCAAGCTTTTTGTCCAGTGATGTAAGGGAAGCGAATGTTAATGAGCTTCTAGGACATACGTAGGTTTTACAACCACCTGCACAGTATGGTTCATGAGATAAAGGAGGCACCGACAAAGTGACTTCGATAGGCCACCTGTTGAGGGTCGCCTTTCTTCATCCGGCTTCATCGTCCACATTCGGCTAACAGTCAATCTACCTCTTGCTCTTGTCCAATTTCGCCTGGATTAATATACTTAGCCTTTGCAAGACAATAGAAAGGTGAGTTTACAGTTATTCTCCGTAGATGGGAGAAGCGGCCAACAAGAAAGCACGGAAGTAAAGACCGATAAGATAGATGTGGTATAGTATGGCCGAGCAAAGTGTGTCTTTAAAAAGATTATGGTCATCCTTTTAAAATGAATTGTATCGGGCAGTGCGTATTCCTACTATGTCTGCGTCAATCCCCCTTCACCAGTATGACTATTTCGAGAGTTACGGAAAAGAATTAATATACCGGGCCCTTAGAGGCAAGTGAAGTTGGAACAACCTACTGCTGATGCCATATAAGCTCAAACCTATGCTAGCCTTATAACAGAGAAAGTAGAACCTTAATAGCAACCCCTTGCAGCTCCCTCTGTCGTAGGTGTAATCCCTACGGTAGCTTTAAAAGAGGGTAGGTAGCGAGACCATAAACAAATGCCTTGGACTTCGATTGAGAAGCGCATCTCCCCTCTCACTTAGCAGGAGAAGACCTTTGGCTTAGAGAACTTAACTAGAGGCTTGGACAGGGTTCTAGTTATCGTTATCTAGGCCTGGCTAAGAAAGCTCAACCTTGAGTTTGCGTTGACGAGGACAGGGCTCATTCGTTTTTTGGTCTAACATTTTTGTGCTTTCACTGAGAAATTTGAATTCTCAGCATTTCGGATTATCATTCTACTTTTTAGATTCTCAAGTCCAAAGAATTTAGCCTGCTTTTTCACTATTTTTGAAGTTTTTGTTGATCTAAACAAGAATTAGATTTCATGGCTCCGAGAAAAGAAAAGGAACCATAAACTTCTCGACAAGCGAAGATCAGCAGGCGATTGTAATCACCAGGTCACAGGGGTCCGGTTCGAAACTAAACTGATCTGGAAGGGATAATCCGACCCGACCCGGACATGATACACCAAACTGATCCGAGGGCTTGAATGAAACCAATGTTGCTCCCCTGACCCGACCCGGTGGCACTACTACCATCTCCTCCGATCTGAATGCAATTTAAGCTAGTGTCTCTACTCGAGCCTATACAAGTGCTCCAACACCACCCGTGATAAGTAGCAATCATCCTACTGCTTCTGCATCCGTCTCACACATGGATTTCTCACGCCAGCTCAATATGTTGGATAGAACTAATGACGCTTTAGAGGCCCAAAAAGATGATAGTGTTGCTATGCGAGAAAATATGAATGTAATGAATAGATAGATAGACGAGCTTCTTAGACAGAGGACACCTTCTCTAACCCATTGTCTTGCTATAAACTACTCATCTTCTTTGCAAGAAAGGCACCCACGAAGGAGAAGGCCATACGAAAGACCCGAGAACGTTGAGCAAATGACATTTGGATCATTGGGATCTCACGAAGACGCATCTCCTGTCTTGGGACCTAATGACCTAGCTTGAGAGAGCCGATGTTGCTGCCGATGCAGGGATCTCGTGTCCTTCCCAGGAATCCTAGCATTACTAATCCTACTCAGCGACAGCTCCTTCAGCCTTCCCATCCCGTGAATGAGCAGGACACTGTGGGGCAAGGAAATGCCACTGCCTCAAGGACTCAGAGAGCACAACCTAACGTGGGAACTGGATATATTAGGAGAACCAGAAGTGCGGACCCTGAGCCAATGCTAACCAATGCTGAAATGGAAGCAATGATACACCAAATCATAGCCGATGGCATAGGCTATACTAACGAGTATTGGGGCATCGATCGCAGCCATACCCCTTTTACGAATGATATCCTGGATTTTCAGTTCCCTAGATGATTTAATATGCCCACGATGGATCGATATGGAGGAATGACTGATCCAAGGAAACATTTGTTGAGATACTCATGGTACATGAACGTTGCGGTAGCTCCTGATGCCGTAAAATGCAAGGCTTTTCCAATATGTCTCGAAGACGTCACACTGAAGTGGTTCACCCGATTTCCTCCACGATCGATCTCCAGATTTAAAGAACTGAGTAAGAGTTTCATGAACCAGTTCCGACTCCACGCTCGAAAATCTAAGGGTGTCATTGAGTTATCTGCAATCAAACAGGCTCTTAGGGAAACTATAAAATCATACTTGGATCGATTCAATCTGACAGTTACAAAGGTGAGTGACCCGCATAAGCAGACCACATGGATGGCACTGGTAGATGGAGTTGATAAGGACACTGAGTTCGGGGGATACTTGGCCGGAAAACCGTCGTTAACCAAGGGGTTGTTCTATAAAAAATCAAATAATCTTCTACGATGAAAGGAAACATGTACCCACTGAAAGAGAGAGTCTGACGAAATCCCTAGAGAGGACATTCAGAGCAATGTCACAATCAAGCAGTTTGGAGACAACATTGGAAGGGTTAAAGTGAATGTTGGCAACAAGAATGGAGGGAATGACCCCCACGGTGGGAATGAGAATCGGAGAAGTAATTCCAAGAAGAGACCTTGGTTTCAGTCTTTTGAAAACTACATGTTGCTAAGTGATGCCTTGGAGATTATCTATTTGGATACCTACAATGTTGTCCAATACAAGTAACCCCCACCTAGAGGTTCAACCGAAAAAGAACGCGAAACCGGGAAGTTTTGATTGTTTCACGAGACTTACGGTCACTCTACGAAAGAGTATCGTCATCTGAGAGATGTTGTTGAAAAATTGCTTCGCGCGGGGAAGATGGATGAGTATAAGGTTGCCCCTAAGGATAAGGGGTAAGGAGGATCTGTCCCGAATCAGAACCAGCCTGCTTCTAAACCCACTGCATAGCAAAAGAGAAAGGAAATAGTCATACACACTGTGGTCAGAGGACCACATCCGGCTGGATCCAGCAATAGAGCGATGGAGCTGTATGTTAATGCCGCCAAACACCCAGAAATGGGAGAGTGCAACAATCTCAAAGAGGCTGTGCCCGTGAAACAACAAAAGACGGTAATGGATGATGTTAAAGAGTAGGAGTTGAAACACCTAGTGTCGACCCGTTGGTAATAACTACAACCATTGGGCCGACATTGTTACGGAAAGTCCTTGTCGACTGCGGGAGTTCCATCAACATCTTGTTTAAAAAAGCTTTTGACCAAATGAAATTAGAAATGAAGGATCTAAAGCCATGTGGAGGTTGGATATGTAGCTTTAATGGATCATCGATCGGTCCAATCGGTATGGTGGATTTATCTGTATAGCTAGAAGAGGGAGATCGTCGAAGAGTAAGGATCTTCCCATTTGTGATTATGGATATTGATTTGCCTTACAACGCCTTCTTAGGCCGACCGACCCTTGCAGAATTTAGGCCTACATCGCACCTTGGTGCCTACTGATGAAATTCCCAACCGAAGCCGGAGTGGGAATGATTCGTGATGACCAGGTCACCGAAAGAGCTAGTTATATGGCGGAATTAGAGATGTTACGCAACGGAAAAGAAGTAGAGCCTAAAAGGACTTCCCCTCCTGCTTAGAAGGGCTTGACATAGCAAGTAAAGAGAATACCGCCAAGGGTGTCGCTAGACAATGTGCCCGAGGACATCGTTCCTAGAGAGGACGAGGAACCGGGACGCAAGAAGGCAACCCCCAATGAGGCAACTATAGACATTCAAATCGATCATGACAACCCAACGAAGGTCTTGAAAATCGGATCTCACTTAGATCCCCTCTGAATGAGGGAATTAACAAACTTTTGAAAGAAAACCTGGATGTATTTGCATGGACCCACGCTGACATGTGTTAAATCTTTCCCTCGATAATGAGTCATTCCGTAAGCATAAACCCAAAACATTCTCCTATGAAACAAAAAAGGCATATGTTGGGATCGGAGAGGTCAATGGCTTTAAAAGAAGAGGTGGAGAAGTTAAGAGATAACGGGTTCATCGGAGACTCAACATATCCTGACTGGATATCAAACCACGTCCTAGTTAAGAAAGCCAATGGGAAGTGGCACACATGTATTAATTTTTCAGACCTGAACAAGGCTTGCCCAAAAGACAACTTCCCACTCTCTAGGATAGACCAATTGGTAGACTCCATGGCAAGACACGAACTTCTCTCTTTTATGGATGCATATTCAGGTTATAATCAGATTCTCATGCACGTGCCAGACCAGGAGCATACCGGTTTTATCACTGACTTGGGATTGTATTGCTATATGGCAATGCCCTTCGGACTGAAGAATGTCAGAGTAACGTACCAGCTCTTGGTGAATCAAATCTTTTATAATCAAATAAGGAAGACGATGGAAGTTTATGTGGATGACATGCTCGTGAAATCTAGGCGATCGTCCCACCACACGGCGGACCTAGCGGAAATGTTCTATATCCTCCGACGATATGGAATGAAGCTTAATCCGCTAAAGTGCTCATTTGGGGTAGTGTCAGGAAAATTCCTCGTCTTTATAGTCACCTCTCATGGAAGACGATGGAAGTTTATGTGGATGACATGCTCGTGAAATCTAGGCGATCGTCCCACCATACGGCGGATCTAGCGGAAATGTTATATATTCTCCGATGATATGGAATGAAGCTTAATCCGCTAAAGTGCTCATTTGGGGTAGTGTCAGGAAAATTCCTCGGCTTCATAGTCACCTCTCGTGGAATTGAAATTAATCCCGATCAGATCACTGCGATCAGAAATATTAAAGAGCCACGAAAAATCAAAGATGTACAAAGCTTGGCAGGGAAGGTCGCAGCCCTAAGCAGATTTATCTCCAAGACCACTAACAAATGTGTTCCCTTCTTCGACTTGATAAAAACGTGGGAAACGCAATTTCAAGTGGACCCCGGATTGTATAGTATCCTTCCAAAACCTATTGGACCTATTAGAGAAACCCCCGATATTATCCAAGCCGGTGGACCATGAGGATTTGTTTGTGTATTTGGCAGTATCGTCTCATGTGATTAGCTCAGCCTTAGTACGTGAGGAAGACAAAGTTCAACGACCGGTATATTATGTGAGTAAAAAATTGACAACAACGGAACATAACCATACAAAGATAGAAAAACTTGCTTATAGCCTCCTAATTGCTTCCAAAAGCTTTGCCATTATTTTCAAGTCCATCCAATCGTTGTATATACTGATCAACCACTCCAGCAGGTCCTGCAACGACCTGAAGCATTTAAACGATTGCATAAGTGAAATATTGAACTAAGCCAATTCGAATTAAAATTCCAACCCAGGAAATCAATAAGGGGGAAAGCATTAGCCGACTTCATCAGTGAATTCACGATCCCCAAAGATGATGTGCTAGATGAAGAAGTCATCCCCTCAGAAAAAAAGATGGAATCTAACACCTGGAAGCTGTATACGGACGGTGCTAGGAATGACCGACGGTCCGGCGCTGGAGTTTTATTAATAACTCCTTAAAAACGACCAATTACTACGCTTTACGATTGGAATTTTCCGATACTAACAACGATTTTGAGTATGAAGCCCTGATTATCGGGCTGAAGTTCGCTAAGGAGTTAAGAGTAGCGGCGTTGGATATCTTCTATGACTCACAAATTGTTGTCTGTCGGGTCCGAAAGGAGTTCAAGCGAAAGGACCTCGACTTGTTGCTTACTTGGAAAAGGTAAAAGATTTATTGGATGGCATAGAACGTTATAGCATATCCTATATCCCACGAGCAGAAAATCAAAAAGTTGACAGTTTAGCCAAGCTAGCTAGCTCCGATAACCCAGAAGCAACAGAAATGGTCCCGATTGAAGTGTTAAAATCTCCAAGCATTGATCAGATGGAAATTGACCCAGTGCTGGAAACCGAGCCAGAAAAAGAATCATGGATGATGCCCATAAAGAACTTCCTGTAAAAAGGAACACTCCCCACGAAAAAGAGTGAGAGACAGGTTGTAGTCCGTAAGCCTTCAAGATATGTTGTGTAGGATGAAGTTCTTTATCGTCAAGGATTCTCGGTGCCCTTGCTCCGATATGTAGCACATGACGACATCAAGCGTGTACTAAGAGAAGTGCATGAGGGTGAATGTGGAGATCACACCGGAGGTCAAACATTGGAAAAGAAAATATTGCGATATAGCTACTTATGGCCTACCGTGAATCTGGATGCAGCCGATTACTCACGACGCTGCGATAAGTGCCAGAAATTTGCAAGGATCCAGAGGGCTCATCCCAGTCAACTTAAGTCAATGGTGAGCCCGTGGTCGTTCGCTGTGTGGGGGATATACATCATTGGAAGCTTACCAATCGCTAAAGGTGGAGAAAAGTATGCAATTGTGGTCATATATTACTTTACCAAATGGGCAGAGGCCGAACCATTAACTATGATCACGACAAAGCGGGTGATTAATTTTGTTGTTAGGAACATAATTTATTGGTTTGGGATTCCCAAGGTCATCATAACTGATAATGGATCTCAGTTCGGCAATATGGAATTTAATTTTGTTTGCCAAAAATACAACGAGAAGAGATACACCATAGTAGCTCACCCATAATCGAATGGACAAGTTGAAGCAGTAAACAAGATTATCAAGCCCATTCTTAAGAAGCGATTGAAGCAGGCGAAAGCCATGTGGGTCGATAAATTGCCCCTAGCATTGTGGGTTTACAGAACGACATACAAATCAGTGACTGGTCATACTCCCTTCTCACTTTCATTTGGATTAGAGGTGGTCATTATAGTGGAATTGGAAGTCCCCTCTCACAAGACAACGTATTATGATCCGATGACAAACAAAGCTCTTCTCCTCGAGTCCTTGGACTTGATTGAGGAAAAGAGAGATGAAGAAGACTTATGTGCCTCGAGGCACCGACACCAAGTTTTTTGATATTACAATAGGAAGGTTCGACCATGGACCTTTGAACCTATAAACCTGGTTTTGAAACGTGTCTTCCCGACCCATGTTTTCCTTGGTCCAAAATGGGAAGGACCGTATGCCATTCAGCGGAAATTTGGTAAAGGAGCTTTCAAGCTAAGACGTTGATAGTGATGAGGTCCACGGGCGTGGAATGCCTATCACTTATGACACTATTTGACCTAAATTGTGTTATTTTTTTTGTTTTATAGATTATGTAAAAAGGCACGACTTGCCTAGAACAGTCTAGTTGATATAAATAAGAGATTATAAAGTGGACATAGGCAATGATTTGGCTGAACAACTATAAAAGTATTGTGTGTCATTTACCTTTATTGCATTTATTTCTTTATGTCCTATGATTATTTTGCTCTTGATTCGATACATAGGAATTGAATTAAAATTGAGAGCGAATATGACACTCAATCCGGCGAGACTCCACCCTTTGAAATAGGGTGTAGAAATGAAGCCGAAGCGGATGGGATGATCGTCTGCGTGACTAACTCTAACTCTCGTGATCTGAGAGATAATACGAAGGACGGGAAGAAGACGTCCATCACTCTAACTCTCATGATACGAGAGAGAGAGTATAAAGGACGGGAAGACGACGTCCCCAAAGCGTGATGGTGCACCACAATTAAAGACCGTCTTGACAACACTCTAACCTGGACATACGACGGGAGAGTATAATGGAGCTAAGAACAAGTGCCAATGGAAAATGATCCTTAGCCCACTGAATGACTGGGGTAATATAACTTCGATCCTAATCAATCCCGAACAAACCCTGGCTAAGTGTTTTATTCAAGATTTATTGGGGGCATACACATACACATCACACGCCCTTGTTGTTTATTACTTAGCCTAATATTGATTGTTCGTATAAATTATTGTTTGCAGGGATGCTTGACTGAAACCTTTGTCTGATTTGTGATGTGATTTATTGTTTAATACTTAGGTTAGTAGTATTTTGATTACGAATGCACTCGATTAAAATGAATGACAAAATTGCAAATATTTGACATTGTAGGGATACAAACTATTATATTTACAGAAGTGCAGGTTTACATAAAAGAACTAATCAAAAGATGCGAGGGCCACACTTGCTACAACAACAAAAGGCCAGCGGAAGAACAAAATGAGAAGAATGAATTACATTTCACTTGGACTTTAGGGAAGCTTTGGGCTTTTTGGTGGCTTTAAGTTTCGCTTCACTACAAATAAATGACCATATTACAACGGTGGAAAACCATTGTAAAATACATTTTACGACGGTGGGGTAACCGTCGTGTATTAAGAAGTTGTAATAGACTAAAATCTTTTACAACTTTTTTTTCACCGTTGCGACACCGTTGTTATATGTATATTTTACAACTGTGTTTCACCATTGTATTAAAGCTTATTACAACTGTTATGCATCGTTGTTGTTATAATTTTTACAATTGTTTATAATCGGTGTGATATATTTTATTACGACTATAATTTTACAGTTGTAATATATCCACAAATTATATGCATAAAAACACACACACACACACATATATATATATATATATATATATATATGCAACAATAAATAGATAAATAACATAAGAAATAGATGTAAGTTTAAAGGCATCATGATCCATTCATTGATAAAAATCACAACTTTATATCCAGAATACATATTATAAATCATATACCACATAAATGTATAAAATTACAACTGTCCTCATTTGCCTCTGAAAGCCTTCAACCCAATTACAAAGCTCATTTGCCTATGAAATCTACAAAACTCATTTTCCTCTGAAATGTAATTGGCCTCCACCTAATGCTATCCTTATATCTGCTATTCACAGGAATTGCCTCTAAAATCTACAAAACTCATTTGCCTCTGAAACCTGATAAAGTCACCCGTCAGCTTTTATTGCTAGATTATCGCTTAAATACACCGAACCACTTCATTCCACCATATGAGTCTAGGTATTTCAGCAAAAAAAAAAAAACCAATCTCAACTGGGATTTACTTTATAAGTTTTTCCCTTTTAAAGTCGCCACAAAATCAATTTAGAAAGCACTAAAATTGTATTAGCAAATCATACCTGATAAAAGAATGAAAACTTATAAAAAGTTAAAACAAAAGTTTTTACATAAATTGCACGTTCGGATCACCGCTTGTATTATCTCCAAGCTTGTCGGCATGCAGGTTTAAATGGCAGTAGTCCCACTAGTATTGGTGTGTTATGTCCCTTCTTTCGTTGCTTATGCTTTTAGTCTGTGTGCTCCTCTATTGTGACTTTGTTTTGGTCTTTTCCATGCTGAAGTTGGTAGAAGAGTAAGCAAAATGATTTAGATAACATACAAATATACATTCATGCACATTCATACAAAGAGATACACATAGACACGAACATGTTACACAAACATAAATAGGTAAATCAACCATAATATGCTAAGAGCTAGCAAAAACAAATAGCATCAGTTCTCTGATGGTGATATATTATGAGGTAATCATTAATATTGTGTCATTTCTCTTAGTTAATGAGACGACCCGAAATCCCGTACAGACGGAAACAAGGGTTATCTTTGGAATATAACACAGAAACAGATAATAGCAGAACAGAATTAAATAAATACACCAGATATGAACAATAGAATATACTGGATAAAAGTAATCATCAGAGTTACACAGTATACAGGATCTTACTTAGTACAAATACAGTTCAGCTATACATAAATGTCTACAGCGGAAATAAACAAAATATGTACAATAGGAGCTGAACAGCATAAAAAGAAATAAATGGTAGAATCCATCTTCAGCTCCAGCTATCCAGAAAGAACCAGCTAAACCTGAATACAAGGCTGCCCGTGTGGAAAAAGGGGCACCCGAGTTTGAGAGTGAAACAAACTACGAGTCAGTCATGGGACTGGTATGAGAAATCCATTCAACACATATATATAATTTGGCTAATCACAGGACCACGCCACCTTCGTGGAACGGGTTTACTCCATTGGATTGCCAGTGCTTTAAAACCAATCTTTCTTTTAAACATCGCTATGCTTTTTATAAAAATGAAGCCGTTATAAGACTCAGTTCCCATCACACAATGCAACGCAAACCGGAGGATAGAGTTTTTACCTTATAACGGCCAAAATATGCTTGATACGAATAAAACAAAGGCATTTGATATTATTGCTAGTGTTTATATGTTTTGAAAACAATTTCAAATCATAACTATCAATCATAGACAGCATTAATGCCCCATACCACTATGTCGCCATATATAGGTATACAATCAAAACCGCACAGTCTCGTATTTGGAAATTGGATTTCCGTCATGAACCAAGGCAAAAGATAGTCCTTACCGAAGTCGTGACTCTCTAGCCCGAGCCACAGGCAAGTACTCAGTCAAGCCTTCGGAGCGACAGGGCCGGTCCACCGATGTGGATTAAAATGCCTGAACACTACGTTTCCCCGCCCTTTAGGGCGTAAACGAGCCAACGAATGACTCCATCGGACCCGGATCGTCCGATCAAACCGAGGCGCCTCGCAACAGCAACAACCACATAGGTGAAAAGTATATAAATGTCAGGGCTGGTAGGTCACTGACACCACCCTAGCTAGAAAGAAACGCATGCCCTCCCTGAGGTCCTTCTCCCGTTTTAGGTTCATACCGGGGTGTGAGGCTCGCGAATTCACGTTATACACAAAGCTACGCCACACAGGCGGTGCTTTGATCATCACCACAAGACTTTTCTTTTCAACAGAAGTCCTGATCACTGCATCTTAGCATGCCACACAGGCCATTCATGCCATGCGACTGATGTCCATCGATATACAACCTCTGAGCTCGTGCGTCTCAGAGAAGGGCGTTAAGCAAAAGAATAAATTCTCCGCCGCCAAGCAGATGTATATTTAACAGAAATCAATCAACACAGAATAAATTCCAATGTCAGACACACAGTCCATTTACAAGTCCGTTCTGGGTCTGAACGAAACCGGAGGCACTAAATACCTCGCAAACCCTTCGATCACCACGTACGTCTGGACGATCACCACTCATTATCCATATTTCGGGATGCCTCCCAATCAGGACCTCGGTTACCATCCAAACGAGGTGAAGATTTCCGGTCTTCGACCACCGTCTTTATCTTCGACTTTCAATCGTCGGTCAATTATTTGAAATGAGAATTAACTCGGCCTTTTCAAATAATTCTCGTATATTTAAAATTTCAAATCAATTTATTTCAATGGTTAAATTATTTGACAACACCAATCTTGTTCTTTAATGTAATTTTCACACCAAACACATTCAACCATCAAAAACCACATAAATCGAACAAATTCAGTTTATTTCTATTCCATATCGCTTATGATATTTTATAACTATTTATCGCTATTTTTATTTATTTTAAAATAGCTATTTTATTCAAAACGACGCTTCGGGCCATAAGGCGGCCGTGGCGCTGTTTTTCTTCAGATTTGATTTACACATATCTGAAAATCTAACCGTTGGATCTTCACAAAATTTACATCATTAGAAAGGTCTTTTCAAAACGAATCCAACGGTTCCAGTTTCGGGAAATTCCGACGGTCGGATCTCCCGGTACAATCGTTTGAAATTTCGATTTCAAAATACGAACTGCAGCGTCGTTATTCGATTAAATATAATTATATATATATATATAAATAAATATAATCACTTCTGGCGCTGTTTTTCTTCAGATTTGAATTAAACATTCCAGACAATCCAACCGTTGGATTTTTACAAGGTTGGTGCCGTTGGAAAGATATTTCCAAGGCGAACCCGACGGTTGAGGTTTCGGGAAAATCCAATGGTCGGATTTCCCGCACTAGTCGTTTGAAATCACGGTTTCAAAATACGAACTGCACGGCCTCGTTTCGTTTTAATTTTATTTATATTTATATATTTATATAAATATAGTTCATTCAATGATTTCCATATCGTTTTCACTTCAAATATTTTTCTAACACCTTAAAATTTTGGAAAATTTCGCCATAACCTCCCCTGCACCGGGAGCATCGGGAAATTGCAAATAGCGTTCCCGGTCCTTCTAATCTCAAAAAGAAAAAGAAAAAGCCAAGCGGCTAGCCAACAGGCTCATAAAATCATCACCCAAACAAAACAGTAAATGTGTACCTATTTGTCGGGCACAAAATTTTATTCCTCTTCTCTAGCCCCTTTGCT
Source organism: Allium sativum (assembly GCA_030737875.1). Classification (NCBI taxonomy): domain Eukaryota; kingdom Viridiplantae; phylum Streptophyta; class Magnoliopsida; order Asparagales; family Amaryllidaceae; genus Allium; species Allium sativum. The sequence goes on along the minus strand of CM060921.1, from coordinate 525,166,333 downwards.
ATAACCTGTTCAATAAATATGCATGTACATATATATACAGCTCTTATCATTTATCATTTTCTATTCAACTTCATATTTGATTTCTGTTTGGTTTAAAAACACCATTCATTCTAATGTTACATAAATATGTGCAAATCATTTCATTAGCTAATTAATGAATATTTCAACTCATATATGTTTATTTTGAACAAGTGGCTATTTTTAACACTTCCCATTTCAACGATTTATGCATACAATAAAAATGTGATTTTTATTGTAAAACAATTCATTTCAAAACACTATTTTTCTATATAGTTCAAGTTGGTGATAAAAATGGGATTTTTATCATAAAACAATTTCTTTTAAAACGAGATTATTTTACACAGTTCATATAGTCGATAAAAGGTGATTTTTATTATCAGACAATTTATTTCAAAATATGAATACCATTCAACACATGAATTTCTAATCAACGAATGAATATCAATTCAACACATGAATGTTTTCTATAATTTCTATACATAGATAAAAATGTGATTTTTATTATCAAACGATTTATTTCAAAATATGAATACCATTCAACACATGAATTTCTAATCAACGAATGAATATCAATTCAACACATGAAGGTTTTCTATTCAATGAATAAATATAGTTTAAGCATATGAAAATAATTCAAACACACGAATATTATTCAAAATTTCGGCAGCATAACGGCAGGGTAGTTAAACCGGGACCGTCCCTAGTACGGCTCCTCGCTCTACCTTAAAACCTCGCGGTTTTTGACAATGGGGATCATGCATCTAGTTCGCACGCAGGCGGCATGTATATATTTATTTCATTTCCACAAAACTAATCCTATGTGGTTTCAACCAAATATTTCTCAACCACAAATGGGTATTTTTCAACCACAATCAACCAATATCAATCACAAACAATCCCAAACAACCATTCGCTATCAATCAATTTTCACAACAATTTCAACCAATAAATATCGTCCATGGTTTGTGGACGAGGGGCGTATATATATATATATATATATATATATATATATTTATATATAGCAATTCACTTTCATTTCGCACATATATAATATTTTTAAATCAGAAATCTCACCGAATAGCTAATTCAATCCCACGACTCTTCTTTGCATAAAATCTTCGCCAATCTCTCTTTTTGTCGCTTTGTTGCCCGTATTCTCTACATAGGTAAAAATCGAATTTTTACTATGTTATTCAATATATAAAAACTGCATTTCAAAAATATATATTCCGCCTTTTCTAAAATAAAGATTATATTTTTAATATTCCTATGATGTAAAGATTATATTTTTATTACTTTAAAAATATAAAAATCATATCTTACTCCTACTTAATAAAATTTCCGTCTTTTCTCTTTTAAAAATATGATCTTTATTTTTTTCCAAGTTCAAATCTTTTCTATTCAAAGTTCAATTTTTTCTATTCAAAGTTCAAATCTTTTCTTTTAAAAAGTTCAAATCTTTTTCTTTAGAAAGTCCAAATCTTTTTCTTTAGAAAGTCCAAATCTTTTTCTTTAAAAAGATTAAACCTTTTTCTATTTAAAGTTTTAAAATCAAATCAGTTTTAAACTCTTTTTAAAATTCAGTTTTAACCTTTTAAAAAAAACAGTTTTACTATAATTGAAAAGTCAGTTTTTATCCTTTATAAAAAATCTGTTTTTCCTTTATAAAAAATCAGATTTAAACCTATTCTAATATCAGTTTTTATAACCCCTTTTTCAAATTCAGTTTTAAATTCTGTTTATATAAAATAAAAATAAAATAATAAAATAAAAAGAAATACTTACAGAGAGAGGGGGGGTTCCGCAGTTCGTCGGAGGGGAGGCGGAGTCTGGCTTCGAGGCGGCGGCTCGGGGTTCGCCGGTGGTGGCAGGAGGTCGTCAGACTGGGAGGGGGCTAATCGGGTGTCGCGATGCTTCGAGGGGGACGGGGTCTTCGGGGGTTTCGTCACTGGGAGGAGGAGGCTGGACGGAGGGGGGCGATGTCTTCGTCGGCGGCGTTCGCTCGGGGGGGGGGGGGGGGCTGGCGATAGCGTCGCGATGGCTTTAGGGTTCTTTTTTTTTTTTTTGAACTGCTTAATGAATCGGGGGGGGGGCAGGAAGAAAGATAAAGGGAGGGAAAATAGATTTTTTTTTCTTTGTTATTTAATTATTTAATTTTGCAAATAGGTTGACTTTTACATACGACCTCTAAACGAGGCCCACCGCCTGTCGTCCATAGCGTTTAACCCCCATTTCGAACACAATGGGATATGTATCGCAAGCTGATTTGATCGTTACAATCAGTTTCCGTTGAATTTACATTTAAATCACTATATTGAATTTCAAACGTACATTTCAAATTACCGGGGTCACATACTAACTAGAAAAATTCCAGAAAAATATTTTCTAGCTTCGTATTGACGATACGGTCCTAACAAAACTAGTTTCGTCAAATTCTGAGACCGTTTGAAAAATGGCCAATTTCCAGTCGATTAAAATCAACAGAAACTGGTCAAACGCGTTTTCCTTTGCCATGCTCACATATTGATTCGAAAAATTATGAAATTTGGAATCTAGCAATAACTTTACATCACGGACCCAACAAAAGTGGTTTCGTCGAAATCCGAGTTCATTTGCAAAATGTCCATTTTTAAGGGCCTGAATTCCATAGCGACTATTCAGAATTTTCAACTGGACATATCTTTTGGTTCCCGCTATGAAATTTCGATTGGTCGGATTCGTTAGAAAGATATCATCAATTAGATTCCATTATTTTTGGTTTCACTAAAATCCGGATTGTTTTGCATCCGGTATATTCAAACTAAGTTTGAAATCGAATTATCGCGCCATTTTCAATTCTATATATAATTATAATTAATTATATTCGTTTTCAAATGTCGATTCAAACTCAGTTTTCATCGCCATTATTTAAAATATTTATTTTAAATATTTTAAATCCATAATTTTAGCCAATTTAAATTTTTTAAATTGGTTCAGATTTTCTGGGTCGTTACAGTTAAACATTGCAAATTTGTCAAGTCGCTAAAATCTTTATTAATAAAGCTATAATATTCTGATTCTCGCGCTTTTCAAAATGATTTTTTTTTTCAAACCTTGGAAATAACATAGCAATAGGAGGCTCCTGGTAACAGTGCAATGAGAAAAGCGTAAGAACTAAAAGCATTGGAGGGAAGGAAAAAGCCACTAAGACACATTATAAGCGTAAGAACTAAAAGCATAAACCAGATGTATTCCTCATGCCAAAGAGCTCATCAGAAACATCCAATCCCAAACAAAATGCCAACTTATGCATGTGGATACTCGTGTTGAGATATGTACCCTGCGCCAAAACATCAGACACATCAACAATCCAAAAACAGAGGGATCTTCCAACAAGTCACTTCCAGGAAGGAATTAGCAAGAGACCAGAATATGTAAAAGAATGTCCAAATAGACAAATGTTATAAATTAATTAACATGTATACACAAACATGTAGCGTTATATAACTCTAATTTATGTCTATTGAAATTACATACAAAATCAAAATTTAATACAATAAGATATGTTTGTTTACATGCATGTTTACCGCACATAACAAAGATCTCTTCTCAATATCCGTTCTACAAATTGTGCATTTTATATGCCACCCAGAAAATATAGAATATGACCGTTGTAAAATGTTACAGAAGACTGCTAATTAATATTTAAAAACTAATAGTGGCTCAATACATGTTCGAATGATCATATTGAGTTCAGATCTATGTAAGAAAACCATTTATACAGGAACAGTGGTATGATATTTAATATTTAATAAGAAAGCCACAAATCCAATGTGAATAAGTAATACAAGGTAGATGCATACCTTTTCGAAGGGTTCATTTTCAATGCTTGGTTGTTTACCTTCACATATCCTATGTGTTTCCTGTTCAAAATACTTCCACAAATTGTTGAAGATTTTGAATCAATACTTGTTTACATTAACATCTAATTTATCGTACATTGTAAGCGGAATCAAATTCTCCAACTATAGAAAGGAGTCTTTTTTGAATAAGCATTTATGCAAACACTTCTTATGCAACCAACATTAACATCTAAGCCACAGGAAATTTTGGCAGCTTCATTACATCAAACCGCCTGGACGTTATAACAACCTTTACCATTATAATTCAACACATCCAATAGATCACCAAGATGTATTCTAAAAAAGAAAACAAAAGGAAACAACGGAATGTAACTCATAAAAGAACCAAACAAAAAAAAGTAGCATCAATGTTATTCTGAAAAGCCATAAGATTTTACACAAACACACCCAACGTAATGTAATTTTGAAAAGAAGCAGCAGTAACAGCTGCTTATTCGCCACTATAATACAGATGCAATAAAAGGACTCACCTTCAAATCCTCAAGCAGGTAGCCGAGACCTTTCTACATCGATTTGCAGTTAGACTTAGATGCGATAAAGGATTCATCTTCAAATCCTCAACGGTAAGCAGCATCTCCTCTTTTCACGACGAAACCCAGATCTGTGCTATCGGGTTCGGGTTCGAAGGTGAGGCGAGGTTTCTTATTGGGTTTGGATTTGGGGCAAGAACATTTAAAGATGAATGAAATTGAAGATACGATAGGAGAGGAGAGAGGGTGCACGCTGATTAATACTGAAAAGTAATTTGAGAGCCAAAATTTTGGTTTTGGAGCCTAAAACAATCTCGTTTCGGAGCCGAAATTTCAATTTGGAGCAAACGAAAATTTGTCTGCTTTAACAAAAAGCATGGTATTTACTTCTATTTGTTTGCAAAAATACAACACGATGGATATGTTAGAGCCAAAATTTCAGTCTCCTGCATAAATTTCATATTTTGCGTTGACACAAACAAACTATTTTCTTTCAGTGTCAGTTTTTATTGATTATAATGAAAATTTCATCCAAAATTATAAAATCAAAAGTCAGAATTAATAAATAAAAATTATATTAAATATAATATGAATTATTTGAGAATTATATTTTATTTAAATAATAAATATTATTTATAAACAATAGCTATTATTAGCTAGTATTTACTCCTTCTTAGTTATAATTGAATATTAATTATTAAAAGTTAGTTATTATATATATGTTACTAGTTATTAATTAGTTATTAGTTATTTCATATTTTAAATTATTAATAATATTTATCAATTATTATAAATGGTAAAAGGTAAGAGCTCTTAACAATAAACATCTATTACAACAGACAAAAAAAATGTTGTGATAGGTCTTTAATACAACAGGCAAAATTAAAAAGTTGTTAAAAATATGTTTATTACAACTTTCAGGAAATGACAGTTGTAAAAAAGTCTTAATTACAACTGTTATTTTGTGATAGTTGTAATATAGTATTTTTGTTGTAGTGCTTTCTCCTCTCGCTCAGCCCCAGTAAGGATACGTTTCTTCATTCCTCTATTTGAAGTAGTTGCACTTGGATCAGTAAAGTATTTCTGAGCTAAGCTTCCAGTGATTGATCGATTAGAAAGCTTAACAACCAATCCGGACTGGGGAGCAATTGCCTGAAGAGGATTGATGTTGAGGGGTTTTCCCGTTTTTTCTCCACTTTATCTTTCAAAAGCTCATCATTCTTTGCCTTCATTCCAGCCAAAGTCATGTTTTCAGCCTCTCCTGAGTCCCCAGTTATAACAACGTCGTCATCTCCCTCATTTCCATCATCACCGTCGTCGTCCTTCAAAGCTTCTATCATATCTCTGTCCTTGGGGGTCTCAGAACTAGATGACACAACAGTTCTATCAGTGACCTCTTCTTATTTCTCATCGGTCTTCTTAATGGGCTTTGCACCTAAAGAACGAGAAGCAATAACTATTAGTTTAGGAGAAAACTCAGGCTCTTTGATCGTTTTCCCAACAATAAGACGGAAAGTTGAAATGGCTTCAACAAATTGAGGCGAAAAGATGGAGATACCTTTAGATTACTTTTAGGCAGGAGCAGCAGAGGTCTCAAGAGCTGATTTAATTAGTGGAGATAGAGAGCTGCCTTTGGTATCTCAGGACGGTCAGGATTGTACCCTTCTGTTTCAATAGCCCCGGGGGCAGCAGATGAGGAACTGGAACCTAGTTTAATAGTTTCCTTCCCTTTAACTTGGCATCTTTCCTCTTCCATAGCTGCCTGAATCAGTCTCCTCCCCTCAGCTAGACACTCCAGTTCTTCTCCTTTTAAATACTTTCTCATGAGCTCTTCCACATCAATAATATCCACTATAAGCTGTCGTTTTTCCTAGTCAAAAACCTGATCCCACACATAGACCAAAGTCGTTGGATAGTCATTGATCTAGGAAATGTCCTGATAGCGAATCACTTGAGCAAAGAACTCTATCATGAGCTCACTATAATCGTCCAATTTCTTTTTGGCTTTGGAAATTTGCGCGTTAGCATTGGCGGCAGACTTAAGAGCAATATTTGCATTCCCCTCAGCTAGAACTACCCTTGCTTCAATTTCCCCCAGCCTGGCCTCCAGATCAACATTTTTCTTTGATAACTCCGCTTTCTCCTTCTCAAATCGGGCACAAACGGACTTCGCCTCGGTGCTTTCATACTTAGCACCCTCGATTTGCTTGTTTAAGTCTATGCGTTCCTGGCTATGAGATTCGAGCTCAGTATAGTAACATTATTTTAGCTCTTCATATTGTTTCTTATAGCTATCAACATCACGTTGTGCAAGGGCAAGCATAGCTTGGGCATCCTCAAGCTCCTTCTCTGTACTCCCGATGGCTTTTGCATTGAATTCGGCCATATCTTTCATGTTGTTTACATCAGCCAGCAGATCACGAATGGTCTTGGAGAGATTCCACAAATATTTATACATGTCCTTGTATTGTGTGTCGACAAGGTCTATCTTAGCCTTGACCTCATCTGCCCAGTCGGAAGGTACTGGCTTAAGAGATGGGACAAAGTTCATGTTTCCAAAATGATGCTCGAGAAATTGTTTCTTCAAAATCTCCAGCCTGACCTTGTTTTCATCCTCAAGTATAACTGCCTTGTTATGGTGATATCGATATTTCAACGCTTAGATGGCACAAGAGTTGTTCTGCTCTTCTCCACCTTTTTATTCGACTCCTTTTTCTTGTCTTTCAGTTCAGAACTTTTCTTTGATGTTTTTTCCTGAGGAGGTCTCTCTTTGGAAGAAGCCGGGACCATAGGAACATATTTATCTCCCTCGTGATACACGGAACGACTTTTATGTTTATCTGAATCCAGGCATTGCGGAGACCGAGAACGGGAAGATGGTAAGGATGAGGCGGACGATGACTCTTTTCATCTCTACCACGGTTTTCATGCTGATCATGTTCAGTATCAAAATCGAACCTGGCCTACTTGAGAGAACAACTCTAACGGAGTAGCGGTGGCTTGGCATATCTCCTCGAATTTGCATAAACAAACATTATAAATCAGGGCTAATATAGTACCCAAGTGCTATGATGTGCGGTGTGAGTGTAGCGTATATGTCCTAAGTGATCCTCCAACAAACCAGAGCCCAGATTGGGCTTGTCTGCGTCGTACGTCTCCCTAGCTTTTACAGGAGTGATTTCTACCCCGGAAGAAAGGAAAAATGGACCATGTGCCGATATCCTTAGTATAGATTTGGTCAGGCAAAGGAAGTTTTGATAAGCCCCTGAATATGGGTTCTATGGGAGAAGATCCGCCAATAGGAGACTTAGCAGGATAGGGAGTCCTTGGAGAAGGTTGCCTTTCAGCAATAGAAGTATCAATCGGATTATCATCTTGTTGTCTATCTCTGGCAGGTACGTTCAAAGCCTCGTCATCTTGAATCAGCAAGGTAAAGGGACTTTTCGGAAGTACGACTGGATTTTCCCTTCTTGTTGTTCATTTATCTCCCAACTGCAACTCCTGGATGGAGTCTATGGGTTCATGATCTTTTGAACTATTTCCCATCTCGACCAAAGTTGTAGCTTGTCCCTCAGCTGTGAGAACATATGCATATGCACCACCCCCGTGACCCATGCTCTGAGTCATAGCAAGTAGATGATAACAATGAAGATGGTCATCCACCAAACATTTTCTAACAGTTAGTAGTTTTGGGTCACCATTATGCAGACGGTTCATGTGATCCAAGTATACTTGCTGCACTTCCTTCTTTAGGATTACAGCTATAAAAGAATGAGACAAGTCAGTACATTTGCGATAGCAGTTAAAGTCAGAACATCAAAGTCTGAAGCTTAGTTGACTAGAGCCATCACCTAGCGCATCCCGGGTGACGCTTGATATAAAACCATTCGGGCTTCACTTCACCTACTTTACTGTTGAACCCTTCGTTAATAATCTTCTTTGTAGGCACAAACTCGAAGTACACGAAAGACAGAGTTTCCTTTGTTCGGTGTTTAAAATGATAGAAGAAGTTTAGGTCTTCAAAAGTAAGCTTTAACCCCAAAATTTCCTTGTATGCGATATATAATGTATACAGATAGGCATAAGCGTTGGGATGAAGTTACATGGGGAAATCTACATTCATCTTATAAAATCGACAACGAACGGTGTGGAAACGGAGTTATGTCCCCTATAATACACATCAGCCAGCTAATCGCCATGTATCCTTTGGGTGGATTATGAGGCTGATCTTTGTCGGTAGCCACTTTGATATCATCCCAGAGAATCCCATGTCTTAAACATATGCGTCTGAGTTTGGGTTCATCAATTGTTGAATTAATTGAGTCGCTAGGTGCTTCCAAATTAGTTACATTCTCAAATTCATCAGGAGCACGATTATCTCCAACCCATCCTTCCTCCTCTTAATCCATAGAAACTTCATCCCCAGACGGTTCTGCACTCTCGTGGAATTCTATTTCAAAGTCCGAACCCGCACTGTCCCACTCTGGATCCGAGGTTGATAAAACATCCTCGGGACTAGGGTTTTCTGATGGCACTGAAGTTTCGGTCTTCTCTGCCAATCTAGCTGAACGTCTTCCAGGCATGATTACTGTACTATCCAAGAGATGACAGAAATTAGAGTATAGTTGCCCGTGCCCCCCGTGTGTGTGTATGCGCTAATATGTGTTGGTGTGTGCAGTGCTAAATCATAAAATACAAAGTAAGCATAATAGAATGCAGTATAAAGGAAAATTAAGCAATCGCGTGTCCATTAAATCTGCAATACCCAGTTCTGAAGGCTCTATCCTAACTGTCCATGAAGCAAACACTGTATTTGATTTTGGTTAAATAATATGTTGGATTATGTTGTAGGTCCGCATTGTCAAGGCCTTAGTCTCAACCAAATTTAATAAAGTGGAGTTGTGCATACGTTCCATAGTAAAGGCGCCGGATTAGGTTGGGAATCCTAGAACAGGTACGTCGGATCAGCTCGAAGTAAATAACAACGGTTCGGTTCGGGTATGTGAAAAGATCTGTAGTAGTTCGGGTGAGAGGTTGTAAGGGAATTGCTTCAGGTCAGATCGAAATCTTGTGAGAGATCATATATCTTCGGATCGAATAGAAGCCCCCCGAGGTGGACTAGTGTAGCCTCGTCCGAACCGTCCCATCTCGCTGCAACTCAATTACTTCACTTAAGCATTTCTGAATTTCCTTTAAAGCTACCAAACCTGACCCGATCCGCTCCTGTTCTCTCTAATCCTCCATCTTCTTCCTCCTCTTCACCATACCAAGATATGAATTTCCATCATACCTTCTCTTTTATCTAAATGAGAAGCCAAACCCAGTATCAAGCCCCTCAATGCCGAGCGTAGTTCATCTACGCCACTGCTTGAAGGCGACGATGACATAGCCATCGACGGCAACGGCGACGATGGTCTAGATGATCTCAATACTGGCTCCACCATCTATTTGGCCTAAACAACACAAATTGATGTGAACTTCGAATCTTATTTACACAAAAACGATGATTAGATCAAGGAAAATAAGATTTTACACCCACTTACGGATTTAATTTGGAAATCGGACGAGTTTTTGAAGTTTCGAAAATTAGGGATCTTGATACAATTGGGGAAGGCAGTGATATAGAAATGAGAAAAGGGGAGGAGGAACGATTTAACTAGTGAACCAAAAAAGACTTTTGGTATTCTTTGATGGAATGAGTCAGACCAGTCCATTTGTTAGGCAAATGGAACTGAGAGCCGCGAGTAGGTTGGTGGTATAAACAGTTCGGACATGCTCAGACCGACCTTCCATTTAAAAAACTAATTTAGCGATGTGATAATGAAGTCGAACACGGGTGAAAATAAGGAACATGTAAAGAAATCACACAAGATTCTGTGAACACGTAAGGGAAAGTGGGTGAAATAGTTTAATTGAACTGAACCATAGTTAAAACTTTTTGAGGAAACATAAGTTAAAGAATCTACCCGAAAACTCACTTATATCCTGCTTAAAAGCTCCACTATGTCAGATGAAACGAAGATGACCACGAATGGGACCCCGTATTTATAGATGTACCACTAGAATAAGGAAACATGGTTTCACCAAGTGTCATGACGATACAGACAGACACGACCATTGGTTACCACTCATTCACGAATGGATAGATAAACAGATTTTAGAAACATGTCTCATCTCCGATGAAATATACTTCGAAGGGGAAAAATGTTAGCCTGCTTTGTAACCAGGCTATACAAAGCTTGGGAATAGAACATTGAGTTTATTTAAAGGGAGAGACATAGACGATCGAGAAGAGGAAACAATAGAATCGGTTATGAGATGACTTATCGAATTGAAAAGGCTTTTATCTTCGAAGTCACAAACAGCAGGAACTCGGGTCGGATCGGGTCACTCGGTCCGACCTTGTATTATCAAGTTGTTGAAAAGTGGCTGATGAACGCCGGGTCGGTTCAGTGTCTCTTTAACCGATCTTATCCGGCGACTGTTACCCTAAAGCGGTTATACATCATGTTGCTATAAATGCGGGATGGATACAACCCACTTATCCATGACGTCTATGCGCTGCCTTCACCGTAAAGCATCGATTTCCGAGATTTGTGGGTTGGGCCCTACATGGACATCCGACCCGCCTGCATTCCTAGCCTATAAATACACCACAACACACCATTTGGAAGGATCATTTGGCTATCCATCTACTCAAACTTCATCACTAACAATATCTCTTTGTTTATTTCAGATTGTTTCCAAAATTCTTGAGTGAAATTATATGGAAGTTGAAGAGATTACTGATTGTACTAGTGAGATTGAGTAGACATTGCTATTGTACTTGTAATTATTTCAGTAGTCAAAGAAGTAAAAAGTGGACGTAGGCTTGTTAACGTCAAACCACTATAAATCTTGTGTGTTATTCTCTTTTTTTATCTGTTTTGAGTTGATATTCTCTATAATTATCAGTCAATTGGGTGTTAGAACCACTTTTTGGTTAAACAATAGATTTAACTCAAATCAAGGTGTCTAAGCCTTATCGGGATTATCGAACCTTACAAAAAGGTAATTTCTCAAATTGTTATCTCAATCCTATTGTATTCATCCCATAGAGCAAAACTAGTGGTACTCCGTATGTAATACCCTCGTATTTAGTAAGTTTAATTACCGTCATTCATTTCAAATCTGATTAAAGATTTTAATTGTCTGATTAATTATAAGATTTAAACAGAATTTATATCAACTTATGTTCAATGCCAATTCTCATAATCAACGAATACTATAAGTGGAATAATGATGTAAGCATCTTCCAAATTCCTCAAAATAGTAAACATCAACACAACAATAATCGATACCAAATACCCGAAGATCATTTCTATCCAAATCCATATTCCAATTAATCTTAATTAAATTATTTCTGAAAACTCATCTTTCAAATCCAATAAACTAATATTTGGAAATCTTTAGTTCATTGAACTTAAATTCCCAAAACGTCGTTTTACCGTATCTAATGAGTTAGTCTGAAAACATAAAAATCAAATGAATATAGTTCAAGACTTCATATTTCGTTTCCAAATATTTATAAAATCGCTTATTATGATTCATCATAATTTTTTCATATCTTTAATAATTTTTATATGCCTATTTCGTTAGATTTCCAATTACGGACATCGAACTGCATTTATAGCGACATTTTCAAAAATAGATTTAAACATAACTTGAAATCTATAAGTTGAAATTCCAAAATTGTTCTTTCATTTGAAATCTATCATTAATAGAAAATAAAGTTTCCTGTTTCGTGCAAATACGATTCAAATTGCATTAGTTATGCTCATTTGAAGTTCATGTTTGAAATTCGCGAACTACCGTTGCGCGACACGTTTTATTCAAACCATATTATATGTAAAATAAAACTCGTTGACTCAGTTCAAACGAATTTGATAAAACATTTATAAACTTGTTTAAAAATGATTCTAACTTCAAATTCAATTATACATCAAAATTGAATATTCTATATTATTATAATATTAAAATAATAATATTTTTCAAAATCAACTCTTTTGCAATCCAAACTTTCCCGTAATCCATTTTAAAAAAATAAGTAGAACAATCCATTAAAGGTAAAAATGTCGTTTATATATCTAACTTGAATTCACTTTTAAATTTATTATTCAAAATCAATATTAAATTAAAAAAAGTCATTTCTAATTCAAAACTCTTTCAAATCTATTTCTATCTTTTCAGTAGTTGTTTGAAATCATTTCAATTTCATTTCCAAATCGTTTTGGATATAAAACCTTATTTTATTTAAATGAATATAATACTCATTTAAAATCCCAATGGAACTCGACTCGGTCAATTCCCAAATTATTTTGTATTCGTAGTGTCAATTTGTGTGAACAATTATAATAACAACCATAACAGTTATCATCATCAAACAACAGTCATAAGATAAGCGTTTATAATTGTTAACGCTTAAATGTACATAAACATTATCAATGAAACTATAAACAAACATCAATAAATCACGAAACAACCATTGCAACCACAAGAAATCAATATATAATCATATAAGATCATAATAACTTAACAAAATAGTCAAGGAGTTCTCACATTGATTTTTGATCGTTATAATAACAATCGCTTTTGGATTAAATTACACGTGGGTTTAATTTAATCCAAAATTCTAACTAGCTCGAAATCCATCCAAATCAGTTTCATTGTGAAGATCTCGACTCCACGAATCCAATGGATCCGGTTTCGTCCAATTCTAAGTTCATACGGACAAGATATAATTGTTCGAAGTTTGAATACACTAATTAAATAATAATAAATTTAGTTTTTTCTACCTTATGTTTCCCCACCCCTTCTCGAGCTTGCTGCCACCGCTATAGCAATAGTCCGACCGTGAGGACCACATCAACACCACCTCTCAACTGAGTCACCGCCACACTTAGAGGTGGGTCCCCCGAAAGCCGTTGTTGCTCCATAATTATCCCACGAACGGAAAAGGCTTCGGGCCAAAATTCCTGCACCATACGCCATCTCCGACCGCCAAACATGACCAACACATGCGCCTCACCACCACGAACAAATTTCCTGTTGACCACTTCGTCCATCTCCTCACCCATTCGCCGGAATACATGATTTCTCATTCGCAACTCTCAAAACATCCTATCTCTGATCATGTCAACTTTACCGCCATCACAGGCCGTATCAGGATGAATCCCAAACTACAAAGTTGTAGCCCTCTCTCCAACTTCCTAGTTGAGCACTTTGGCTAATTCTCGTCCATTCGTATGGTAAACCCCAAAATCTGAAGCTAGCCACGTCATGGTCGTAGTGAGATTCTGGCCACCTCCTACCTCCAATCGCCACCAAATTTTTACAGTCGGCAGCTCTCAACACACTCTACAACTCTCATGTTGGAAGTTTCCTCCAATTTGTGATAGTTTGGAAGATAAAAATTAAAATAAGAAGAGGGAATAAAACGCAAATGAGAAGGCTGAAATATTTGGTTGGGGAAAGTGGTGGAGGAGGGGTATATTTATAGGAGTTGGTTAGTATATAGGTGAAGCTTCGTATATTATTTTATGTTGCTATGTGCAACTCGCTATCTCCATTCGCCGTTTAAAAATTCACACAGGCATATACGAACTCCGTTTGGGATGAAAATTGATTTATAGTTATGGTTTGTCATTACGGTCCTAATGAAACTTGTTTCGTCGAAATCCGAGTCCGTTTGCTTAAACAGCGCCAGTTCGAGCTCAAATTATTGGCATATGTATTTACATTGAGTATTTATATCTCGCACGACCACGTACTAACTAAGATTGACACGAAATTTGAAATCTTACAATAACTTAACTTTATGGATCTGATAAAATTGGTTTCATCGAAATCCGAGGTCGCTCGCAAAATGGTTATTTTTCCATATTCAATTAAATCGATAAAGTATAATTTACTTCCAATATAGTCAAATTCTTTTAAAAACAAATTATAATTATTGTATATATCCAAATAAAACTTTTTGTAGCTTAAGAATAAACTGTATTTGATTTCTAATTCGATATCCCCATTTTCATGTTAAATCGATATTTAATTTATATTAAAATCCTTTTATTTTATTTAATTAAACGTTATAGTTTATAAACGATTCCATGACAACTTTCTGGAAATTTGATTTGGACATAACTTACAATCTATAAGACGAAATCTCAATTTTTCACTTTTATTAGAAAACTATAGTTCACTAGATTCGAACATTTCTTGTTTCAACGAATTATGACTTATATTGGATCCTATGCATATGTTTAAAGTTCAAAATGCAAAATTACGAACTACCGCCCCGTTGTGATCCCGTTTTTAATTAATTTATAAATTATACGTTCAAACGTTAATTTAAATAAATTTCAAGTCATTAATTCTTAAAATAGATCATTTTAAATATTTAATAATCATTAACTATTCTTAAAAAAATCGGGGTCGTTACAGTTTTCGGTAGTTGTAACGACCCGACTTTTTGCCCGGTTTTCGCTGGTAATTAAGCCAACTTAAACCGTTCACAAAGACGGATTGTTAGGGGTACTTACACATTTGCACAAAATGAAAATAACTTTTCCATTATCATTACAATAATATTACATCAGAGTTACGGGAGAAACATCAGGGTTCATCGATTACACAGCGAAAAAGATACTAAATTCAGCGGAAAAATATGCATGCTCCGAGATATAATAGCTCCAGCTAAACCAACATCCATCTCTAACCAACTCCAAGATTAGATCTGCGAACCAAACTATTAGGCTGCCCGTGTAAAAATTAAGGGCACCCTGAGTTTAGGTGTGGGAACAACAAACTCCAGGTTAGTCATGAGACTGGTGTGAGAACTCAAAAACAGTAGTTACTTAAGATTCATTTTAAAGTTGGGTAATTCAACGGATCACGCCGCTAATGCAGAACGGGTTTACTCCATGTGAACACCAGTGCATTGAAATTCGCAATGACTTTTCGAAAAATGAAACTAACATAAGGTCTCGTGACACACACAATGCAAACACACACATGGGCGAGGTTTCTCCTTATGCAGTCAAAAATGCCTTTGGTACGTAAAATCCTCTTTCAATACTATATTGTAGTGTGAGAAACCTTTCGAAAGTAAATTTATTAAAATAGCCAGCAAAGGTACCATATATTATACTGACATATAGTATACAATCAAAATCGCATGGGATCGTAGTGAAGATTGGGTTTCCAACAATGACCAGGCAAAGTAAATTCCTTCCGAAGCGAATTTTGAACACCTCTAGAGGGATGTCCGAGGATCAACTCATGCTCCTCATGCCAACACGAGGTCGGTTACCTCTGTAACTAGGTAACTTAGAGTACGCCTGAGTATGTCATCTCCCGGTCGTTACCGACCTTTCCGAGCGCGCGCCAACAACAACCACAAAAGTTGATGCTTTTACCACATACGTTAATACCTCGGCTCCATACCATAGTACACATTTTATCCAGAAGGAGACAACACCCCATAACCTTGCTGCATTTCTTCCTGTTTTGGCCATTTACCTAGGTGTGAGGCTTTCCAAGGTCCCAATATACACAAAGCTATGCTTAAACAAGCCATGCTTTGATCATCCATAGCTCATTACATAACTTAAGTATGCCACATTGTCCATTCACAACACATCACCGATTTCTATCAATATATAACCTCTAAGCTCGTACGTCTTAGTGAAGGGTGTTAAGCAAGCCACCAAACAAATATATATTTAACAGAGATCAGTGCTACGCAGTCAATTACAATGTCAGAAACACAATCCATACAAGTTCGTTCTGGGTCTGAATGAAACCACAATCCGGAATTCCTTTACATACGTTCGGGCTTCTTGCCACTTAGCTGATATAAAATCCATCTGCGAATGGGAGCCAACCATTCGAGACATTCAGCAAGTCGTCCTTACGATATGAAGGGTCCCGGTTTTCAATGTTGTCTTCAATATCTTCAAATGCTCCACAACGTCGTATTATTATATGAAATGGTTTTCGGACATACATCTGATCCTGGTCTTTCCAAATAATAAGCGCAATTATAAAAACACACAATTACAAAACACACAGACTTTCAACCAAATCTCCTTCTATCTTGGATTTTGTTAAATTTAACTTCTTCATTCTCAAATTATAACAAAATCCATATTTAACCTTTCTCCTTTAAAACACACCCTTAAATCAAAGATATTTTACCCTTAAAACCATAATTAATTTTCCGTTTGATAACTCGTTATCAAAATCCAGTTTCCTTTGAAAATCCATAATCCACATTTCAACCATAGTTTCCAATTAAATCGATTTCCCAACATTCAATTCTATAATCTTAACTAAAAGATTATACTTTCTTTCCAATTCCTTATTTTTAATTTCCTCAAATCAAAGATTTGATTATATCCCCAAATTACGATATGAATTTCCATAACTCAATCTCATTGGGTTTCAAGAATGATATTATTGAAGATATGATTCACGACAAAACCCAAATCAATCGATATTGAACATAAGTTACAAAGAAATTGTATCAACTTATATTTGATATCAATTCTCATAATCAACGAATAATATAAGTGGAATAACAATATAATAATAATATCTTCCAAAATCCTTAAATAGTATAAGTTTACACCACAGAATTTCATATCAAATATCCGAAGATTACTTCTATCCAACTTATCCTAATCAAATTGGGAAACCCGTATCTTAATCAAAAGATTTATCCAACTCTATGACATTAGATCAGGCTAGAAATATCATCAACTTATCCTTTATATTAATCTCCGTATCCAACTCACACTATAAGCGGAATAATGGCGAACTACCTTTTAAATTCCTCAAATAGTAAGAGTCATCATGTACAGAATTAATATTAAACATACGAAGATTTATCTCCAACGATATCCAATTATTGAAAACAGAAAACCCCGTTTTAATATTAAATAAATCAATTTAAATTTCATATAAAATATTTCTAATACTTTTAAACATTTGAAAACATTCCACAAATCATTTAAAAATGATTACTTGTAATTCAGAAATTAATTTACGGGTTAAAACTTTCAAAACATAATGTTCCCAAAAGAAATATTAACATAGCATTTCAAAAGTGCTGCAAAAGCGTTACAAAGCAGTTATCTTATCTTCTTCGATCAAAATATCGTTTATCTTAGCCAAAACTTACAATTTTTAATTCAGAACACTTTTACATAATTTATAATGATTTTTACAAATTTTTCCATATTTTTAAAACATTAAAAATAATTGTTTACGTTTATGGTTGGCAAATTGTATTTAACTTTCCAAAACGGTTTATAACTTAAAAATTATAAGTCGAAATTAAAATCTGTTTTCACTCATTTGGAAGTTCTCATTAATAGAAATTAAATGTACTTCGTTTCGTGGAAATCCGATTTAAATTGCAAAAATTATAACCATTTAAAGTTTGTAACTAAAATACGCGAATTGCCATTCTGCGACAAATACTATTTTGATTGCAATATAAATTATTCTGCGATACTTCAAAATATCTTGGAAAACCATTATATACTTATATAAATCATTTAAATTGATTTTCCAAATCATTTAGGGTTTAAAACTCAGCTTTTATTTTTCACTAATAAATTAAATCCCAATTTATTTCTAATTTCAAATCAGATTTTTAATTAACCATCTCATCCGTCGAATCAGTTAGGGATAGCCACGGGGATCAGCAAACTATATTTTCCAAACCCAAGCCTAGACACTATCCTCTCTGTCATCCTAAAATGTTCAAATATTTATTTATTCATTTAAAGGAACTTTACAATATATAATGAATCATACATATATGTCTTTTCCAAAAATTAACCTTC
This sequence comes from Allium sativum, assembly GCA_030737875.1. Lineage (NCBI taxonomy): Eukaryota > Viridiplantae > Streptophyta > Magnoliopsida > Asparagales > Amaryllidaceae > Allium > Allium sativum. Next base: position 525,148,051 of record CM060921.1, on the reverse strand, counting down.
AATTTCAATAATAATATTGTTCCTAATTACGAAGGAGATTTGCCGATCTCCAATGTGATCCCATAATTGTTGTGTCATAGTGTAGGCGGAGCAACATTAACAACCATTATAATACATCCATAGCAAACATCATCAACATAAATAATAACTATGCACCAACGTTATAACATTAACGCTTAATAGTGTGTGTGTGTGTGTGTTCTAAACTACGCAACCACCATCCATCACAACAAACATCAACCATTAACATCCATAACCGGTTCAAACTGATTACACTAATTGACTATTCAAGTTATAACAAATTCTTCACTGATTAGTGTAAAATAAACTAGTGTAGAAGTTTAAGGAGTACTCACCGAACAACTTTCCAAATTTCCCGATAGGTGATCCTAGCTGAACGAACCATCGGACTGTATTTCGGCGCAACGTCTTCTTCACCAATGTTTGTGTGTGTGTATGTATATATATATATATATTAATCTCTCTATATATAAGGGAAGGAGGAGGAGGACGACGATGAACTCTGGCAAGGTGGTGGTGGAAAAAAGGAAGACTTATGCCATGGAAACCATGGCCATAAGCTTAAGAAGAAGAAGGAAGGTAGAAAAAATGAAAATGGATGATAAAAAATGAAGTAAAGAGCTCTTTATATAGGAAAGGAGGAGTAAGGAGGTAAAGACACATAAGGAGGCAAGTGGAAACCATGTATGAAAGCATACATGCAAAATTACAAGTGTCCATACACTTGTCTTAAGAAGGAGAGTTAACTTTAGGTAGCATCTTCCCATAAAATGCTATGAAAACTAAAGGTAACACTTAATTCTAACTCTACTACTTCATGTTATGCTTTGACAAATCCGATCAAACGACAAATAATATCAATAAATCCAAATTTATCAAAATTATCAAATATTATTAACCATTTATATCAAATTCAAATCGAAATTCAATTTGAGTAATAAAAATTCCCATTTTAAATTGGTTAAAAATTCTGGATCGTTACATTCACCCCCCTTAAAACTTTTCGTCAACGAAAAGGAAAGGGAATCACAACTACCCTTTTTGACATCTTGTAGATTTTCAAACCCAAGATTTAAATTCTTTATACCAAAGCTCCCTGTTCTCATAATGAATATACCGGGTAGAATACTCTCACACATATTTACGGACAACCATATTTACCATGTCCTCCAGCGATAACTTCCAATTGCCCATTATATTCAATTCATTGTTTACATGACCAATTACTTATACTTAACCATTTATTGCCTTCCAGAAAATTCAGAGGTATAAATTATTCTCTTTGATCTTATCTTCCAAATTAAATGGTTATGAAACTTACTCCCTTTCAATTCCATAAAATTACTATTATTCTTTATATGAAAACTTGATCATATTAGAACTCAGCTTATCTAAACGTTTCAGTTTAGGTAATTTCTTTATTCCTGCTTGCCAAAAAATTTGAAACTTAATTCACAAGGTATCCATTCTTACTTAAACAGTCCTTTTATGACTACAATATACTTTAGAACTTATCGACTGTCCAAAATAGTCAATAATTCCAGATTTTATTTCCTTATGTCATTTAATTTTGGCTGTCCTCATTAATTATTCCAAATTCAAGGTTACAAAACATATTTCCTTCAAACTTTAGAGAAATCACACATATATATCTTTATTAACTACTTTAACCAATGTAGTTCTTAACCAAAATATCGTTAAATATCTTATAGTCATATTGCGAAACTGAATTCTCAAGATATTTGCATTTTAAATTTAATCAGTTGGGGAGAACTAATTATCAAATATCCTGATTGATTAATTCAAACTTAGCCATTAAATCATGCCCAAACTACCTTTTATATTTGGATTGCTTAAGTAAATTACAACTTTACATATACATCTTTTAATTAACTAGAAATTGCAATCACAAGATGTCCATGCTCAAGTTTTAAATTCCCAAATATTTTCAAAGACCCTTTTTCCTTTATATTGAAAATATGTTCTTTCAAAATCAATACCAAAAATTAATTTCAATGTAATTGCCCATTCTTAAAATTTTGATTTGAGTTTTTAAACTATATATCTTTTCAAAACCTTTTTTTGTATCACAAATACACTTTCTCAGATACTCCCTACTTAATTTACTGGCTTATCCTTATTACAGGTTTACCTAGTATAATTCTTACAACTCTATCAAATTTTCAAGATCTCGCTTACTTATTCAAATTCTCATTAATTTACCCAACATTTTCAAACACTCATTTAAATGGGTTTAAGTATATATTGATGTTTTAATCGGAATCATATAGTCATCCCACTTTCAAAACTCGAAAATACATACTGATGATAATGCAGTCATCAATAGAATTATCTTCAAGCGACTAGAGTGTGATTCTTTATCTATCTAGTGTACTTAAGACTTCATATATATGTTAGCTAGGCGTACATTCAAAATCTTCTTTTACTCAACATTGAGTACAATACTCAAACTCTTATTTTAATTTTCTAACCATATTGATTAGTTACTTTGGGTGAGAATTACCCTAACAAATTTGACCCAAGTTTATCAATTTTTCGAAATGTTACCCAATAGTGAAATTAAATCCAAAAGGCATTTGTACTCGATTCATTTTCCCGATCAGTGTAAAGGGCTTAATTAACATGCCATAAGAAGTATTTTATGTGTAATTATAATTACAAAATGTAAACTTAACCTTAATCATTAGATTAAGCATCCATGTTATAGTTAAACATGTATTTTCCAAATATGTTTTTTTTCTTAAATTATAACTTTTCAAAACTCATTTCATATTTTCAAATACGCTCTCTTGAATATAACACTCCAAAATCTCTTTCTAGGGCATTACTAACCCTATCTCTAATGAGATATTATAACTCTGATGAGTCTTTCCTTTTGTTCAAATGTGTCGTACCCCATATCTTTGTATAAACCAAAGTTTTGATACCAACTTTGTAACGGTCTGGTCTTTTTCAACCATCAGACAGCGGCTAATACTCCACTGTGGCATTACAATGGTTGTAACACCCCACTTCCGTTAAGGTCACTAGCAAAGGGAATGCCTTAACTTCGGTGGAACGCTATAAGTAAACAGAACATAAAATTACAAGACGGATAAAGTAGTACTTGAAAATTTTATAACTTTATTACAGCAGAAACAGAAATAAGTTTGGTTACATATTTCAAAACCACAATATCGAAATTAAGTACATAAATTTCGGTCTTGTACAAAAACCTTTATAATGCATAGTTTTTAAAGCCATAAACCCCACATAAACTGCTATGGAAAGATAGAGTCAAAGCCAAGCAATACTTCAAACACTTCAAGCAGAGAGAGTCTGAATCAAGCTCCTACGTTTCCACCTTGAGCACCTGGGGGGGGGGGGGGGACGGAAAGAAAAGAGGTGAAACAAACTAGGTCAGACATAAGTCTGGTGAGTCCAGTGACTTCCAGCATATAAACAGATAATAGTACCATGACATGTAAATAAAACTGGATGAGAGATAACTATAACAGGAATAGCAGGTTAACAGAAGAAACAGAATGATATAGGCTAAGCTAAGCTTCTTACTTAATTTTCACTTCTCTGCACTAATACTAGTATAACAGAATTAGGTGTTGTCCTAATGTCTAAACAGAAAACAGAACGATCTCTTCAGAAACATGATGCTAGTAATGGGCCTTTACCACCCAAACAGAGATAGACGGTACAGAAACAGAATGCTAATAATGGGCCTTTACCACCCTAAATAATGGGCCTTTACCACCCCAACAGAGACATATGTACAGAAACAGAAGCAGGAACGGAATCAGAGACGAAAACAGAACAATCCCTACGGAAATAGAATATTATAATTAGGTGTACATTAGTAATGGGTCTTTACCATCCAAACAGATGGTACCACACAGAAACAAACAGGTGTTACCACCCCAACAGAAACAGACGGTACCCCAACAGAAACAGACAGAACTAAGTGTACCCTAAATTCTACCCCAAGCGATCGGCTCCCTAATACATAAATACCCTGTGCCGGCCCCACAAAAGGGTGTATCACTCCCTAAAGTGGCAACCTATAGACACAGACCTATTTACAGATGTCACGGTGTCTTACATCCTCAGAGCAGACCGGATCCATGCACGCACATGACCCGGTTGGAATGCGCCATCAACACCCCTCGCCATTATCAGAGTGAACCTCTTACAATTAGTTCAATAAGCGTGCCCGGACCCCTCTTAGTGTTGGGTCATAGTTTTGATACCAGAAAGGGTTACTGACTAATATGGGTCCCATACAACAAATGACACAAGTAATTACCCCTACTAACCTTGTGTCCCCAGACTAACAGATTTCAGATTAACTTGCTTACAGGTTTTAGATGTACAAAGTTCAGATTAACTAGTTCTTAGATCAGACATACATGTTAACACGCTTTCGTACTAACGGATCAGATATACAGATTAACAAGTTTTCAGACTAGCAGATCATATATACGATTAACAGACTTACAGATTGTTTCACCTAACCTTGTATTCACCCAACTGTAAGTCTATTAATCTGTATATCTGATCTGTTAGTCTGAAAACTTGTTAATCTGTATATTTGATCCGTTAGTCTGAAAGCTTGTTAACCTGTATGTCTGACCTAAGAACTAGTTAATCTGAACTTTGTACATCTGAAATCTGTAAGCATGTTAATTTGAAATCTGTTAGTCTGGGGACACAAGGTTAGGAGGGGTAACTACTTGTGTCATCTGTTGTTTGGGACCCATATTAGTAAGTAACCCTTTCTGGTATCAAAACTATGACCCAACACTAAGAGGGGTCTGGGCACGCTTACTGAACTAATTGTAAGAGGTTCACTCTGATAATGGCAAGGGGTGTTGATGGCGCATTCCAACCGGGTCATGTGCGTGCATGGATCCGATCTGCTCTGAGGATGTAAGACACTGTGACATCTGTAAATAGGTTTGTGCCTATAGGTTGCCACTTTAGGGAGTGATACACCCTTCTATGGGGACGTCACAGGGTATTTATTTATTAGGGAGTCGATCGCTTGGGGTAGAATTTAGGGTACACTTAGTTCTATCTGTTTCTGTTGGGGTACCGTCTGTTTCTGTTGGGGTGGTAACACTTGTCTGTTTTAATGTGGTACCGTCTGTTGGGGTGGTAAAGGCCCATTACTAATGTACACCTAATTCTAATATTCTGTTTCCATCTCTAATTCCGTTCCTCCTTCTGTTTCTGTACGTCTGTCTCTGTTGGGGTGGTAAAGGCCCATTATTAGCATTCTGTTTCTGTACCGTCTATCTCTATTTGGGTGGTAAAGGCCCATTACTAGCATCATGTTTCTGAAGAGATCGTTCTGTTTTCTGTTTAGACGTTAGGACAACACCTAATTCTGTTATACTAGTATTAGTGCAGAGAAGTGAAAATTAAGTAAGAAGCTTAGCTTAGCCTATATCATTCTGTTTCTTCTGTTAACCTGCTATTCCTGTTACGGTTATCTCTCATCCAGTTTTATTTACATGTCATGGTACTATTATCTGTTTATATGCTGGAAGTCACTGGACTCGCCAGACTTATGTCTGACCTAGTTTGTTTCACCTCTTTTCTTTCCGTCCCCCCCCCCAGGTGCTCAAGGTGGAAACGTAGGAGCTTGATTCAGACTCTCTCTGCTTGAAGTGTTTGAAGTATTGCTTGGCTTTGACTCTATGTTTCCGTGACAGTTTATGTTGGGGATTATGTCTTTAAAAACTATGCATTCTAAAGGTTTTTGTACAAGACCAAAATTTATGTACTTGAATTCCGATATTGTGGTTTTGAAAGATGTAACCAAACTTATTTCTGTTTCTGCTGTAATAAAGTTATAAAATTTTCAAGTACTACTTTATCTGTCTTGTAAATTTCTGTTCTGTTTATTATAACATTCCACCGAAGTTAAGGCATTCCCTTTGCGAGTGACCTTAACGGAAGTGGGGTGTTACACTTGATATCAGAGCTGAAGGTTACCAGATTTGATAAAAAGTTTTTGAAAACTATTTTCTAAAAGGTTTTAAAAAGGAAGTACTTTCAAAAGTAGAGTTTATTTTGAAAAACATAATCCCCGAGAGCCACGTATCTTTCTTTTGATTCTCCGTTTTGAATCTCTTCCTTTTTCTTTTCAGCGTGTCTGGGTTACCTGAGATACCCGAGGGCATACCAATACCAACTTAGTTCAGAAGGTATCTGGAGGCTAGGGCCACCGCCGCAGGCCCAGTAGATGTTCCTCCTCCTCCTCCTCCCCTTCCCCGCGTTGATACTTTTTCAAAGATATGCAAGGACTTTCGGGCGATGGGAGGGAAACCTTTTCAGGGGTCAGAGACGTTTGTTGAAGCTCGAAATTGGCTTAAGGAGGTGAAAGATTTATTTGGTATCTTCAAGATAGAAGACAGAAGGAAGGTCCAACTAGCTTCTTGGTTAATGAAGGATGAAGCCTCGTTTTGGTGGGAGGTCACGAATGGAGAGCGTCCAGTGGAGACATGGAGGGATTTCAGGCATAGGTTCGAGATGAAATTTCTCTCACGAGAAGAAGAGAATTTATACATGGAGAGGTTCTTAGCATTGTAGCAAGGGAATTTATCGGTAAAGGAATACGTCAACGAGTTCAACCAGTTTGCGAGATTTGGCTTAGACTTGGTGAACACATATGAAAACAAGGCCCTGAGATTCGTTAAAGGTTTGAATGAGCCGCTACACGGGTTGGCTATGACCCACATTACCATGGGGGCCACCTTCGAGAAATTGGTTGACATGGCGTTAATGCATGAAGAGGAAGCCAAAAGCGAGAAGAAAGAAGAAAAGCTCGAAGGTCCACAGAACAAAAAAGCATGGCCCAAAAAGAAACACAAAAGAAGGATGAAAAGTCTGAAGATCAGAAGGAGAAAAAGTGCTTTACTTGTGGAAGCTTGACTCATCTGAACATGGATTGCAGAAAGAGGAAGGGCGCTTGCTTCAACTGTGGAGAAATGGGACACTTCACCAGGGACTGCCCGAAGAAACGTGGGCAAGGGCAGAGGGCAGAACCTACTTCTGGAGGGCGGGAGAATGCTCTCGTGACTGATGGATAGGATAGGATAAAGATAGGAAAAATTTCTGTAGGAGGATTAATTTCCTTATCTGATTATTGAGTTTAACTCTCTTTGATTCTGGCATTTTAATTCTGTAATTGAGACCCTGCACTTTAATACTAGTCTTGTTTCTGATCCCGTTATAGTCTCTAACCCCATGAGGGTTACAACCCATCTGTTTGTGATAAGTTGGGGTTTGAAGGTATCTGTGTTAAGCGTTAAGTTGACTGTGACGCATACATTCTGGTTTTTGTGGGATATGGTGGGGTTTTATCATGCTTAGTTTCCTAAGAATTGTTTGATAATCTGATCTGTACTAGTAGTCTGTAAGTATCTGAACATTTCTGAAAAGGATAGGGGTTTTTACTCAAAGCATGAAGTAGATTTCTATTTTGACATTTGTTTAAAGGGAGTAATTCTCTGAGTGTCAATCTGATGTTGATTTCGGTCTTCGGGGTTGATACTTAGGGGGTTATTCTCTTAAACCGATGTCTAATGGGAACAAAGCTTTTGTTTTAATTGTACTTGCTTCTATCACTCGGCTGTATCCTATCGATCGAGTCTTCGATCTTTAGGTAGAAACTAGTGGGTGTAAACATGTGTTTGAGACATGTTATGTTTGATGGTTGCAAGTGGATGCAAGTGGTTGCTAGTGCTTGCTCGTGGATGCATATACACACACTAGGCACTAGATCGGCTCAAAAGCACTCTCATACTGCATATGGATGTGTGTGCATTTTTCAATTTTTGTGGATGGAAAATGATTGACTCATCACATGGATGTTGCATTTGGATGAATGGTTATGCACTCATATAGAAATGATGTGTATCAAATAGGATTTCTTGCATACATAATTGGACTCATGGCACTAACATAATTCGCATTAAAGAGGTCAACTGAATCAGTAGACCGCCTGATCCTTGCATTAGATAAGAGACATATACACACACTTTTGCATATGTTCATACAACATTAGAAGTTTTCAAAGGACAATGGATGCTTGTGGATGATGGTTGAGTAGATGGGTGATTGGATGTAGGACACATTCTTCTTAACTTGAAGATTTCGGGGACGAAATACTTTAAGGAGAGGAGAATGTAACACCTCGAATTTTCCGTGAACATAAAGTAACAAAACAAAGTATACTTAATTTTTAAGAAAAGAATTAAGGGAAATGGGTTATGCCATTGCGTTTGTCTCGGAATTCTGCTTGAGATAGAGTTCGAGTTTGCATAAATCGGACTCCGTATGAAGAAGTTACGGCCTTCAGAAGTTTCAGAAAATTTAAAATAGCTCAGCTCGAAATTCAAATTCGAAATCAAAACACACACCCGGGCTGGGCAGGAAATTTCCCGCCCAGGACCCAGGTCGACCATGGAGTCGACCTGGGGGTCGACCTGGGTAGGCAGGTCGACCATGGGGTCGACCTTCCCCCCTTTTTCCAGATCCGAGGACAGATCCATTTTTCTGCATCTAGACGCCCGTTCTGACCAGATTTGTTGCTCCTAAGCTATTTAAACACCCCCAAACCTCACTTTCTCTCCACACAATTTCATTATGCCTATACTCTGCTCTAATTCATATTAAAATAAATCAATGGCGTCGCTACTCTGCTGAAACCTCAACTAGAACTAGTGCTTCTTCTTCTTCCAATCTGAATAGATTAAAAGATAACAAATCAATGCCTACATCAACGGAAGCTAATCAACTCCAGAAAATCAGATCCCGGAATCATTCTTCTCTTACTGCGAGTACAGTTATTTTCAGATATGAAATTTAATTATGATCTTGCCATGGTTATAAATCTGAATTGGAGATTATGCATATTCCTGTTTGTCAGATCTGTTTTATTCTGTGTAGATCTATCTTATTCTTGTGAAACACCCCACCTCCGTTAGGGTCACTCTCAAAGGGAATGCCCTAATTTTGGTGGAGGTTTATAAGTATAAGTCACAGATATACAAGACAGATATAAGAACACATATTTGTAAACAGCGGAAAATCAACAACTTTTATTTCATAAAAGCAAATACGTGCTACAACAACATCACCACAATTGTCTTACATCTTTTCCAAAAACATAACATGACACTTTCATAATCTGTCTTGATTTCATTATTTAAAGAAGCATAAAGAAAACATAGATAAACTGCAAAAGCCCCATAGTGGTTGTCCAAAGCCATAGTTCAAAACGAAAGAAAAGAAGACATAAAGCCTGAGTAAGTCTAGTACTATTCTGTCTATGAATAAAGAACTGGGTATGATAAGTATAAACAAGAAGTGGGAAAGCACTATAAACTTGATTAAGTTGTCTAGGGTCGAATATACTATCGTACCCCATGTAAATCTCTGAACCCATATAAACTAGTTTCCAACTAGCACCCCATAATCAGGGTGAAGTGATCCATTCTATGATGATCGGCTCCTACTCGCATAGTTACATGTGTCTTACGGCCCCCGATGTTGTAGTTACCTATGCTGGTCCCACCATGGGGTGTATCAAGTCCCATGGTGGCGGCCCGACGCAACCTTAGAATGCACAGGTATGCTACTGGTGCCCAGTGCTTTATTTTTCTGCGCCGGAGTGTGTGCACGCCCGCACCCCGTTAGAACCTACACTGCTACACCACCGCCGTCGATTTGACCTCTTACAATCAGCCCAGTAATCGTGCCCCACCCTGCCTAGTTTCAGGGTATCCTGATACACCTTCTAGGGTTACTGCTGAAAAGGGTCCCCCGTTACTAGGTTTTCTATCTCTAGCCAACATGCTAAGTTGGTTAAGTGTTTTCTAACCTAACCCCCACCAGTCCGTTTAGTTTAGCATGTTCCATTTTGATTAAGTCTTTGGTTCGCTTAATCCTAACAATCCTGACTCAGCCTTAATTGTCTTATTAAAGCCTTGACCTCTCACATTAGACAGGTATTGTTGTGGCTGCCTGTTGCCGGTTGGTTCCGGGCAGTCTTACGCCACAACTCAGTCTAACCTCGGGTCCTTATTGGGCTCCATGTTTAACCTCCCACATTGGATAGGTATTGTTGTGACTACTGGACAGCCGGGCGGTTCCGGGCAGGTTTACATCACAACTCAATCCAACCTCGGGTAAAACACATCGTATGTTCTACATTTTCATATTTTGTCTTTCTTCTTTATTTTCTTATATGTAAATATTTGCGGCCCATTATTAAGTTAATGGTGTAAAGGTTACACCAATCATGGGCCCAACCCATACTTGAATTTGGGCCCTTCTACTTTATATTTTCATTTATTAATAAATTTAACCCAACGTTATTTTCCCCCGTTTAACACGTCCGTTTATTATATATATATGTTGGGCTTAGCCTTTTTAAGCCCAACTTAGCCATGAGAAAAAGGGGAGGCTTAAAGCGTGATTACATACACAAAAAGGGGAATGTGAACGCATGAACTTGCAATGTGACGTTGGAACTACAAAATAGAAACCGGTGTACTTGCATAGTGGTAACATATACTTTGGTCATAAAGCATAAGTGACATGAATCAAACCATGTAAACTTGTAGTTGAGTTAAGAATATCACTATTGACACATAGGCTTAACTACAACATAAACCTATACTTTTATTCAGGCATAATGTCAAACATAAGCAAATCATGTTCATAAGATTACTACATGTTTACAAAGGTGCTTACTTTTGTTACTAACACAAAAGTATAGTTCAACTTAATCATGATTTTGAATCTATTCACATAACCAAGGCATAAATATTTCTAACATGAAATCATGATTTTTACTTTAGTCATGCAAACTTGCAAAAGGGATTTTGAATCTAGCCTAGCTATGTACCACATATGTCATCATAATTCTTGTTAACAATATAGACCTAACATGGATTTCAATTATGCAAATTATCAATCATAGCCTAGTCATATTCATAAGTTTGCAAATAGGTTTTCTAGTACAAAAGCATGGCTTAATACATAGATCATGGTGCCAAAATTTCAACATAGTTTCATATGAACTATAATACCCCAAATTTGTTCCAATTACGTAAAAAATGATTTTTGTACAAAAATATACATTATGATGGCATAGTAGCAAAACCTCAACTTGCATGAATTCAATTAAACAACTATATACATGTAGCTTCAACATGAATTACATATTTTGAGAATATCCAAACGTATACTTGCATAAAACTACCGCAAACATGTAGTTTTTATAATGAATAACATTCTTTGCGAATATCCAATCGCTATACAATATTCCAAATCGATAAGAATCATAGTAACGCACAAATATGAATTATTTATCACCACAATCAAGTATACAAACCAACACAGTTATTTGTTCATACCAAAATAATACTCTACTTACAATTGTGTGACGAATTCTCCAATTTAGGGATTTGGAGATGCGATTCCTTGTTGATTTGATTTGATTAAGTTGCTTTATGCTTTAGAATTTGCCTCCTAATCCTCTCTCCAATTGGTGGCCACTCTTAGTCGTTCCTCAGCAACATGACGGCCTTGTTCTTATTTTTGAATGAATAGATTAGGTTGAGTCTAGGGTCATTTTTATAGGGGTTATGAACTGATTAGGACCATCGATGTTGCTTGGATTAATCGTAGCCATTCATTTGAAAGAGAGACCAATTAGAGCCTGCCACCTAGCCCTAATGACAAAGCAGACTTCTGAAAATCGACCAACATAGAATAGGCCAGCCAGGTTGGGCTGGGTTCGACCTGGCTCTGGACCAGGTCGACAGCCCTGTCGACAGCCCTGTCGACCTGGCTAGACCAGGTCGACAGCCCAGTCGACCTGGGTGCATTAGGCGGGAGTTTTCCCGCCCTGGCCAATTGGGCCCGATTATTAATTTTTTTTCTGAGCTGTTTTATTCTGTTCGAATTTTAAACTTAATTCAGAAACTTCCGAAGGCCATATCTTCTTCATACGGACTCCGTTTTTCGAAAACTCGGACTCTATTTCGCGTATTTTTCCGAGACGAACGCAATGGCGTATCCCGTTTCCCTTAGTTCTTTGATTTGAAATTAATTATACTTTAATTTGTGAATTTCACAGTTATAGAATTCGCGGGGTGTTACATTCTCCCCCACTTAAAAGGATTTCGTCCCCGAAATCTTCAAGTTAGGAGGAATGTATATCCTAACATCCAATCATCCATCTACTCATCCATCAAACACGAGCATCCATTGTCCTTAAAAGACTCCTAATGCTTCATGATCATATGCGAAGTGTGTGTGTGTGTACATGTACTTACCTAATGCAAAATCAGGCGGTCTACTGATTCAGTTGACCTCCTTAATGCGAATTATGTAAGTGCCATGAATCCATTATGTATGCAAATTTTCCTATTCATGATTCTACATGAGTGCACAATCATTCATTACAAATGCAACATCCATATGACAACACATTAAAGTTCAACCATATACGAATGCAAACATATTTGCATATGCAATATGAAGTGACTGAGCCGATCTAAAACCTAGATTGTGTGTGTATATGCAACCACGAGCAACCACTAGCAATCACTTGCAACCACTTGCAACCATCATCCATAACATGTTTCAATTACATGTTTCCATCCAAAGGTTTCTACCTAAAAGATAAGGTCGAGGAAATATACCTAAAAAGATAGATAAAAGCGCAACTTAAGGAAAAGGAAAGATCAAGGATGTACCCTCGAACAGAAAAGGGTAGGCAGTACGTATTTTAGCTTCAGTTTCCCAAGTCGCGTCTCCCTTGGTGTCGCTCCACTGAACTTTGACGAGCTTGACTTCGCGGTTGCGTAGCTTCTTCACTTCTGTTCCTAATATGCGGGTTGGAACTTTTCTTATGGTTGCTTTGCGTTCCACTTCGGCCTCTTCGAGGATATTTGGCTCTACCACTTCAGCAGACTCATGTAGACATTTACGGAGATGTGAAACGTGAAAAACGTTGTGGACTCCAGCCAACTTCTCGGGTAGCTCTAATCTATAGGCCATTTTCCCAATTTTCTCGATGATAGGGAATGGCCCTACGAACCTTGGTGCCAGTTTTCCTGTGGTTCCAAAACGAACAACGTTCCTTAGCGGTGATACCTTGAGAAAAACTCTGTCTCCAACCTCAAATTCAAGGTCGGTCCTTCTCTTGTCGGCATAGGACTTTTGTCTGTCTTGGGCCGTCTTCATTCTTCTTCGTATTAAGTCTACTTTCTCTGAAGTCTCTCGGATCATATCTGGTCCAAGTATGAGCTTATCAGTAGACTCCCACCAACAAGTGGGCGATCGGCACGGTCTTCCATATAAAGCTTCGAAGGGCGCCATTCCGATGGTTGCTTGATAGCTGTTGTTGTAGGCAAATTCCACCAAAGGAAGGTGGTCTTCCCATGTCCCTCCGAAGTCGAGGACGCATAGCCTTAAAAGGTCTTCCAAAACTCTGTTCACTCTCTCTGTTTGGCCGTCGGTTTGGGGATGATAGGCTGTGCTCAAGCATAACTGCGTTCCTACTGCTTCTTGCAGACTCCGCCAAAACTCACTGGTGAAGATGGGGTCTCGGTCACTAACAATGCTAGATGGTATTCCATGGAGTCGAACGATTTCCTTGAGGTAAAGTGATGCTAGCGATGAGGCAGTTCTTTTACTTTTGACAGGTAAAAAGTGGGCGCTTTTAGTAAGCCTATCCACTATTACCCAAATGCTAGTGTTGCCTCTCCTAGACCTAGGCAGCCCATCGATGAAGTCCATTGAGATGCTATCCCACTTCCACTGCGGGACCTCCAGAGGATGTAGTAGTCCGCCAGGCTTTTTCTGTTCCGCCTTAACCTGTTGGCACACCATACACTTAGAAACGAACTCTGCCACGTCCTTTTTCATGCCGTTCCAGAAGAAAGTCCTTTTTATATCTTTGTACATTTTATCTCCGCCTGGGTGTATCGTCATCTTGGAGTGATGTGCTTCCTCGAGAACCTTCTTTACTAAATCTTTTGTCTATGGGACGCATAGTCTTCCGTCTCGCCTTAGCAAACTCTTATCGTCGATGGAGTATCTGTTGAGGTGGCTTGAAGTCTCACCCCTAATTAGCCTATCAATCATTTCCTTAAGCTGAGGGTATTCGCATTGTGCTGTCCCTACTAAGTCCACTAAAGTTGGCCGTACCTCGAGAGATGCTAGTATGCCTGGTACGAAATCGGAGGAGGGCCTAAAGTCGAAGCTGGCTATAAACTCTAGGCTTTGTCTTTCAACAAACAACGGGCTTAGGGTCAATTTCTTTCGGCTCAACGCGTCTGCCACTACGTTGCCTTTGCCCGGAGTATAGGAGATTTCGAAATCGTACAAGGCAAGAAACTCCATCCACCTCTGTTGCCTCAAGTTAAGATCTTTCTGCGAGAAAAGATATTTCAACGATTTATTGTCAGTGTAAAGTTCGAACTTCTCACCTAGGAGATAGTGTCGCCAAGACTTGAGTGCAAAGACGATGGCGGCTAACTCAAGATCGTGGGTTGGGTAGTTCTTTTCGTGCACTTTCAACTGCCTCCCGCCATAAGCTACTACCCTTCCTTCTTGCATTAAGACGGCGCCTAGCCCTGTCCCACATGCATCCGTATAAACAGTGAACATCTTGCTCCCATCTGGCAGCGTCAAAACTGGGGCTGTTGTAAGAGCCCTTTTCAGTCGTTGGAAAGCAAACTCGCAATCCAAATCCCAATTGAACACTAGATTCTTATTAGTCAATTTCGTGAGTGGAGCTGAGATTTTCGCAAAATCCCTTATAAACTTTCGATAGAAACCTGCTAGTCCTAGAAAGCTTCGGACCTCAGTTGCATTCCTTGGTGTCTTCCAATCCTGTACCGCCACTACCTTAGCAGGGTCCACTGCTAACCCTTGTTTGGATACTATATACCCAAGGAACCTCACCTCTTCTCTCCAAAAGTGGCATTTGGAGAATTTGGCTTTTAGTTGATGGACTCGCAAAGTTTCCATGATTGCCCTTAAGTGCTGAGCATGTTCCTCTTCACTCTTTGAGAAGATAAGGATATCATCTACGAAGACCACTACGAATTTGTTGAGGAAATCTATAAATACCCTACTCATCAGGTCCACGAAGTAAGTAGGTGCATTTGTCAAGCCGAAAGGCATGACAAGCCATTCAAAAAAACTGTCTGGGGTTCTGAACGCCGTTTTATCGATGCTATCTTCAGCCACCCTTAGCTGATGAAAACCGGTTGCTAAATCGAGTTGGGAGAAAACAGACGCTCCTACAAGCTGGTCAAACAAATCGTCAATTCTAGGGAGAGGGTGCCTATTCTTTTTCGTTAGCTTGTTGAGCTCCCTATAGTCAACACATAGACGGAGTGAACCATCTGCCTTTGTAGCGAACACCACCGGAGCGCCCCATTCTGAAATGCTTCTCCTAATGAACCCCTTTTCTAGAAGCTCTTTAATCTGTTTACTGAGCTCTTTCCTTTCTCGTGGAGCCATGTGTCTAACGGGAAACGCAACGGGCTTTGCATTATCTACAAGATATATGCGGAAGTCTATTTCCCGCTTCGGAGGCAAGCCCTTCACCTCTTCGAAGACATCCGGATATTCCCGGACCACTCTAACTGATTGCAAATTTTCAACAGAGGCATCTAGCGATTCAAGATAACTAAGCATAACCGCATACGAGGGATTACAAGAAATTTCCAAAGTATTACCGAGCTGGGTTAGGAGCCTAACAACCCTTTTCTCACAATCAAGGATGGCCCCATTACTGGATAGCCAATCCATTCCCAAAATCAAACCATAACCCGAAAAGCCCAAAACAAAGGCACTACATTGAAATTCTACACTTAGAATAGAAATTTTCAATCCCAAACAGATCATAGACAAATGAGCTGGGCCCCCAATTGGGTTTGAAACAATTAAGGGGTCCTCTACCATACTAGTTTTTAGGTGCAGAGATTCTACTAAAGCAGACGAGATAAAGGAGTGTGATGCGCCAGAATCAAATAAAGTGCGAACGGGGTGATCATAAAGATAAACTACACTTTCTACAGAAGTATTTATACCTCGTTGTTGCAGAGGTGGCGCTCTGTGCCCCTGGGGTGGATCCAGCCCTCTGCCCCTGTCCTCGTTTCTTTGGGCAGTCCTTAGCCCTGTGGCCTGTCTCACCGCAAGAAAAGCACCCACCATTCTCCTTGGCCTTCTTTTTCCGGCAGTCCTTAACTAAGTGCCCCACTTTGCCACAGAAATTGCACTTCCTCTTCTCTTTGTTGCCTTTCCCGCCCTTCTTAAAGTCTGTCTTCTTAGGCTGCAAACCCTCTTTCTTCCCTTGAGAGCTTTCTGCCTTTGTCTCCTTCTTGCCCTTATCCTCTTCATTCAGCAATGCCATTTGTACCAATCTTTCATACGTGGCTCCCATGGGTATATGGGTCATGGCCAAACTGTGTAATGGCTCATTCAACCCTTTGACGAAACGGAGAGCCTTCTTGTGCGGGGTGTTGACTAGGTCAAGCCCAAACCCAGCCAGCTCATCGAACTGATTCACATACTCTCTGACTGTCTTGTCCCCTTGCTTAAGAAATAAGAATTTTTCCAACTGCAAACTTCTTTCCGCATCTGAGAGAAACTTAGTCTCAAACCTTGCCCTAAAGTCCTCCCATGTCTCCACTGGTCTTTCAGCATTAGTGACTTCCCACCAGTAGGAAGCCTCGCCCTTCAATAGCCACACTGCCAATTGTACTTTTTGTCTATCTTCTACCTCAAAGATGATGAATAGGTCCTCCGTTTCTTTCAGCCAATTTCTAGCTGCCACGAAGGACTCAGTTCCATGGAAATCCTTTCCTCCCATAGCTTTAAAATCTTTACATATCTTAGCAAAAGTGTTTCCCCGAGGAGGAGGTGGAGGAAAAGGTGCCGCTGCAGCTGGATGATTTCCTGCAGCTGGGGGAGGAGGAACGGTAGGACCTGGCTGAGTGGCTCTTGCTTCTAAGAACCGTCTAAACCAATCAGGTATCGGCACCCCTTCTGGCAAGTTAAGATCTTCGGACATGCTGAAACAAAAAGGATAGATTCAAAACGAAGGATAAGAGATAGTACCTATGGCTTTGGGGAGTGGACTTTGCCTTTTTAAAATAATATTTTATTTTATTTTTTAAAAATGCTTCTTTAAATTTCCTTTTTGAAAATAATTTTTCAAAACTTTTTATCTTATCTGGTAAACCTGGCTCTGATACCAAGTGAAACACCCCACCTCCGTTAGGGTCACTCTCAAAGGGAATGCCCTAATTTTGGTGGAGGTTTATAAGTATAAGTCACAGATATACAAGACAGATATAAGAACACATATTTGTAAACAGCGGAAAATCAACAACTTTTATTTCATAAAAGCAAATACGTGCTACAACAACATCACCACAATTGTCTTACATCTTTTCCAAAAACATAACATGACACTTTCATAATCTGTCTTGATTTCAATATTTAAAGAAGCATAAAGAAAACATAGATAAACTGCAAAAGCCCCATAGTGGTTGTCCAAAGCCATAGTTCAAAACGAAAAGGTCCAAGCAATATATTTCTCCTCTTTAAGCTGGATGTTAAGACTGGTCAAGCTGCAGTGTTCCCTCCCTGTGGACCTGGGGGGGGGGAACGGAAGAAAAGAAGACGAAAGAAAAATAGAGTCAGACATAAAGCCTGAGTAAGTCTAGTACTATTCTGTCTATGAATAAAGAACTGGGTATGATAAGTATAAACAAGAAGTGGGAAAGCACTATAAACTTGGTTAAGTTGTCTAGGGTCGAATATACTATCGTACCCCATGTAAATCTCTGAACCCATATAAACTAGTTTCCAACTGGCACCCCATAATCAGGGTGAAGTGATCCATTCTATGATGATTGGCTCCTACTCGCATAGTTACATGTGTCTTACGGCCCTCGATGTTGTAGTTACCTATGCTGGTCCCACCATGGGGTGTATCAAGTCCCATGGTGGCGGCCCGACACAACCTTAGAATGCACAGGTATGCTACTGGTGCCCAGTGCTTTATTTTTCTGCGCCGGAGTGTGTGCACGCCCGCACCCCGTTAGAACCTACACTGCTACACCACCGCCGTCGATTTGACCTCTTACAATCAGCCCAGTAATCGTGCCCCACCCTGCCTAGTTTCAGGGTATCCTGATACACCTTCTAGGGTTACTGCTGAAAAGGGTCCCCCGTTACTAGGTTTTCTATCTCTAGCCAACATGCTAAGTTGGTTAAGTGTTTTCTAACCTAACCCCCACCAGTCCGTTTAGTTTAGCATGTTCCATTTTGATTAAGTCTTTGGTTCGCTTAATCCTAACAATCCTGACTCAGCCTTAATTGTCTTATTAAAGCCTTGACCTCTCACATTAGACAGGTATTGTTGTGGCTGCCTGTTGCCGGTTGGTTCCGGGCAGTCTTACGCCACAACTCAGTCTAACCTCGGGTCCATATTGGGCTCCATGTTTAACCTCCCACATTGGATAGGTATTGTTGTGACTACTAGACATCCGGGCGGTTCCGGGCAGGTTTACATCACAACTCAATCCAACCTCGGGTTAAACACATCGTATGTTCTACATTTTCATATTTTGTCTTTCTTCTTTATTTTCTTATATGTAAATATTTGCGGCCCATTATTAAGTTAATGGTGTAAAGGTTACACCAATCATGGGCCCAACCCATACTTGAATTTGGGCCCTTCTACTTTATATTTTCATTTATTAATAAATTTAACCCAACGTTATTTTCCCCCGTTTAACACGTCCGTTTATTATATATATATGTTGGGCTTAGCCTTTTTAAGCCCAACTTAGCCATGAGAAAAAGGGGAGGCTTAAAGCGTGATTACATACACAAAAAGGGGAATGTGAACGCATGAACTTGCAATGTGACGTTGGAACTACAAAATAGAAACCGGTGTACTTGCATAGTGGTAACATATACTTTGGTCATAAAGCATAAGTGACATGAATCAAATCATGTAAACTTGTAGTTGAGTTAAGAATATCACTATTGACACATAGGCTTAACTACAACATAAACCTATACTTTTATTCAGGCATAATGTCAAACATAAGCAAATCATGTTCATAAGATTACTACATGTTTACAAAGGTGCTTACTTTTGTTACTAACACAAAAGTATAGTTCAACTTAATCATGATTTTGAATCTATTCACATAACCAAGGCATAAATATTTCTAACATGAAATCATGATTTTTACTTTAGTCATGCAAACTTGCAAAAGGGATTTTGAATCTAGCCTAGCTATGTACCACATTTGTCATCATAATTCTTGTTAACAATATAGACCTAACATGGATTTCAATTATGCAAATTATCAATCATAGCCTAGTCATATTCATAAGTTTGCAAATAGGTTTTCTAGTACAAAAGCATGGCTTAATACATAGATCATGGTGCCAAAATTTAAACATAGTTTCATTTGAACTATAATACCCCAAATTTGTTCCAATTACGTACAAAATGATTTTTGTACAAAAATATACATTATGATGGCATAGTAGCAAAACCTCAACTTGCATGAATTCAATTAAACAACTATATACATGTAGCTTCAACATGAATTACATATTTTGAGAATATCCAAACGTATACTTGCATAAAACTACCGCAAACATGTAGTTTTTATAATGAATAACATTCTTTGCGAATATCCAATCGCTATACAATATTCCAAATCGATAAGAATAATAGTAACGCACAAATATGAATTATTTATCACCACAATCAAGTATACAAACCAACACAGTTATTTGTTCATACCAAAATAATACTCTACTTACAATTGTGTGACGAATTCTCCAATTTAGGGATTTGGAGATGCGATTCCTTGTTGATTTGATTTGATTAAGTTGCTTTATGCTTTAGAATTTGCCTCCTAATCCTCTCTCCAATTGTTGGCCACTCTTAGTCGTTCCTCAGCAACATGACGGCCTTGTTCTTATTTTTGAATGAATAGATTAGGTTGAGTCTAGGGTCATTTTTATAGGGGTTATGAACTGATTAGGACCATCGATGTTGCTTGGATTAATCGTAGCCATTCATTCGAAAGAGAGACCAATTAGAGCCTGCCACCTAGCCCTAATGACAAAGCAGACTTCTGAAAATCGACCAACATAGAATAGGCCAGCCAGGTTGGGCTGGGTTCGACCTGGCTCTGGACCAGGTCGACAGCCCTGTCGACAGCCCTGTCGACAGCCCTGTCGACCTGGCTAGACCAGGTCGACAGCCCAGTCGACCTGGGTGCATTAGGCGGGAGTTTTCCCGCCCTGGCCAATTGGGCCCGATTATTAAAATTTTTTTTCTGAGCTGTTTTATTCTGTTCGAATTTTAAACTTAATTCAGAAACTTCCGAAGGCCATATCTTCTTCATACGGACTCCGTTTTTCGAAAACTCGGACTCTATTTCGCGTATTTTTCCGAGACGAACGCAATGGCGTATCCCGTTTCCCTTAGTTCTTTGATTTGAAATTAATTATACTTTAATTTGTGAATTTCACAGTTATAGAATTCGCGGGGTGTTACATCTTGTTTATCAGATCTGTTGTATTTTGTGTAGATCTATCTTATTGTAAATATTCTGTGTCTCTTCCTTCTTTCTGTTCTATAGCCAGGCTACCATGGGCCTGAGCCAAATCTCATAAGAGACTGACACGCGAACGCTAAATTTAGGGAAAATATTGAATGATGCATAATCGGACATAACTGATTTGTGACTAAATTGAGAACACAACATAAGTTGTAATTTAAGATCTAGATCTAGGCATACTATATATGATGGTTTATGATTTGGAAGAAGGAGAATTATTGTATCACAACATATGACTTGTAATTTGGGGGACATAATGCATGTTATAATTTAAAATCTGATTTTGAGGACATAATACATGTTGTAACTTAAGATATGGATTTGGGGTATATTTTATATGACGAATTATGACTTGGAAGAAAAAGGATTGAAAGACCTATATTAAAATAGGTATAACTATTAATATGAATACGCCTAATTTGGATTTTTGGATATTTGACATACGCGGTAATCAACGGTTATAATTTGGCATAATTTATATTGTGCATTATGATTTGGGTTTTTTAGAGAATATTCTGTACGGTGCAAATTTAACTAAAATTTGGGATATATGTTATATATTGAATTATGACCGTAATTTGGCACGTAAAAATTAGGCATAATTTTACAGTTGGGCGAGGTATGTCAATGGAATTTTAAGGGATTGGAATTTTAAGGGATGATTAAATCTGTTAAATTGCCTAATCTGCTAAATCTGTTGAAAACTGAATACGGTAATTTAGGTATGAAATCTGTAGGCTCAATCTAAAATTGGGCAAAACATGTTAATAGAACTTTGAATAATCTGTTGTAACTTGTAACGAAGTTAATTTGTTGAATTGGCATAATTAGTCTGATATTGGCATAATATGTAATGGAATACATTGGCTAAAATAAGAATGCTGAGACACGAGGTTAGACTCCGTTTGCGGTAGAAGCCTGCCCGGAACCAACCGGCTTAACCAGCAACCGCAAAATGTCAGTCTAATTGAGAGGTCGTAGGCATAAAGATGCTTAGACGTGAGGTTAGGTCTGGCTTGTGGCGGAAGATTGCCTGGAACTGCCCGGCACATCCAGTAGCCACAAGCTACCGATCTAATGTGAGAGGTCTGTGCATTAATATTTAATTAATGCAAATCTAAGATAAACGTGATACCAAAAACGTGTTGGCTGAATAGGGTTAAAACAACTGAACTGATGAATCTAATAAACCCGTTTCGTAAATCTGTAGGCCCAATACAAGGTTAAGTGAAACAATATGTAAGTTTGTTAATCTGTATATCTGATCTGTTAGTCTGAAAACTTGTTAATTTGTATATCTGATCCGTTAGTCTGAAAGCTTGTTAACCTGTATGTCTGATCTAAGAACTAGTTAATCTGAACTTTGTACATCTGGAATCTGTAAGCAAGGTAATCTGAAATCTGTTAGTCTGGGGACACAAGGTTAGGAGGGGTAATTACTTGTGTCATATGTTGTTTGAGACCCATATTAGTCAGTAACCCTTTCTGGTATCAAACTATGACCCAACACTAAGAGGGGTCCGGGCACGCTTACTGAACTAATTGTAAGAGGTTCACTCTGATAATGGCGAGGGGTGTTGATGGCGCATTCCAATCGGGTCATGTGCGTGCATGGATCCGGTCTGCTCTGAGGATGTAAGACACCGTAACATCTGTAAATAGGTTTGTGCCTATAGGTTGCCACTTTAGGGAGTGATACACCCTTCTGTGGGGCCGGCACATGTTATTTATGTATTAGGGAGTCGATCGCTTGGGGTAGAATTTAGGGTACACTTAGTTCTGTTTGTTTCTGTTGGGGTACCGTCTGTTTCTGTTGGGGTGGTAACACCTGTCTATTTCTGTGTGGTACCGTCTGTTGGGGTGGTAAAGGCCCATTACTAATGTACCTAATTGTAATATTTTGTTTCTGTAGGGAATGTTCTGTTTCCACCTCTGATTCCATTCCTGCTTCTGTTTCTGTACGTCTGTCTCTGTTGGGGTGGTAAAGGCCCATTAGTTGGGGTGGTAAAGGCCCATTATTAGCATTCTATTTCTGTACCGTCTATCTCTGTTTAGGTGGTAAAGGCCCATTACTAGCATCATGTTTCTGAAGAGATCATTCTGTTTTCTATTTAAACATTAGGACAACACCTAATTCTGTTATACTAGTATTAGTGCAGAGAAGTGAAAATTAAGTAAGAAGCTTAGCTTAGCCTATATCATTCTGTTTCTTCTGTTAACCTGCTATTCCTGTTACGGTTATCTCTCATCCAGTTTTATTTACATGTCATGGTACTATTATCTGTTTATATGCTGGAAGTCACTGAACTCACCAGACTTATGTCTGACCTAGTTTGTTTTGCCTCTTTTCTTTCCGTTTCCCCCCCCCCCCCAAGTGCTCAGGGTGGAAACGTAGGAGCTTGATTCAGACTCTCTCTGCTGTAAATGTTTGAAGTATTGCTTGGCTTTGGCTCTATCTTTCCATGGCAGTTTATGTTGGGGATTATGGCTTTAAAAACTACGCATTCTAAAGGTTTTTGTACAAGACCGAAATTTATGTACTTGAATTCCGATATTGTGGTTTTGAAAGATGTAACCAAACTTATTTCTGTTTCTTCTGTAATAAAGTTATAAAATTTTCAAGTACTACTTTATCTGTCTTGTAAATTTTTGTTCTGTTTACTTATAACGTTCCACCAAAGTTAAGGCATTCCCTTTGCGAGTGACCTTAACAGAAGTGGGGTGTTACAATGGTACCCAAGCACCTTGATTTACGGCTAGCCTCTCGATTGTCGTGGCCTCATGCCTAACCAACCCCACTTGGGATGTGTAGAGGTAAGAGTCCCTTGCTCGCCACCAAACCAAGAGCGAGAACCCCCTATCACGCTGCCTCTTGCTAAACAAGGACTGGTGTGATAAATTAAAACAATTTTTTTAGGGTTCATTTTAAACTGGGTAATTCAACGGGCCACGCCGCTAATGCGAAACAGGTTTACTCCATGTGAATACCAGTGCATAGAAATTCGCAATGACTTTTCTATTGGATCTAGATTAACCCTAGAGGGGGGTGAATAGGGTTTATCACAATTTTTAACTGAATTAAAAATCTAACGAGATATATAATAATAAACAGATCACATAATATAACAGAAACAGAAATGCAGAAAATAAATCACACACAGATATACCCAGCTTCGACAAAACCCTGCCTACTGCTGCATTTCTAAGGTTTCTACTAGGTGATAGAACAGATCCCGCATACAAGACCATGTACACTCGCAAACCTTGCTCCTATTCTAACCCTACGCTCAAAATCCTAGACTGACCGATATCCACTCGATCAGATTTCCCTGTTTACGACCCCGTAATCAGTAACCCAGATTTTACAGACTATGTCAACTGTCAGTCAACACCCTGACTGAATCTTCCTAGATTTTTACAGAATCTATAAACTATTTTGTTGGTTTACAAAAGAAATTGAAAAACAAAAGAAATAAAAACAAAAGAAAATTTAAACCCTAGGACTTACGAATATAAGGGTCATCCCCTTTTAAACTTAGCCTAGTCAAATTAGGAATAGGCCGACCCCTTTTTTTAATTCAACTGCCCGATCCCCTTTTGTTTTCTGGAGAAAAAACATGGCGGCCTAGGGTTTTTCTTTTTGCCCCCAAATCGATCGATTGCTTGATGCTTCTTCAAATCTGGATGGAGCTTCTGATGCTCGAATCCCTGTCGATTTCTGGTGCTTTGATTTTGGGCTTTGCTCTCTCTCTCGAGATCGAAACGGTGAGTAATTTGAATTTTATTGCTTTGAAAGGCTTGCGAGTTGTTTGTTGGTTTCGATAAAAAAATCGCCAGTGATGATGGGTGAAATTATATAGGGTAATAGAAAAACCCTTATGCCTCTGATTTCAAAAATTGATTTGATCTGATTTTGCACGGTTTCCTCTTTTGATTTGGTTCGAATGAAATACTTCCTTGGCTTTGAATGTGCGTTGTAAATTTTCCGTGAATCATATAATGAATTTAGACATACTTCTGGCCTTCTGGAAATTGCAATTTATATCTTGCCAAATCTGTTGCCAAAAATAGTTTGCTTCATTTCTGGAAATTGCATAACAGGAAAATTTGAAATACATGCCGTATATTCCTTTTTATCTTTAATTCCTGATATCTGAACATGTTTTAAAAACTTGCCAGACAATACTTTTCTCAAACCATTGCTTTCTGGAAATGTGCTGGAAAGATTCGAATTGATTTCTTTCCAAAAAAAAATTTCTCTAATTCCATTTGCACATTTGATTATTTTATGTATTCCTTGTTTTTTTGGAAATCAAAACTTGTGAAATCTGGAAACATATGTTTCTCTTGCCTGGAATCATGCAGTGTAAAAACTGAATTGCCTATTTATATTTTTCCAAAAATGAGTCATTAAAGTTATTGAAAAAAAAACTTCCCTTGTACTTCCTGAATTGCTTGTACATAGACTTGTGTAAACCTTCCATGTATTTCACTGGTCCATACTTGTACTGTTTTGTGTGATGAGTTGCCTCTTTGTTGCATATCCTTGAAGTTTGCTTGCACCCTTTTTCCAACTGCTTGTATAAAGTTGTGCATTGTCCTTCTAGCTCCACGTATATGAATCATTGTTGTTGCACTTCTTCGTAAATGAAATATGAATTGCTTTAGCTCCATCTATGTTGACCTGTGGCAATGTATGGTGCACCATGGCATGTTTGTTCACTTGCACATGTATTGACATGCTGTGTCCATCATTTTGTACTTGTTTGACCATACTGGTTCATGCTAACTTGAGTTATCACCCTGACATGATGTTGTCTTTGTACATACTCCATGTGTGAATATCATGTGTGAGACTCGACCATATTTGCTAGCTTCATTGTTGTGTTGATTCACCATGGCTGCACTATCATCAATGCTTAGCTGCTTATGTAATGCATCCATATATATTTCTTGAGTTTGCCTTATACATGCATACATATTCACCCGGTTTTGACATGGTTGTTTCATGTGTATATATATATATATATATATATGTTGTACACACCCTTGACCACTTGTTCACTTCCCAGTTTTGCATTCCTTTTGGCTTGTGTATGCTGATTTGACTTGTTGCCTTATTCATTTGGTCAAACTATTGCACTTCACACCATTTCTGGCACTTAATACTGCACTGCTGTGGCCATTAGCTGCTGCACCATTCATTACTATTTGCAGTTGCACAGTTGTGTTCACTGAGTTCATTTGTGCATTGGTCGACCCTTGTGCTCGACCACATGCATCCTTATACTTGTTTGCTTCTGTGATACTTTGCTTGCCTCGACCACTTTGTGCATGTGTTGATTGATATGTTTGAGCTGTTTTGCACTTTAATTATGTGTTGATTATGTTTTCATGTGCACTGAGTCGAGAAGGACCATGTGGCTACTCCTCAGTTGCACACTGAATTGGCGTGGCAGTGCACACGTGTATATATATACACGTGTGTATATGCAGCCATTCAGAAAATTTCCTATCCTTGTACATATACAAACTGTCTAGACACAGTCGAATTAACAAATCAGATCAAGTCAGAAAAATGATGAGAAACACACCATAAATATAAGGCAAATAAAATTTATATTCGCATATATTCAGTATTATTTCTATTGCAGTGTACTGTGTGTTTCTGTTTCATGTGATAGGTAAGAAGATGAGACTGGACTGAAAGCTGCAAAGGCAGAAGACAAGAAGACAGAAGGCAGAAAACAAGAATAGTGAAAGTGTCTGTATTGGAGTCTCTGAATGTATAAATGTTTGTACAAATGAGTGTAGAGTGTACTGTAGTGATAGAGTTGTATAGAGTGAACGACAGAGATGTAATGAGAATATTTGTGTATGAATGAAATGAAGAATGTCAACTAGAGGAGTTATAAAAAATGTACTGTTTGAAATTGAAATAAAATATTTTGTTTAAATAAAATACTGTGTGAATATTTAAATTTCTGTACAGTTGTATTTTATTTAAACAGAAATATTATATTTCTGTATGCTGTGTATATATAAAGCAGTACAGTACAAACACATTTATAATAATATATATTTGGTTGTTATCATCAAACAAAAATCATATAATTGTGTATACAACAACGTTATATACAACATTTTCGAAAAATGAAACTAACATAATGTCTCGTGGCGCACACACAATGCAAACGTACACTTGGGCGAGGTTTCTCCTTATGCAATCAAAAATGCCTTTGGTACGTAAAATCTTCTTTCAATACTATACTATAGTGTGAAAAACCTTTCGAAAGTAAATGTATTAAAACAGCCAACATAGGTACCATATACTATACTGGCATATGGTATACAATCAAAATTGTGCGGGCTCGTAGCGAATATTGGGTTTCCAATAATGACCATGCAAAGGAACTTTCTTCCGAACCGAATTTTGAACACCTCTAGAGGAATGTCCGAGGATCAACTCATGCGCCTCATGCCAACACAAGGCCGGGTTACCTCTGTTACTAGTTAACTTAGAGTACGCCTGAGTATGTCATCTCCCGGTTGTTATTGGCCTTTCCAAGCGCGCGCCAAGAACAACCACAAAAGTAAATGCTTTTACCACATAGGTTAATACCTGGGCTCCATACCATAGTATATCTTTTATCCAGAAGGAGACAACACCCTATAACCTTGCCGCATCTCTTCCTGTTTTGGCCATTTACCGGGGTGTGAGGCTTGCCGAAGTCCCGATATACACAAAGCTATGCTTAAATAAGTCATGCTTTGACCATCCATAGCTCATCACATAACTTAAGTATGCCACATTGTCCATTCACAATGCATCACTGATTTCTATCAATATATAACCTCTAAGCTCATATGTCTCAGAGAAGGGTGTTAAGCAAGAGAATAAATTCTCCGCCACCAAACAGATATATATTTAACAGAGATCAGTGCTACGTAGTCAATTACAATTTCAGACATACAATCCATACAAGTCCATTCTGGGTCTGAACGAAACCACAATCCGAAATTCCTTCACATACATTCGGGCTTCTTGCCACTTAGTTGATATAAAATACGTTTGCGAATGGGAGCCAACCATTCGAGACATTTAGCAAGTCGTCCTTGCGAGATGAAGGGTCCCGATTTTCAATGTCGTCTTCAATATCATCAAATGCTCCACAACGTTGTATTATTACTTGGAATGGTTTTCGGACATACATCTGATCCCGGTCTTTTTAAATATTAAGCGCAATTAAAAGAAACACAATTACAGAACACACAGGCTTTCAACCAAATCTCCTTCCATCTTGGATTTTGTTAAATTAAACTTCTTCATTCTCAAATTATAACAAAATCCATATTTAATCTTTCTCCTTTAAAACACACCCTTAAATCAAAGATAGTTTACCCTCAAAACCATAATTAATTTTTCGTTTAATAACTCGTTATCAAAATCCAGTAATACATAATCCACATTTCTACCATAGTTTCCAATTAAATTGATTTCCCAACATTCCATTCTATAATCTTAACTAAAAGATTATACTTCCTTCCCAATTCCTTAATTTTAATTTCCTCAAATCAAAGATTTCATTAAGTCCCCAAATTATGATATAAATTTCCATAACTCAATCTCATTGGTTTTCAAAAATAATATTATTAAAGATATGATTCACGACAAAACCCAAATCAATCGATACTGAACATAAGTTACATAGAACTTGCATCTACTTGTATTCGATATCAATTCTTATAATCAACGAATACTATAAGTGGAATAACGATATAATAATAATATCTTCCAAATTCCTCAAATAGTATATGTTTACACCATAGAATTTCATATCAAATATCCGAAGTTTATTTCTGTCCAACTTATCCCAATCAAATTGGGAAGCCCATATCTTAATTAAAAGATTTATCCAACTCTTTGACATTAGATCTAGATAGAAATATCATCAACTTATCCTTCGTATTAATCTTCGTATCCAACACACACTACAAGCGGAATAATAGCGAACTACCTTTTAAATTCATCAAATAGTAACAGTCATCATGTACGAAATTAATATCAAACATACGAAGATTTATCTCCAACCATATCCAATTATTGAAAACTGAAAACCCCATTTTATTATTAAATAAATCAATTTAAATTTCACATAAAATATTTCGAATACTTTTAAACATTTGAAAATATTCAAAAAATCATTTAAAAATGATTACTTGTAATTCAGAAATTAATTTATGGGTTAAAACTTTAAAACAGAATGTTTCCAAAAGAAATATTAACATAGCATTTGAAAAGTGCTGCAAAAGCGTTACAAAGCAGTTATTTTATCTTCTTTAATCAAAACATCGTTTATCTTAGCCAAAACTTACAATTTTCAATTCAGAACACTTTTACATAATTTGTAATAATTTTACAAAGTTTTCTATATTTTTAAAACATTAAAAATAATTGTTTACGTTTATGGTTGACAAACTGTATTTACAACGTCTCTTTCCAAAACGGTTTATAACTTGAAAATTATAAGTCGAAATTAAAATCTTCTTTCACTCATTTGGAATTTATCATTAATAGAAATCAAAATTTGTTTCGTGGAAATCCGATTTAAATGCAAAAGTTATAAGCATTTAAAGTTTGTAACTAAAATACACGAATTGTCGTTCTACGACAAACACTGTTTTGATTGCAATATAAATTATTCTGCGATACTTCAAAATACCTTGGAAAACCATTATATACTTATATAAATCATTTAAATTGACTTTCCAAATCATTTAGGGTTTAAAACTCAACTTTTATTTTTCACTAATAAATTAAATCCCAATTTATTTCTAATTTCAAATCAAAATTTTAATTAACCATCAGATCCGTCGGATCAATTAGGGATAGCCAGGGAGACCAGGAAACTATATTTTCCAAACTCAAGCCTAGACACTATCATCTCTGTCATCTTAGAATGTTCCAGTATTTATATATTCATTTAAAGAAACTTTATCAATATATAATGAATCATACATATGTGTCTTTTCCAAAAATTAACCTTCAATTTCAATAATAATATTGTTCCTAATTACGAAGGAGATTTGCCGATCACTAATGTGATACCATAATTGTTGTGTCATAGTGTGTGCAGAACAACATTAACAACCATTATAAGACATCCATAGCAACTGTCATTAACATAAATAATAACTGTGCACTAGCATTATAACATTAACACTTAATAATCTGTGTGTGTTCTAAACTACGCAACCATCATCCATCACAACAAACATCAACCATTAACATCCATAACCGGTTCAAACTGATTACACTAGCTAACTATTCAAGTTATAACTAATTCTTCACTAATTAGTGTAAAATAAACTAGTGTAGAAGTTTAAGGAGTTCTCACCGAACAACTTTCCAAATTTCTCGGTAGGCGATCCTAGCTGAGCGAACCGTCGGACATTATTATAGTGCAACGTCTTCTTCACCAATGTGTGTGTGTGTATATATATATTAATCTCTTTCTTTATAAGGGAAGAAGGAGGAGGATGACGAACTTTGGCAAGGTGGTGGTGGAAAAGAGGAAGACTTATGCCATGGAAACCATGGCCATAAGCTTAAGAAGAAAGGTAGGAAAAATGAAAATGGATGATAAAAAGCGAAGTAAAGAGCTCCTTATATAGGAAAGGAGGAGTAAGGAGGTAAAGACAATTAAGGGGGCAAGTGGAAACCATGTATGAAAGCATACATGCAAAATTACAAGTGTCCATACACTTGTCTTAAGAAGGAGAGTTAACTTTAGGTAGCATCTTCCCTTAAAATGCTACGAAAACTAAAGGTAACACTTAATTCTAATGCTACTAATTCATGTTATAGTTTGACAAATCCGATCGAACGAAAAGTAATATCAGTAAATCCAAATTTATCAAAATTATTAAATATTCTTAACCATTTATGTCAAATTCAAATTAAGTAATAAAAATTCCCATTTTAAATTGGTTAAAAATTATGGATCGTTACAGTAGTATGACCTAAAGCTTCACACTTAACACATATATAAGGTTACCGCAAATATGTAACATATACGGTCTGTTCAGATCCATCTAGTAACATAATTGGAATTTCATTGGGTAAAACATCTTCAGGAGCGACCTCTACTATACACTTGGCAAACTATAATTTGTCTAGCTTCTCAATAGACACATTCATACAAAGGAATTTTCCTACCCTTGTCGCCAACCAACTAACTCCTAATTTAGACCTCGTATACAAAGGCAGATTCGTGAATTTGATCCATACAGGAACTGGCTTAATACTATTACCAGTATCTCCTATTCCAGCATCCTAAGGCCTTACTATGAAGATTTTGTTTTGAATAATTACTGGGTCAGTGTGCACAATTCTATCCCTATCCTTAACAATGGAGATAAAGAAGAAAAATACCTTAACAGTATATCTCACTTAGAATCCACCAGATTGTATCCCTATCCCTGGGTTGTATTAAACATTCCTAATAATGTTTATCTTTTTATACAACCCAACCCCATGTTACTTAGCATCCAACTAAGTTAATCGTATTCATGTTTATGTGTTTGCATGTTCTCCAATTACATATTAAGTTTTATCTCCAATTTACAGTTCAATGTTGATTATAGTATTTATGCAGTTCTAATATACCCATCAATCCTTTTTATTCAATTTCAATAATATTCCAATTTTTAACGCAAAATAATGATAAAGGACTAGGCTCTCTTTAGGCCTAGGCTCAGCGCAAAAATATGAGGGAAATGGTGTAGGCTACTCGCAAGGCCTAGACTCAAAAATAAATAAAACAAATAAAATAGGGCATATCCCAAACTATAAATAAAACCACAAAAAAGTAGGAGATAGGAAAAGGAGATTTACTTATAAACAGTAAATAACCAAAAAGATATATGCATAGATAGAAAATAAATTACAGTAACTTTATAGAAAAACTAAAGAAAAACTAAACACATAGATACTGTAAATAACTGCAAACATAAAACTTGCAAATTAAAACTAATTAACTGTCCAAACTTTCCTACACGATTTACTAATATAGTAATCACATAAAAACTTACAGATCTGACGAAGAGAGCTTCCTTAGTGGCCTTTCCTATTCCAGCAGATGCTCCTTCTCTAAAAGTATATATAAAAATAAATATTTAAAACTTTAAAGAACTTCTTTATCTCCGTAAAAATTTAATTATTTGGCCTTTCCTAATTTGAGGATAGGTCTGGGGGAGAAGAAGAAGACAAAGAGAAAGAATAGATGTGAAGAAATGAGAGAAGCTCCACTGGTTTATTTATAGGGTTTACTGGGTGTCCTCAGCCGTCCAAATTTAGGATTAGATCTGGACCAGCCATGTCATTGGACCGATCAGAAAGTGTCACGTCAGCCTCAGGTTTAAAATTGAACCAATAAAACTAAGCAAGCTATAACGTTCAAATGATATTAATCGATTGCTGCAATACATGTGTGCCAAGGCATGCTGAAATTGCCCCTTGGGTCGACCCAACTGCCCCTTGTGTCGGCCCAAGATCTGTAACAACCCGAAAAATCGGAACCAATTTAAAAATTTATTTTAAGAAATTTTAAATAGAAAATGCGTCAGAATTTAAAATATATATATATATATATTCATTGCTTGATGATTACATCTTTAATGTAAATGAATCATTAAATAAGATTCATTATTTGGAATGAAAATATGTTAACATAAAAATTTACATTTTTACTATAGATAAAAAAAGATCATTATTTGAAATGAAATTTATTCTTACATTAAAATTCTCATTTTTAATGTAAAGATGAGTTCAATAAAAAGTTTACATTTTTATTGTAAAGGAGAAAATATGAAAAAAGGATTCATTGTAGGAAATTTGTTGTAACGTAAAAATTTACATTTTTATGTAATAATGATTCATTTATA
Organism: Allium sativum; assembly: GCA_030737875.1. NCBI lineage: Eukaryota > Viridiplantae > Streptophyta > Magnoliopsida > Asparagales > Amaryllidaceae > Allium > Allium sativum. The sequence continues at coordinate 525,115,370 of CM060921.1, read as the reverse complement.
GCTTGTTTAAAATGATGTAACATAAAATTTTACATTTTTATGTTATGATGATTTATTAAAATGTTCATAGCTTGATAAATGTTTTAACATAAAAGATTACACTTTTTATGTAATAAAAGAAAGATTAATAAAGATTATCACAGATTAAATATTATATTTGGAATTTTGTCCATTTTAAATGATATTTAAGTAAACTATTTTCATTAATTTATAAATGTTTATATTTGTAACTGATGTGAATCTTTAACGCTCCTCGGTTGAATTTAATGTGAACATTTTGGAAACAAGAGCTATTGCTGTTGTTAATTTATTTTGTAATTTGAGTAAAAAAAATGAATTTAATACTAGATTTGTGATTCAGTTAAAAAGGGAAGTATATGCTAATATTTGAAACTAAAATGTGAACTTGAACTTTCATTTATTTTGGACATAGTGAATATAATCTGAATTTAAAACTTTCTGCCAAAATTAACGTCACCACAAATTTGTGTTGAAAATGTAATGATGGAAACAAAAGTCAACTTTGAAATAAACCATGTAGTTTAATTTAATCTTAAACAAGGATTTTATTTGTGTAGTGACATATCATCAAAAGTAATTTATCAAATTGTAAGTATAAATGGCGTAATAAACGTTAAATTAATTTCAAACGTATGTTGAAGCTTTAATGGTGATTAATTTTTGTAGACCAATAAGTCTAAATTTATTATCATATTATTCATAGTACAATTAATGTAATAAAGACATTCTATGTAATTTAAACTTTGAATTGAAGAGAGTAATATAGGAAGAGTTTATCGTTGGCAATTTCAAATTCGAATTTAATATATATAGTAATTCATCTCGTTTGAAAGTTAGAATTCAATATTGGTATATTTAATAAAATTGAATGGTGCATTTATTTAATTAACCTTTGAAATCCTTTCCTAAACTCTAACCTAAATCAACCCTTCATCCATTCACTTTCTTTGGCTATAAATAATATTAAAATTCCTAATCTAATCCTCCTCTAAACCCAAGTTCATTTCATAGCCGCCGCCTCCGTCTTTCATGAATGGCCAAAACCGCTCTCATTTTCCCCCTCAAATATATTTCAATCCATTCCTCGATTTGCAAATCGTTCAGCGGCAAATATGAAGAATTCAATGAGCTTTAATCATTCAACGAGGGGGATCCATTTTTCTTTACCTGAATTGCGTGAAATTAAGACATGAAAGGCGCCGGTTTGGAGTGATTTTCTGGGCGACACGGTGGTGCGAGATGCACCTGGTGGCTCGCGCGAGGGAAGGGATTCGAAGTCAAGGTTGGGTTCAATTTGTTCTAGGTTACAACAATGAAGAAGACGACTAATTTAATTAATTTGTAATTAGTGTTAATTAAGAAAATAATTATAATTATTGTGAAACCTTATAAAATCAATATATATTTCATATGACCTTAGAAATACGCAAATTCAGTTGCGATGGAATTGTAAAATCAAGATCTACATGATGGAATCAATTTGGTCAAATTCAGAGCTAGTTACAAATTTGGTGAAATTAAACGTTCAGTTTAATTTAAAAGAAACAATCGTTATTTAAGCGATTTTAGTGACCGATCAAGGTGAGAAATTCTATTCTTTTTATAATATAATTAAAATTTATTAATCATAATTGTAGTATTACTCATACGCCGTAATATTCTGTTGATTGTCGTACGTGATTTGATCTGTGATTGGTGTGTTCTGTAGATCTGTTAAAATTAACAATTGTGTTAATTAGAAAAATAGTTAAACAAAATCATCATTTTGTGTTTATTAGATTTGTTGATTCAAAAATTTACAATTGTGTTAATTAGAAAAACAGTTAAACAAAATCATCATTTTGTGTTTATTAGAATTGTTGATTCAAAAATTAACAATTGTGTTAATTAGAAAATAGTTAAACAAAATTTATCATTTTGTTTATTAGATTTTTTGAAACAAATAGTTAACATTTTTGTTAATTAGAATTGAGTTAAACAAAAATTATCATTTTGTTTATTAGATCAGTTAAATCAAAATGAACATCTTGACAAATTAGTTTAGTTAAAACAAAAATGCACATTTTTGTCAATTAAAAAGATTGAAACAAAAATGCATATTGTTGTCAATTAAAAAGATTGTAACAAAAATGCATATTTTTGTCAATTAAAAGATTGACACAAAAATGCATAGTTTTGTCAATTAAAACGGTTGAAACAAAAATGCATAGTTTTATCAATTAAAAAGATTGAAACAAAAATGCATAGTTTTGTCAATTAAAAAGGTTAAAACAAAAATACACATTTTTTTGTCAATTAAAAAGAGTGAAACAAAAATTAACATTTTTGTTAATAAGAAAAGAGTAGAATTTGAAAACATATTTTTATTGTCATTTTAGTTACAATGAAAAGAGTAGAATTAAAAGACAAATTTTTATTGTCATTTTAGTTACAATAAAAAGAGTAGAATTAAAAGACATATTTTTATTGTCATTTTAGTTACAATAAAAAGAGTAGAATTAAAAGACATATTTTTATTGTCATTTTAGTTACAATAAAAAGAGTAGAATTAGAAGTCATATTTTTATTGTCATTTTAGTTACAATAAAAATAGTAGAATTTGAAGACATATTTTTATTGTCCTTTTAGTTACAATAAAAAGAGTAGAATTAGAAGACATATTTTATTGTCCTTTTAGTTACAATAAAAAAAAGTAGAATTAGAATACATATTTTTATTGTCATTTTAGTTACAATAAAAAAAAGTAGAATTAAAAGACATATTTTAATGTCATTTTAGTTACAATAAAAAGAGTATAATTAAAAGACATATTTTTATTGTCATTTTAGTTACAATAGAAAGAGTAGATTTAAAAGACATATTTTTATTGTTGTTTTAGTTGCAATAAAAGGATTGGTTATTTAAGAACATCTTTTTACCATAATTTTGTTGCAATAAAAGGATTGGTTATTTAAGAACATCTTTTTACCATAATTTTGTTGCAATAAAAATGAATAGTTGAAACAAAAACATTCATTTTTGTTAAAAAGATTAGTTGAAGCAAAAACATTCATTTTTGTTAAAAAGATTAGTTGAAATGAAATATTCATTTTTGACAAAAAGATTAGTTGAAACAAATAATTACAATTTTGTTAAATAAGATTTGAGAAAAATTCATTTTTGTTGAAACAGAATTGTCAACAAAAATGAAAATATCATTTTAATCATTTTGTTGAAATAGAATCGTCAACAAAATGAAATTATCATTTTTTTATTTTTGTTGAACTAGAATTGTCAACAAAAATGAATGTATCACTTTTAGGCATTTTGTTGAGATAGAATTTATATGTTGAATAAAGAATCATTTTTATTTCAACATACATTAGAATTGATATGTTAATGAAAGAATTAATTTTATCGTCAAAACATACATTAAAACTATATACAAATAAAATATTTCCTTTTTATTTTTTAGAGTTAAAATAAAAATAGAAATACAAATAAAAATTATCTTTTTATTTTTCAATAGCAATTGTTATGTAAATAAAATACATTTTATTTAACGGTACGAACATGTAGATGTGTTGTGCCAATAAAACATCCTTTTGTTTGGCGTGTTAAACATGTTAGTGGAATCGTCAAATGGTTTATATTTATATATAATTTTATATATAAATATAAATTAGAATTAAAGAAATCGTGTGCGGTAGTACGCGTTTCGGAATTGTAACTTTAAACGATTATACCGAAAAATCCGACCGTCGGATTTTCCCAAAACTGGAATCGTTAAGACTGCTTTGGGAAGATCTTTCCAATGATATAAATTTTGTTAAAATCCAACGGTTAGATTTCGAGAAATGTGTAAATCAAATTTGGGTAAAAACAGCGTCAGGGCCGCCTATAGACCCGAAGTGTCATTAAATTAATTTAGCTATTTTTATATAAATAAAAATAGCGATAAATCGTTATAAAATAATATTAATAATATGAAATGGTTTAATATATATATATATGCGAGAATTATTTGAAAAGACGTAGTTCAATCTCATTTCAAATAATTATACGACGATTTAAATCGAAGGTATTGAAGACGGTGATTAAAGACCGACGATCTTCACATCGAATGGACGGCTACTGATGCCCGGCACTGGGTCGCTCCTAGGAAAGGGTTAAAGTGGTAGTTGTCCGAACGTACTTGTTGATTGTCTGGATAAGCGAGCACCTCTCTTCCGTATTGGACATACGGGACGAGGAATAAGATGTCTCTGCTTTCATTCAGACCCAGAACGGATTTGTAAATGGATGTGTGTCTGACATTGGATTTCATTCCATGTAAATTGATTTCTATTTAATATATATCTGATTGGTGGCGGAGAATTTATTCTCTTGCTTAACACCCTTCTTGGAGACGCACGAGCTCAGAGGTTATATATTAGTAGTTATCGATCGCATGGCGTGGATTGTCAACGTGGCATGCCAAGATGCAGATGATCAAGGCTTTTGTTGAAAAGTAGAGCCTTGTGGTTGATGATCAAAGCATAGCCTATTTCGGCATAGCTTTGTGTATAGCGTTACCTCGCGAGCCTCACACCTCGGTAAGAGTCAGAAACGGGACAAGGGAACACAGGGAGTGCACACATTTCTTTCTAGCTAGAAGTGGTATCAAGATTTTGCAAGCCCTGACATTTTACTTATGTGGTTGATGGATTATGAGGTACCTCAGTTATATTGGTCAATAGTGACCCATTTATAGGTTCAATAGGAGCAAGAAGCGTGTGTTCAAGAATTACCAATCCACTAAAATATTTGTGGACCGGTCCTGCAGGATCCAAGGGTTGCCCGTAGGTGTGATCCTGATACATTTCTATAGTGTATCGAATCGGTAAGGAGATCGTCCCTAGCCTTGACTCATGATGGAAACCCAATTTCCAATACGAAATTACGGTTTTGATTGTAAACCTATATATGGCGACATAGTAGGATGGAGTACTATGCTGTCTAGGATTGATACATTTACTTTGAAGTATTTTAAAACTGATTAAACACTAATAATAATATTAAAATATTATTTTCTACGTATCAAGCATGTTTGATCATTATAAGATAAAACTCTGTCCTCCGGTTTGCGTTGCATTGGGTGATGGGACTTGAGTCTTATAATGATTTCATTTTTCTAAAAAGCATTGCGTTGTTTTAAATAAAAATTATTTAATTTATGCACTGGCAATCTAATGGAGTAAACCCGTTCCGCGTTAGCGGCGTGGTCTTGTGATTAGCCATATTGTTAGATAAGTTAGGAAATATTTCTCATACCAGTCCCATGGCTGACTCGTAGTTTGTTTCACTTTGCAAACTCGGTTGCCCTCTTTTCCACACGGGTAGTCGAGTAGCTTATTTTTCAGATATATTGAGCAGGATTCTGGATCAAAGCTTAAAGCTATGTCCAGAGCATTGATAGTCTTCCGCTGCATTGAATTAAATTCATTGTAAATTATCTTTCGCTGTTGTATTATTATATCGATGTACTCTGATATTTTGTACTCTGATGTAACATTATTATAATGTTTATAAAAGTCTTCTGTTATTTGTTCTGATGTGTTGTATGCCCAGAGTTAGTGCATTCGTGGATTTCCAACTTTTGGATTAGACCTGTGTGGTTTATGGTCGATTCAAAGGGCGGGGATTTTCGAGTCATTACATGATCGACCCAAGTTGACTTGAGTCGACACGATGTCAACCTAACTGGGAGTGGGTCGCCCAGGCGACCGTTACCCAATATATATTTTTATTTTTGTTTTGTTATTTTTAGCTTATCTTCTTTAATTCATAACTTATTCATTTTAACTCGACTTTTAGCAAACCAAGTGTCTATTTTCATCAGAAAATTACATAGGACCCAATGGTGCTATTCATGTTGTTTAATTTTCAATATTATTCTGATTAATTTTTAATTTATTACCCTTTTCTATTTAATTATTATTTATCAAAATTCGAGGTGTTATGGTATGATTATCTTTGCTCCTTCTCATTTTTCTCTTCTAGAAAGGGAATTTTTTATAGAAGTTTTTTCACTACATGGCCTTCTACCCTTTAGATAAATGAAAACACTCTTATGTGGGCATATTTATTGAGATTGATTGGTTGAACAGAAAATAGAATTAGATGTTTATTTGATTCTCTCTTATTTGGATCTTCTAACAAAAAACTCTACAAAGAGTTTTATTCTCATTCTCATCTTCATCTCTTCAATTTTCAATGAAATTAAATACCTCTCTCAACACACCTAAAATACTAGATAGTATCTTCTATAAATTCAAATTTTTAACCTTATATGTGCAAGTTTAAAGGATGATTATGTTAAATTGAGAAGCGGACATTAATTTTCTATTGCATCATAACTGTGACGAATTTCTCTTTCAAGACAGTGGCATCTTCTTCCCTCAATCTTTCATCTTCCTATCCATCAATTTCCCAACACAACATATTAATACTCAAATTCCCTTTAGTGTCACATTTTCCATATAAACCACTATATGTTGTTATCTTAAAAGAACCATTATAGTGATTAATTAATCGTTTCAATCAGTAATGCTTATATATCATTATTATTTTACGAGTTTGCAATGTAAGTATAAACATATTTTTGAGATGTTTTGACCTATAATATTAAAACATAAGCAATTCATAAATCTTTTTTCAATCGTATCCATTTGTAATTGTCAAACTCTAGTGCTCACCATAATCGTTGATCACCAACACCATTTACCTCTTAAGTATACCATGTTTCAAAGTGCGATTTAAGAAACAAATAACATGTGTTGATTTTTCTGTTCGTCATATCCTAAGTTCGTATTGCTTTGAGTAGGTGAACATTTGACAACAATTTATTATGAAACCTTTTGAATAGCAATAATAATAACTAATAAGAAGTTTTCAATGTGTTTTGTAAGTAAAAGTGTTCAATAAAAATTTGACTTTAAGTGGAAATATTTGGTCAAATGTTCTCATTAGATTGATTCATAAGGTATAAGTAAAAAATAGTTGCTTTTTGAATTTTACTTATTAGTTACTTTTACAAGCTATTTATAAGAAGCTATAAAACATCAAAATTGAATAAGTTACTTATAAGTACCTTCGGTACTTTTAAAGAGTTGCCAAATGCCAGCCATGGCTTTCTTTATTAACAACCCATATTTTGCCTTACACACCTCAGTACATTTAACTTTTTGTAACGATCCAGAAAATTCGACGCTTAGATTTTCGACAATAATACATAATTACGTATAACTTGCCAAAAAATCCAAGTATCGAAAACCCAGATTATTAATGGAAAGAAATTAGAGGGTGAGAGGTAGAAAGAGAGAAATATTATGATAGAAGAATAAGAAGATCAGAGTCTCACAGCGGGACGAATAAATTATAATATATCAAAACCCTTTATATAAAAGAACTGTATATATATATATATATATTATGACATCAGAGTATACATATATTCCAATACAACACACACAACGGAAAATAATCTATTACTAGAAAATATGGATATACGTCTTGACTCCAGTTCCCTTCTGAAGCTCCAAGCAAAACCTAACTTGAAAATATACTCAGTCTGACCCGAGTACATTTGAAGCAAAGCAAAATCAACTGAATCAGTCTGGAATACTTTCAGCGATAAATTTGTGTTAAAAACATTTGTTTAATTTTAGAAGATCCTTTGAAAGAAAAGGATAATCATAAGACTAGTCCACACATAAACATTGACGGTTTTTACCTTACGATAATCCAAAATATTTTTGATATATCAAACCCGATGATATTATAATAACGTATATCAAACCATAAATAAATAATCATCTAGCAGAACGCTTGCATCACACGCTCCACATACTTAGTATATAATCAAAAATCGCATGGCTCATATTGGAGTTTGGATTCCAACATGCCAAGGTATGGGACTACCATCCGATCAGTGTACTCTAGAGGGGATATACTGGGGTTCAACAAGAACATCTTGCAACCCGGCCACACATCACTGACCACTCATTCAACTTTAGTGTATCGAATATATTGTCACTCTACGGCTGTTGCCACTATATTCCCCGAAGATGCATAAACAAAAGAAGAATAAATGAAATTTTCTCTAGATGGTGACAATACACCCTAACGGGAATGACCATATAGCCATGTTGCCTGCCCGATTTATTGTCCTTTCCCGGTTGATGAGGCTTGATGTCACGATTACCATTGTAGCACATCACAACATCATTCACTTTGGATGTCACATTGTCAGATCCGTCAAACCACTAATTTACATCCACAAATATACTTAGGTTGTTAAGTTAAGAGAAGATGTCTCCTCCGCCACCAAACTTGGTATATTTGTAAAAATCAATGTACGTGACTCTTAGGAAATACATTGTCAAACATTCGTCCATACAACTCATCTAGGAATAGGATGAACCGAAGGCACCCTCCTACCGTATCCTATATAGGAATCACCCCGAGGATCAGTAGCGAGTAGTCCTTACAATCCGAAGATTTCAATCACGATAGAATCACTATTCAAAATAACTTTGGTAGCTAGCTAGAGAAATTTAACAAGTAGTTCTTCAGCTCATGAAGATCCATGGTCTTCAGTGCTCCATCTTTATAATCATTCCTGCATATTCGTTTCGAATGCGCAGTTGGTTCGAAGTGGTTTTGGATCTAGTTCCAATCCCGGTCTCTTTGAACTAACTCGTCAAAGGTCTAAAACAATATTCATTGATAGTCGGGTTTTTACCATCAATTCACAATAGTACAATAAAGTATATCAGCAGCTCAAGCCTCTTTTTATTAAACTATTCATTTGAATCATTCCATCGATTTAAAATCGATTTCATTTACTTAGCTCAACAATTCTATTTTATTTCTGTTACTTTGAAACATTGATCGGTATCTTTAAGATAAACATATTTACCAAACTCCTTTTATCTCCATTATTCGAAATATCGATATATTTCACAAAAACCTCTTTTATATCCTTTATCTTCGAATATCATATATATATATATATATATATATATTGACGAAATCGGTTATCTTACCTGAGCCAAAATAACGTCAAGCGACGTATTTTTTTATAATATAACCTTAAACGGTTTCGTGAACTTAAAAACTTCATCAATTAAGGCTTTCAATCCTGTTTATGGAATTCTACTTATATTTCCAATATCTCTTTCCAAAAACCAATATAATCACTTATTCTCATTTCTCAAAACTATAACCATTGAAAACAAAATTATATCTTATGCCTTTCATAATGGGCGTATTCCAAAATTCCCTTTTATATATTTCTTTACTATGGAAATATCACTATACCTCACAAATCTATTTATATTTCCTTATTTGGAATATCGTTATATTTACTTAACAATAATAGTGTAATCTAATTGCCATTCTTATATATGGCCTAGAACGATGTTGAAAGTGTATGCGTGTACTTGCCGAGTATAATACACACAAGGATCGTGTAAAATGACAAACAATATTCAAGTATAAAGTAATAGCTAATCGCAGATAAGCAAATATAGTAAATGCAGTAAAAATGAAAAATCACACCAGGGATTTTTATACTGGTTCGGAGCACCGTCCTACGTCCAGTCCCAGACCTCTCTCTGGATTTTCACTAACAACCTCACTTCACCCGAAGGAACAGGTATACAACACTACTTGATTTACGGGCCATAAGCTTACCCACTTGATTTCACGGGCTACAAGCTTACCCACACAGGACTTCAACAATCGCAAGAGTTTGACTTCTGAATGTGTTCTTGTTTCAACACTGATTAGTCAATAATTGAGTACACCCTTCCTATAATCTTATCCTCAAATGTAATTTGATGTTTGTGAAGATTTGGAAGTGGATTATCATGTTGGATCTCAAGTGTATTAAATAGGCTTGGAGATTCAAACGATAATATATTGAATTTGAGTGCTTTTTGAATGCAAAGAATATCTATAAAGTAAGATCAGAAATTAGAGCAAGAATTGGTGATTTGAATGATGATTCAAGATGTATTTATAGTGAATGAGGAGTTGTAATCATTGATGAAAAATTGCAATGAAAAGTAATGATTTTTGTTGAAGAGAAATGGATACAACTCTTGATGAAAGAAGATGGCTTTTCGAAAGGTTGCTTGTTGTTTGAAAAGTTGTTGACAGGTCGAAATTGATAGGTAGACAGGTATTTGAATATATATATATATATATATATATATATATATATATATATATACACGTTATGTTCATGAATGGACATTTGCTGTGCATTTTTCCCGAAAGAGGTAGACAGGTTGAAAATAACAGGTAGACAGGTTTTGTCTCTGTCTTGAAAAAGGTAGACAGGAAAAGATTTGTAGGTAGACAGGTTTTGTCTCTGTCTTGAAAAAGGTAGACAGGAAAAAATTTGTAGGTAGACAGGTTTTGTCAACTTGCACAGAAAATGTGTATTTATGTATATATTCAATAATGATGAAGAGTATGATTATTTGAGGATAGATTTTAACATTTATAACTCTAAATAATCAACTTCTAACTTACGAAAACATTGATTCTTCTTTTTGTCGATCATGAAGCTCCTTCTTGTCATTAATCAAAATATGCTATGAAACCTTTGACTCAACATTCTCCCCCTTTTTGATTGATGACAATATAGCTTGATATTATAATCTCCGTTCTATCCCCCTGTATATATGCTCCCCCTGAAATATAACTAAACTTCTTATGATCTTTATTACACCTTTATATGTTGTCATCGATCAAAATCCTGGTCTCAACATTCTCCCCCTTATTGATTGATGACAACACCTTGGATTTTCTCCCTCTGAATATAAAGCTCCCCCTGAATTTCTGCAACATTTATTAGTTCATACTATAAATAATCTTACCTTTTGATTCCTGCATTAACAAATGTTAGCATACATATGCTATTACCATGTTAAGCACATAATTCTAAATGATAGTATATGATATGAATCATCATAAGAGAAAATATTTATCCCCCTTTGTCATCGATAAAAAAGAATAAATATCATAATAAGCATAGTAATCGAGAGTAATAGAGAATACAGATAATTATAGAACGGTTATTAGATATTGAATCATGTGATTTTCTTCCCCTGTATATGATCTCCTTCTGAGTGTATGAACTAATTTTCCTGCATATACACTATTACAAGCACTTTCACCCCATAAAAAAAATACGAGAATATGGCACCAAAATCCACTTTTCTCTATTCTTAAGTGGGACCTGAAAAAATATGATTAAGTCCATGGTTCCCACCTTTTTATGGGGTCCTAAGAGTTAGGTCTTAGGAGTCCAAACCCATGCGGGTCCGGTATCCCCTTTATATAAATAATTTGGATTATGATGCACAGAATTCAAAAAAAATTGAATGTACTTGTTCCTAATCAAATTGTTATTTGTTTTAGGAACCCATATTTTTATAGATTTGATATTCTTCTTTTGAAATTTCACAATCGGTTTTGGTTTGGAATACAATAAACTAAGATTTTTCTTAGCTTTAGTTTCTTGTACTATTTTATTTTTCCTTTTTCTTTTGTTGCCAAGATGTTTCTTGATATCTTGTTTCTTATATCCCAAACCTTGTTTATTCGTAGCAGATTATAAACTTTCAATAATTTTTGTTAAATTTTCTCGACCTTTGTTAAAGTTAGAAACATTTTGAGTAATGTCGTCTAACTTTGTTTGTAAACTAGCTTTTTCAAGGTCTAACATTTTGACTTTTGCCTTAAGCTCATGATTTTCGATAGTAAGAGCATCATTTTTCTCTTTTTTATTTTCAATTTCTTGACTCAAAAGAGATAGTTGAGAATCAATATTAGATGATGATTGTTGAGCTTTTTCAAGTTCCTCCTCTAATATTTTCTTCTCGTCTTTTAACATATCTCATTCAAATTCTGCTCTACTTAAATCTGCTTGAGCTTGTTTGCATTGTCGTTTCATATCTTTGAATTTAAATATTAATTCAGCATTAATATCAAGAACTTCTTCAAAAGAAGGAATTTGTACCTCATCTTCTGTTGCCATGAAACATATATTCGCTTGTTCATCGTCTGAGTCACTTTCACTATCAGATGAAGATGAGTCTGAATCATCCCATGTTACTGAGAATGCTCGTTTCTTTGACTTGTCTTTCTTGTATTTGAATTTGTCATTTTCTGACTTCTTCTTTTGTTCTGGACAATCTTTTTGCATATGCCCCTTTTTATGACAATTGAAGCATTCTATACTTGAAGATGATGGTTTATTTGAACCGAACTTCTTTCTGTTGTATCGACTAGCCTTTCGTTGCTTTAAGAATTTCTTGAATCCTTTTGCAATGAACGCTAGATCTTCATCTTCGGAATCTGAGTTGTCCTCATCTTTTTCAGCATGAAAAGCTACATTTTTCTTTTCTTCTTTTTGTTCTTTTCTAGCCTGCAGGTTAGCTTCATAGGACATAAGATTTCCTATCAGTTCATCTGGCTTCATGGTGGAAAGATCATTAGCTTCTTCAATCGCTAATACTTTTCCTTCCCATTCACTAGTCAGAGAATGTAGGACTGTTGAAACAACATCAAAATCTGAATACTTTTGTCCTAAACCAATGAGTGCATGATGAATAGTTTGAAATCGTGAATACATCTCATTGATTGTTTCATTCGGCTTCATTTTGAAATTTTGAAATTGACTTTTTAACATAGCTATCTTGGCTTGTTTAACCTTGTTAGTACCTTCATGAGTGGTTTTCAGCGTTTGCCAAATTTGATATGCAGTGGTACAGATACTAACACAGTTATATTCATTTTGGTCTAATGCACAAAACAACATGTTTATTACTTTTGCATTTACGGCTGCTGCCATTTTCTCAGCTTGTGTCCATTCTGAATATTCAGTTGTTGGAATCACTATTTCTTTTTGTGTAGCATTCCAGGCATCATAGCTATTTGACTGCATGTAGAATGACATACGTGTTGCCCAATAGCTATAATTAAGGCCATTGAAGAATGGAGGTCTTTGTGTTGATTGACCTTCCGTGTAAGTGGTGTTTTGAGTGCTAGAACTTGGGTTATTTGCCATATTACAAGATTATATCAAATAACTGTGTTACGATTATAAGATGACCGTGCTCCGATACCAATTGAAAGTGTATGCGTGTACTTGCCGAGTATAATACACACAAGGATCGTGTAAAATGACAAACAATATTCAAGTATAAAGTAATAGCTAATCGCAGATAAGCAAATATAGTAAATGCAGTAAAAATGAAAAATCACACCAGGGATTTTTATACTGGTTCGGAGCACCGTCCTACGTCCAGTCCCAGACCTCTCTCTGGATTTTCACTAACAACCTCACTTCACCCGAAGGAACAGGTATACAACACTACTTGATTTACGGGCCATAAGCTTACCCACTTGATTTCACGGGCTACAAGCTTACCCACACAGGACTTCAACAATCGCAAGAGTTTGACTTCTGAATGTGTTCTTGTTTCAACACCGATTAGTCAATAATTGAGTACACCCTTCCTATAATCTTATCCTCAAATGTAATTTGATGTTTGTGAAGATTTGGAAGTGGATTATCATGTTGAATCTCAAGTGTATTAAATAGGCTTGGAGATTCAAACGATAATATATTGAATTTGAGTGCTTTTTGAATGCAAAGAATATCTAGAAAGTAAGATCAGAAATTAGAGCAAGAATTGGTGATTTGAATGATGATTCAAGATGTATTTATAGTGAATGAGGAGTTGTAATCATTGATGAAAAATTGCAATGAAAAGTAATGATTTTTGTTGAAGAGAAATGGATACAACTCTTGATGAAAGAAGATGGCTTTTCGAAAGGTTGCTTGTTGTTTGAAAAGTTGTTGACAGGTCGAAATTGATAGGTAGACAGGTATTTGAATATATATATATATATATACGTTATGTTCATGAATGGACATTTGCTGTGCATTTTTCCCGAAAGAGGTAGACAGGTTGAAAATAACAGGTAGACAGGTTTTGTCTCTGTCTTGAAAAAGGTAGACAGGAAAAGATTTGTAGGTAGACAGGTTTTGTCTCTGTCTTGAAAAAGGTAGACAGGAAAAAATTTGTAGGTAGACAGGTTTTGTCAACTTGCACAGAAAATGTGTATTTATGTATATATTCAATAATGATGAAGAGTATGATTATTTGAGGATAGATTTTAACATTTATAACTCTAAATAATCAACTTCTAACTTACGAAAACATCGATTCTTCTTTTTGTCGATCATGAAGCTCCTTCTTGTCATTAATCAAAATATGCTATGAAACCTTTGACTCAACATTCTCCCCCTTTTTGATTGATGACAATATAGCTTGATATTATAATCTCCGTTCTATCCCCCTGTATATATGCTCCCCCTGAAATATAACTAAACTTCTTATGATCTTTATTACACCTTTATATGTTGTCATCGATCAAAATCCTGGTCTCAACATTCTCCCCCTTATTGATTGATGACAACACCTTGGATTTTCTCCCTCTGAATATAAAGCTCCCCCTGAATTTCTGCAACATTTGTTAGTTCATACTATAAATAATCTTACCTTTTGATTCCTGCATTAACAAATGTTAGCATACATATGCTATTACCATGTTAAGCACATAATTCTAAATGATAGTATATGATATGAATCATCATAAGAGAAAATATTTATCCCCCTTTGTCATCGATAAAAAAGAATAAATATCATAATAAGCATAGTAATCGAGAGTAATAGAGAATACAGATAATTATAGAACGGTTATTAGATATTGAATCATGTGATTTTCTTCCCCTGTATATGATCTCCTTCTGAGTGTATGAACTAATTTTCCTGCATATACACTATTACAAGCACTTTCACCCCATAAAAAAAATACGAGAATATGGCACCAAAATCCACTTTTCTCTATTCTTAAGTGGGACCTGAAAAAATATGATTAAGTCCATGGTTCCCACCTTTTTATGGGGTCCTAAGAGTTAGGTCTTAGGAGTCCAAACCCATGCGGGTCCGGTATCCCCTTTATATAAATAATTTGGATTATGATGCACAGAATTCAAAAAAAATTGAATGTACTTGTTCCTAATCAAATTGTTATTTGTTTTAGGAACCCATATTTTTATAGATTTGATATTCTTCTTTTGAAATTTCACAATCGGTTTTGGTTTGGAATACAATAAACTAAGATTTTTCTTAGCTTTAGTTTCTTGTACTATTTTATTTTTCCTTTTTCTTTTGTTGCCAAGATGTTTCTTGATATCTTGTTTCTTATATCCCAAACCTTGTTTATTCGTAGCAGATTATAAACTTTCAATAATTTTTGTTAAATTTTCTCGACCTTTGTTAAAGTTAGAAACATTTTGAGTAATGTCGTCTAACTTTGTTTGTAAACTAGCTTTTTCAAGGTCTAACATTTTGACTTTTGCCTTAAGCTCATGATTTTCGATAGTAAGAGCATCATTTTTCTCTTTTTTATTTTCAATTTCTTGACTCAAAAGAGATAGTTGAGAATCAATATTAGATGATGATTGTTGAGCTTTTTCAAGTTCCTCCTCTAATATTTTCTTCTCGTCTTTTAACATATCTCATTCAAATTCTGCTCTACTTAAATCTGCTTGAGCTTGTTTGCATTGTCGTTTCATATCTTTGAATTTAAATATTAATTCAGCATTAATATCAAGAACTTCTTCAAAAGAAGGAATTTGTACCTCATCTTCTGTTGCCATGAAACATATATTCGCTTGTTCATCGTCTGAGTCACTTTCACTATCAGATGAAGATGAGTCTGAATCATCCCATGTTACTGAGAATGCTCGTTTCTTTGACTTGTCTTTCTTGTATTTGAATTTGTCATTTTCTGACTTCTTCTTTTGTTCTGGACAATCTTTTTGCATATGCCCCTTTTTATGACAATTGAAGCATTCTATACTTGAAGATGATGGTTTATTTGAACCGAACTTCTTTCTGTTGTATCGACTAGCCTTTCGTTGCTTTAAGAATTTCTTGAATCCTTTTGCAATGAACGCTAGATCTTCATCTTCGGAATCTGAGTTGTCCTCATCTTTTTCAGCATGAAAAGCTACATTTTTCTTTTCTTCTTTTTGTTCTTTTCTAGCCTGCAGGTTAGCTTCATAGGACATAAGATTTCCTATCAGTTCATCTGGCTTCATGGTGGAAAGATCATTAGCTTCTTCAATCGCTAATACTTTTCCTTCCCATTCACTAGTCAGAGAATGTAGGACTGTTGAAACAACATCAAAATCTGAATACTTTTGTCCTAAACCAATGAGTGCATGATGAATAGTTTGAAATCGTGAATACATCTCATTGATTGTTTCATTCGGCTTCATTTTGAAATTTTGAAATTGACTTTTTAACATAGCTATCTTGGCTTGTTTAACCTTGTTAGTACCTTCATGAGTGGTTTTCAGCGTTTGCCAAATTTGATATGCAGTGGTACAGATACTAACACAGTTATATTCATTTTGGTCTAATGCACAAAACAACATGTTTATTACTTTTGCATTTACGGCTGCTGCCATTTTCTCAGCTTGTGTCCATTCTGAATATTCAGTTGTTGGAATCACTATTTCTTTTTGTGTAGCATTCCAGGCATCATAGCTATTTGACTGCATGTAGAATGACATACGTGTTGCCCAATAGCTATAATTAAGGCCATTGAAGAATGGAGGTCTTTGTGTTGATTGACCTTCCGTGTAAGTGGTGTTTTGAGTGCTAGAACTTGGGTTATTTGCCATATTACAAGATTATATCAAATAACTGTGTTACGATTATAAGATGACCGTGCTCCGATACCAATTGAAAGTGTATGCGTGTACTTGCCGAGTATAATACACACAAGGATCGTGTAAAATGACAAACAATATTCAAGTATAAAGTAATAGCTAATCGCAGATAAGCAAATATAGTAAATGCAGTAAAAATGAAAAATCACACCAGGGATTTTTATACTGGTTCGGAGCACCGTCCTACGTCCAGTCCCAGACCTCTCTCTGGATTTTCACTAACAACCTCACTTCACCCGAAGGAACAGGTATACAACACTACTTGATTTACGGGCCATAAGCTTACCCACTTGATTTCACGGGCTACAAGCTTACCCACACAGGACTTCAACAATTGCAAGACTTTGACTTCAGAATGTGTTCTTGTTTCAACACTGATTAGTCAATAATTGAGTACACCCTTCCTATAATCTTATCCTCAAATGTAATTTGATGTTTGTGAAGATTTGGAAGTGGGTTATCGTGTTGAATCTCAAGTGTATTAAATAGGCTTGGAGATTCAAACGATAATATATTGAATTTGAGTGCTTTTTGAATGCAAAGAATATCTAGAAAGTAAGATCAGAAATTAGAGCAAGAACTGGTGATTTGAATGATGATTCAAGATGTATTTATAGTGAATGAGGAGTTGTAATCATTGATGAAGAATTGCAATGAAAATTAAGGATTTTTGTTGAAGAGAAATGGATACAACTCTTGATGAAAGAAGATGGCTTTTCGAAAGGTTGCTTGTTGTTTGAAAAGCTGTTGACAGGTCGAAATTGATAGGTAGACAGGTATTTGAATATATATATACGTTATGTTCATGAATGGGCATTTGCTGTGCATTTTCCCGAAAGAGGTAGACAGGTTGAAAATAACAGGTAGACAGGTTTTGTCTCTGTCTTGAAAAAGGTAGACAGGAAAAAATTTGTAGGTAGACAGGTTTTGTCTCTGTCTTGAAAAAGGTAGACAGGAAAAAAATTGACAACTTTGCTATGAAACTCCTTCTTTTTGTCGATCATGAAGCTCCTTCTTGTCATTAATCAAAATATGCTATGAAACCTTTGACTCAACAGATGTCAATTGACAACTTATTTATAATATAACTCCAAACAGTTTATTTGACTTCCAGACTTTCGGATTAATGTTAACAATTTCTCTTTTGGGAATATTATTCTGATATTCATTTCCGTTTCAACAGTTATATAACTTCTTACTCCATCCCTTTCAAAATCTCAACCAATTACTTATTTCATTAAATAAGTGCAATAAAAAACATACCATTTTTATTATTTAGAAAATAGTACTATTTACATACCCAAATGATGTAAGTATGGTTATATTCAATATCAAATCCGAACAATGTCATATAATGCATTATTTATTATGATCCAAATATTTTTATTTTATTTTCTTAAACCTTGCAACAAAAGTGCAGTATTATTTCTCTTATGGAAATAATAAAATAATTTAAACATCTTACCATTACAAACTAAACCATCCTTAGATAATCGTGAAGTCGTTCAAGTTAGGGTATTTTATTTACCTCTCAGACCTTAGTCGACAACATTCTTCAGACAAATAAAAGCTTGTAACTTAAAAAAAAAACATATTCACTTATAATATTAACCAAAACTCATTTTCTATTTTACTTAAAATATGGTTTTATAAACCATATCCTCATTTTTGAAATCTATATCAATTATAACCAATTTTACTAAATTTATTGACCGTATACCAAAATGCCAACTTTGCTTGAAACTTCCATTTACAACTTGAATTATATTATAATAATCCATTTATTAGATTCTTTGCCTAAACCATTTAATATTTATTAAAAACTTAATTTGTGTTCTTTTTTTAAAAATCCATTTACATTCCTTTGTTTAATCACAACGTTTACTTAATTCAATTCTTAAGCAACGCTGAATTAAAATCAGTGCCTTAACTTTAAATCTTATTTATAAACTTGGTTCATAAACTTGAATTTTAATAAAATCCTTTAAAACATCTTTCCTTGCATTCTTGAAATTCTCCTTTTAATCTCAATTCTTTCAACTTGTTTTGAATATCAAGTAAAACATTTATTTTTAAACTATCGCGTTGACTTAAATCTCCTTTATAAACTTCGTTTATAAGATTCAAATTTTTGTTATAAAATCCATTCATGAACCCCTCTCAAATCAATTTAGATTTCATTACCAATCCGACTACATTTAAAAAAATCCAATTAAAAAGGAATCAATAGTTATTACTTAAAATAATTATTAACTTCATCCTTAACTAAAATAAAAGTAGTTAACTTCGTTATTAACTCAAAATAGAACAACTACTATCTTTTAAAAGGTTATTAAAATAATAGTTAATTTTTATTAATAAATAACTTCTCAACAATTATCTTAAATACGATTAATTAAAAGATTAATTATCCTTAAAGATCATTTGTTACGTTAACGATTATTTGTAAAAATTGTTTCTATTAGATTAATTGAAAAATAAATTAATCCAATCATCAATCCCAATTAAAACCGTTGACTAAATCAACTAGTAAACATCAGTTAACTTGTTAACTGATTTCCATAAATCCTTTCTATTAAATTAATTAGTAATTTAATAATACCACTTAATTGTTTTCTCAGAATAATTATTTCAAACCATTAACAGTTAGTTTAATTTTGACTTCATTTCTCACAGAACTTATTAGAATGTCAAAACAAATCATTTGTACTATAAAATACTAATTTATTAAACTTCTATTTTTTTTATATAAAATATAATTTAAAACCTTGCTTCAATTATAAAAATAAATTTTATAACTTCAATTGCGTCAATTCGTTTGACGCAAAATCAATGTCTAAAAAGACGGGTTTTAGGCTATTCGCTGCCAACCACTTAATCAATACTGTCTATTGATTAAAAACATAACGACCGTTGAATTCAAATTCAACGATCAATATGCAATCAAAAACCAACATCCAATCAGGATATAACATTATTTGGGTAAAAAAAATTCACATATAAAAGAAAATTAACATACAGTTTACTTGAGGAATCCAGTTGGATCCCTCCAACCTATTCTTCCTTGCATCATAGTCTATAATATCATATTATAATAACATGTGATATATTTTTAAACTAAATCATCCAATACGACGTGAATATTAATGTTGACAACCATTAAATAATCAGTAAGCATCCAAGGCACCCAATCATCCAATTTATGCTATTTATTATGAATTATATGAATTATATGAATTTAACACATCATAGAATTTCACAAAGCGTGAGAGTTAACTCACCATTTTATTTTCGATTCAACAATTTGCATTATTTCATATAATTTTCAACAAGTGTTTAAAATTACACGAAATCACGATCACTTCCGATCCCAAGCCAATCAGTTCGATTGCGTAGCCTTCGTCTTTGCGATCCTAATCAATCTTGTTTCATTCGAACCTAATAGCGTACGAACAAGTTATATATTTTGCAAGATTGAACGTATATAAACTAACGCCTTTCATTTAAGTTGATTAATTAACCAATTACCTTACTTACCTTGCTAGCCCCTTAATCTCGCTATTAGCCACCTAAATCATGATTCCTCTTCGTTTATTCCCTGATCCATCATTCTCTTCCAATCGGAAAGCTCCCCTCCCCAAATCTTCATGCCGTCGTCGATCTCTTGCACCTGAGCCAACTCCACTTCGCCCCAACCATCGCCGTTCCTCGCCCTGCCGTCGTCGAGAACGTGTTACGGACCAAGTCCAGTAACATCGCCAACAACCACCACAGTTGATCAGAGGCTGAAATTGAAGATCATTAGCAACAGAATTGTCAACTGTAGCAAGGATAATGAAGATATTACTCAGGAAAACATGTGTAGTGGTGTGCACGTGACACATCATGCATAACTATGAGAATTATTTGCGTGAAAATCTTATTTTGTTTAAAGGTAACCAAACGGTTAGAGAAGGAGGGAAATATTGTTAGTAGTAAATTGAATTTGAATCTTACCACCTAAAATATGTTAGCAAGCAGCTATATAATAGTGTATGCAGTATAGAAAACATATGGAAAGTAAATTGTTCATTTCTTTCTTCTTTTATTAGCTACGTTTAATTCCCTTTTGTTATTTTCGTTGTTAAACTACTTTATTTCTCATCTCCTTTCATGTCACTAAATCATGGAAATGTATAACCAGCTTAGATCATTACAAGTGGTATCAGATTCAACAACAGATCCTACTAAATCCGAAGCAGATCACTATGTCTTGGAATCACAAGATGATCTTCACACTACTTCAGATACTGAACAACCAAACAACGACGAAATTGACCTGACAGCTACCACCAGCTTAGATATTGAATCATGGAAGAGACAACAACATGAATTCAACAATTCAATAACAATGAAAGTCTCGAATATGCAACACACAATTTAAATGCTTGCTCATAAATTTGACCAGTTCATGCTATCTTGGTTTCCAATAACCATTCCACCAGCAACACAACCACTTTCTCCATCCATGCCTCAACTTACATCATTGCCATACACACAAACATTCACCATGCAACCAACATCTCCACAAAAATCCACACCAATACCACACACTCAAGTCACTACCAGTCTCAACCCATTCACACAGCAGCAACAAATTCCTATCCATACAACAATCACCACATCATTATCAAATCCACCATTTCAACAACTCAGACCAGCAAATACATCTACAGGCCATGAACCCATACAATATACAATATCCTTACTCACCATCTCAATTCCATAACATTCACCTATAGATACGAGTCCCACCGCTAGTAGTTCCACTTAATTACTCCACTTTTCCAACTCGATATCCAATGTTTTCAACTCAACCACCTCAAAACATGAATGAACCTTCAATTCAAAATCATGCCCATGCAATGTCTATGAAATCTAATTTTACAAGCTCGGTCTCAGCCATCTCTCAAACTTTAGGCATTTCTAGTGCTGCTACTAGGCAATCTTCTAATACTGCTTTTGGAAGTTTGCCATCCCTATTTGATGCATCTTCTACACACTTATTTGGTAATTCTATATCACAACAAAAATATTTAACCAAAACAATGGTGTCAAACTTGAACCAGTCAAGTCCAAAATCCAAGTCTAAAGTGGTAAGCCCAAATAATTTTATCATTCGGTCACTTCAGAAAAAAATTGGAGCTTACTATTACTAAAAGTAGGTTGTTCAGTGAAACAACTATGGCTAATAGTGCTAAGACTTATGGTTCTATAGTTGGGTTGGAAATTTATGCAAACAAATTACAAGGTGTAATGAATAAAAGTAAGGAAGTTGGATATTTCAATTGGAATGTGGCATACAACAATAAGATGGTTGATCTTGTTAACAAAATATGCAAGAGAAGATATTGGGCTGGTGCATATAAATTGTGCGAGAAAATGTCCGTGTACAAACTAAACTTGTATAAGTTGCCATGGCCTACTCCTCATTTTTACCATGTCTACATACTCCCTGTTTTGCGCATGATTTGTCAGTTTAAGACTTGGAAACCTTGAAGCCATGTGAAAATTGATGTCAAATTTACCGGGTAATTTTTCAAAGAAAAGTAATAGTATGTTTAAGATTCACTTCTCAATGTACACAACAAAGAGGGAAGAGCATCATGGATATGGCATGTGCTAACAATTATAAGCATGATTGTATGCAATGTGTTTGTATTTGCAGAAGTTGAAGCTTCTAACAATTTTGAAGACTAAAGTCTATATTTGTGCACCCAACCTTGGGGACAAGGTCGCTTTGAAGGGGTGATAATTGTTACAGACCAAGTCCAGTAACATCGCCAACAACCACCACAGTTGACCAGATGTTGAAGTTGAAGACCATTAGCAACAGAAGTATCAACTCCAACAAGGATAATGGGGATATTACTCAGGAAAACATGTGCAGTGGTGTGCACGTGACACAACATGCATAGATGTGAGAATTAGTTGCATGAAAATCTAATTTTGTTCCAAGGTAGCCAAACTGTTAGAGAAGGAGGGAAATACTATTAGTGGTAAATTGAATTTGATTCTTGCC
This sequence comes from Allium sativum, assembly GCA_030737875.1. Lineage (NCBI taxonomy): Eukaryota > Viridiplantae > Streptophyta > Magnoliopsida > Asparagales > Amaryllidaceae > Allium > Allium sativum. The sequence continues at coordinate 525,092,439 of CM060921.1, read as the reverse complement.
ATCTAAAGTTTGTTAGCAAGCAACTATATAATAGTGTATGCAGTATAGAAAATATATGAAAAGTGAATTGTTCATTTCTTTCTTATTTTGTTTGCTGCATTTAATTCCCCTTTGTTATTTTCATTGTTAAACTACATTATTTCTCATCTCCTTTCACATCACTAAATCATGGAAATATATAACCAGCTTGGATCCTTACAGAACGACGAGTCATCCGGCCGCACTACCTCGCTGGAACGCTGCTTTAAACAAAAATCATATATGCTCCATTTTCTCTCTCCACATGACGCCTGGTATTGCCGCACCTCCTCCATCCTGACCACCTTCCATCACTCTTACTTTTCCCTTCAGGTCAGAAGACCCAAAACTTCACCCATTACCGGATTTTATCAAAACTCGATCGTTACAATCCAAAATTCACAACTCTGATCATCTCAACGTCGCCATCACCACATGACATATCAGCCGACCAACCAAACACCAATGTTGTAGGTATATCTTCCTTCTACAAGTTTGTTGTTAACACCTCTGCCTAAAACCGTCCTCACTGCACGCAAAACGAGAAAGTGCGAACTGCCTTTCTCTGCCGCCTTGGCAATTCTCGGCCACCACACTTTGCCGTAGGCCACCAAATTTTAGCCAAAGGTCGACCTCGCCATGATCTAAAATTCTCCAGTTATCAACTTCCTCTAATTCTTGATCGTTTGCAAGATATAAATTAAAATGTGAAGTAGTGGCTTATTTACAGAATGTCGGCTGTAGAGGTTGGGGATGAGTGTTGGGTTGAGATTAGGGATATATATAGGGTGGATTTATATTATTTGATCTTGAGGTGACTAATGATATTTTATTGAAAGCTACTAACAATATTTTATTCGTGTCTATCGTCATATCCAATCAACGTTTATTGATTCGTTTGGTCACATATCAACTCCACTCACAACCAAAACTGACATCATACTATGGTTCGACATTTCGGACCCAACAAAACTTGTTTCGTTGAAATCCGAGTCTGTCTTCTCAAACAACGATAATTTGAGTTCAAATTATTGATTTATTCACATTTAATTTTCGCGCGCTCACATAATAACTCCGATTGGAGCGAAACTTGAAATCTAACAATAATTAGTCATTACAGATTTAATAAAATATGTTTCGTTGAAACCCGAGGTCGCTTGAATAATGTCCCATTTTAAATGTCCAAATTTAATCGATTTTAAAATACCTCATATAATAATAATAAAATTTTGTTATTGAACATATTCAGATAGAATCCCATATAGTTTCAAAATAAATTACTTTGGGTTGAGTTTCACTTTAAATCGATATTAAATATATTTAAAAACCCTTTTATTTTTATTAATAAATCGTTATGCTTTATAAACGATTCCATAACGACCTTTTGAAAATTTGATTTGGACATAACTAAAAATCTACAAGATGAAATCTTGATTTTTCTCTTCCATTAGAAAATATTATCCAGTAGATCCGGATGATTCTTGTTTCAAATAATTCCGACATATATTAGATCATGTACATAAATTTAAAGTTTAAATGTAAAACTATGAACTACCGCGCTGCTGTGGGTTCGTTTATAATATAATTATAAATTATACGTTCAAACGTCGTTTAGTAACGAATTCGTTATTATAATTTAAAACCAAACTGAATTAAATCCTTCCATATTTTCCAATTCCTTCAATATTTCAGTTCCAACATTTTTCGACTATTTCATAATTAAAATATTATTATATTATCAATAAAATATTCAAAATCATTGAATTCAAGCTATTTAAATTCCAAATCAACATTTAAAACATTTTTAAATGTTTAACTTAGCTGGTAAAAATCTGGACTGTTACACTTTTTTATTTAGACAAACTTGCCTTGACATTAGCAAATTCATGCTTATGAGAAAAGTGCATCAATATGAAGTGATAAAACATATTAATCTAAGATTGGAGCAAGCTAGAAAATCTGACCTATGCAGTTTGATCAGCTAGCGGTTTTATAACGATGGATGCAAAAAGATAAAGCGGGGATATAGCAGAAAATGATGAAGGTATAAAAAAAACTTCATTAAAATGTAGTTTGTTCTCATTCTCATGTCATTTATATAGAAATTTTTTGTTTAATCTTGTACAACAAAATCGAATAATATCATGATTTATGCACTCCAATTCTAGTAATACAAAAAATAAAAATAAAAATAATAATAATAATATCGATTACTTGTGCCTTAAAGTATGATTTCAGTCTAACTTTGTTGATTTGGCTTAGGAAAGAACTAGTCTAATTAGTGTTTTTACATTAATTTTGGTAAAATAAATGTTAAAAACGTTGATTTAGCAAGTATATCATAAATTAACGGGTTTAAAGTGGATCTATTATTCATCGGTGCTCAGTTAAAAAAGCATAACGTTAGAACAACATTATGCAATATAGCGATATTTTTGCAAGTGGTTTTACGAGGGCGTTAACCGCACAAAACGAAGAGTAAGGAAGCCTAACAAGCCGAAAATATGAAATTTCCACTAGTAATAGTAAGTATGTGGTTTCTTTCAAGAACCTTGCTTGGTGCTAGCTTGGATTCATAAAATAAGTTAGTCATATAGAAATTATGTAAAATAAGGTCATTAATGAAATAAAATGGGGTCAAAAGAAATAGGGAAGTGTCCACTTTTCGTCTACACAAGCAGGGTGTCTTAGGCAAAATTTGGAGTGCCAAGAGCTAACTGCCAAACATGCTTTAATAATATTCTTGAGGTATTTTCCGTCTAGTACGAAATGCAAAAGCGGTTGTATTTGTTTCTATACTAAAAGCTCCAGATTTTAAATTTTAATCATTTCTTTTTTGTTTCTTTGCTACTAAAGCTTTGGCTCTCTGAAGAGAAACACAAAATGGGTATTTTAGTTTTCTGCTAAATTTAAATTTTTAATCGCAAATGTCTGGCTTTTTTTGAGTTTATTTGCTAAAGAAGTGTATATCCTGGCATGTCAAGGATTCCTTCGTGCTATTATTAAATGCCGTATTGATTGTCGATTGCAGTGCTTTCTCCTTGGGATAATAGAGTAATACATGTTATACGTTCCTTTAGTTCTATTTTTCCAGCTGGGTATTTCTATTCGTGTTCAAATCTGAAGAGTTAGGCAAATTTTGAGTTTCCTTTTTTTTTTGTAGCCACATTTATTACAGATTTCGAGTACAGTAGATATCTCCTTCAGTAGTACAGTAATATATGAATAGCATACATGATTTAGTTAAGTGAAAAGATTTGATTGAAGTAGAAGAGAGATGAGGAGTTGGTTGGTGGCTATTCACATGATTTAAGTTTGGAGTCACAAGAAAAGGGTTGAAAAAAAGAAAAAACGAAAAAAATAAAAAAATCTCAACTGTTTTTAAATGAGTCATTGCGATTTAGCTTTCCTGTGAGTTGGAGTGAAAGAAGAAGAAGAAGAAGAAGAAAAGGCAACCTCTTATATTCATATTTTTGCCTGTAAAATTTCAAAATGGGTCATTCAGCTACTGTTTGGGACCAAAGGTTAGACCTTGAGCTCAGCAAAGATTGGAATGGAATTGATCAAGTCACTTTAAGAGTACCACGGGGCTCTTCTGTTAAAGTAAGATTTGTTGCATTTATACATTATGGAATTGATCAGGTCTTATTGTTTTAGGCGTCTTGTTACCAAATGTTTGATGAATTTGAGTTTTGCATTTAGGTAAGCTTGCATGGTGGCCAAGTTATTTCATGGCGCAATGAAAGAGGGGAAGAACTTTTGTTTACAAGCTGCAAGGTGTAAACTTGTTATTTATGCACATCGATTGTTCTCACTTATCTGTCAAAATGACATGTATGAAATCTGTGTTGTTGTGTTCTTCTTCTTCTTCTTCTTCTTCTTTTTTTTTTTTTTTTTTTTTTTTTTTTTTTTTTTTTTTTTTGGGTCTGGGGGTAATCGAATATCATTTAGCTGTGGTATTCTTTCTAGCAATCAAGAATTTAGAGATGACACAAACCGTTCAATACTAAAAGTGGTTTAAAGTAAACATTAAACATCTAAAGAGTACTCAGTAATTTGTTAAGTTGGCAAGTTAATTGAATATGGTAGTCTTATCTTAAAAGTCAGTCTACTTGACTGTAACAGTCATTTTCGAAGTTTATTTAAGATCTCGACGGTCCATGGCAATTTGTTGCCTCCATCAAAAATAATAAAAAAAAGGTATCTTTCTGGAAGTTGTTGCTTGCCTAGATTAGCTTTTAAGTAAAATTTAGTAGTTTTTAATTGTCAGATAGAGTGTAAAATGCTATTGTGATGTCCTTATCAGCTCACATACTTATTATTCAAATTATTGTTATATATCTCTGCAAAACAAGCCATCTCAATCTGTTCTGGATTTTCCCCTACACTTTGACTTTAAATTCAACTGAATAGAAGCATAACTCGCAATAATAATAATTTAAAGTGTTAGTATCACATGGTTTATCCTGAAATTGATTCCTTTTTTAGTCACTTAGACATGTTACAAATTTACAATGATACCTTTGGAAACTTACTATATGTAGGCAATCTTTAAACCTCCGAAGGCCTTACGAGGAGGAATTCAGTTCTGCTTTCCTCAGGTACACTATGTAATTTGGTTTTATCTATAATATATCTTTCGAATAAATTTACGAGATGCAAAGGAAAGTTACTAAAAAATGAAAGGAAAAGATGTACTTGAGCATGATTGTGATTTTTTTTGTTACAAAAAATATACTCAATGTGAAGGCCTAAAATGTGTCTTCTGATTGATCAATGTTACTTTGAAGTTTGGTAAGGGTGGATCACTAGAGCAGCATGGCTTTGCTAGAAATAAGTTGTGGAGCATTGACAGTAACCCTCCAGCTTTGCATGAACATGATGCTAATGTTAAGGTCTCCGTTGATCTGTTGCTCAAACCATCAGAAGATGATATGAAGTGCTGGCCACACTAGTATGTATCTTATACTTACATACATTGCTAGAAGCATCATGTACTTGACTATGAAATGTAAAACACTTAATTGCTACATTCTTCGGTTTGTTTTCAATACTTCAGCAATGGTCAATCTAATGAAAACATCCATGCTGGTTTAAAAGCATTGTAAGGATACGCTGTTTTGAGCCATTATATCTTAAATCTGATGGCTATAAGAAAATAGTGCCATTTAGCAAAGTTATACCTACTAAAATGCACTGGGTTTGTTATTGGATTTAAGTTCTGTTGGTTCCAAACTTATTGGTGTCTTTATTTTGAACCAGAGCAAGTGATATAATTCCTCATATTGATATAGAAATGAATGTTAACTGTCATTCTGAAGCATACATGTTTTCGCACATAGTAGTTACCCACATGATCCTCAAAGAAAAAAATGTTTGAGGGTAGTGTCTTGACGTTTGTATGATAAACCAAAAAAAAAAAAAAAAAAAAAAAAAAAAAAAAAAATCTATGTTGGACTAAATAGTCAATTGTTTTCAAGTATAGTCGGTTGTATTGTACAGTTTACCTCATTGATTTTATTTTCCCTTAATCATACATTGAAATAATTAGTTAACATTTGATTTCAGCTTTGAGTTTCGGCTTAGAGTATCTCTTTCCATGGAAGGTGATCTTTCTATGATATCACGAATTAGGAATGTTAACGGGAAGCCATTTACTTTCTCATTTGGCTATCACACATACTTCTCGGTTTCTGATATCAGGTATTAGGATTTCATTTACATATTTCCTTTGTTTATGCTGGTCAATTAATTTTCAACCAAAGGGAAATTAATAATTCCGTAAGGTTCTTTCTTGGCCGTGAGAACTATAAGAAGTGAAGAGTATGAACTTTGGCTACACCATATTATCACTTGATTTATCCAGATATGTGTTGTTGCTCGTTTTTCAAGTCTTAAAGCCACATTAGTCTTAAAGCCACATTATCTGTTCTTTGACAAGCAGTACTGCATGTCTTCTCTGTCAGATTTCACTATTTATATTTTTATTTTCAAGCACATTCATAACTTTCCATTTGTGTCGTGTTTGTTATGCCGGAGTGACCAAATATAAAAGTACACCACAAATCTTATGCTTTCAAGTTAACACTGAACTGCTACATTACGTATATCTATCTGTTGACATTACAATTTTGGTCTAACAATGCTGCATGGGATTGTTTGATAGATTAGTTGTCCAATAAGTTATGTTAAACTTAACCGATCATAAGTATTATATTATGACCTTGTGCGTGCGTGTGTGTGTTTATTTTTATTTTTTCAGTGTAGCTGTGACTTGTCTTTAATGATTATAACAACTCTTGAATTCAGTGAAGTGAGAATCGAAGGATTGGAGACACTTGACTATCTGGATAACCTTTGCCACAGAGAGCGCTATACTGAACAGGGAGATGCCATCACATTTGAGAATGAGGTACTTTTTTTTTTCTTTTACTTCCATCAAAAAAAGGAAAAAAGAAAAGAAAAAAATAAAAAGAAAGAAAGGGATATTATGGTCAACAGAAATAGCAAACACTTACTTTTGAGTTAATTGCAAGAACTGTATATAATTTCCTGATGTCTTCGGTAAACAAAATCATTTTGATACAACAAAAAGAGAACCATCTTCCACTGTTCTTCCGTTTGGTATCACTCGTGTTGATTTCTATCGAATAAAGCACATTCATTCGTTTTTTAGGAACATCTCATACCATTTTCATCGAACTATATTTCACAGGTAGACAGAGTTTATCTTAGTTCTCCAAATGCCACTGCAGTTCTCGATCATGAAAAAAAGCGCACTTTTATCATCAGAAAAACTGGTCTTCCTGATGTTGGTAAGGAGAAATTTCAAAATTTGATCATCGTACCTTTTAAATTTGTGTTTGACCGCATCTCCATTGAAAATGTTTGGATAGTCATTTGCTTATAGTTGAAGCAAATGTCCTTTGGTCTTAGATCTTGTATGATGGACAATAATATTTCTTTATCATAGAACATCGTGATTGTCTGGAATCAGACCAACATATCCGTCGTATCATTCATTTATTTAAACACCTTATAACTTCAGAATTCAAACACACGTGCATTCTCGGTCAAAATTCAAACGGTTAGTTTTTGCTATCTTCATGATCAGCATCACTAATATAAAATAGCTCTTGAACTATTTTATATTCCACTTGTTATCATTTTTTTAATAAGAGAACATTTTTTATACTGTTCATCATGAACAGTTGTCTGGAATCCATGGGAGAAGAAGTCGAAGACAATGGCAGACATAGGCGATGAAGAATACAAGCAAATGTTATGTGTCGACGCAGCTTCTATAGAGAGACCGATTACACTAAAACCTGGTGAAGAATGGACTGGAAAACTGGAGCTCTCTGCTGTTCCTTCAACCTACTACAACGATCATATACTTTAAGCACAGGTGTATCAAGATTATATATGTGATGCCTGCCAGTTTTTATCTTAGCATATGGGGAATAAAGTGTATGTTAGAAACTTAGCACATGCAACTATGTAATGTTAATGTGGTCTTGTATGATGATAGCATGTATGAACCTTGCGCCGTCTATGTTGCATTTACAATTGGAATGCTCTTTGTTATGGTAGAAGTCTCTACAACTTCATTTAGTGTTAATCGTTTGAACATTATAAATAGTTTTTTAAATCCAAAAAGTTTGTGTACGATTTGAAATTGAAGGCAAAGGAGCTTTACTAGTAAGAACAAGGAAAGTAGTGTAAAAAGTTAGGAATGAGCTATTTAATTCGAGAAATGCTATGGTACCCGAATACTTTTTTGTCAAATAATGCGGATCATTTCTGATCCGGAATTCATGGCGGAAATTAAGGGTAATGCATGCAACGGTCGGATATCAGGGAGGATTAAACAATTCAACGGTGATGATTGCAGCCTCAATTTTTGACAAAATTATATTCGGGCATAGTAGCTTTGTTGATTTAGTTCTTATCCGTTGGTTATTAACAAACTGACAAAGAGTTATATGTGCCGGTGCCGCTGTGTGTAACATAGTGGGAAGAGTTTCGCTGCATCCCATATGCTCCTCTATGTAAAGAGAATGGGTCATTTTCCTTCCGTATAATATCCGTGCTATATTTAGCAGTGTATATTTGGCAGTATAATTGGGCTGTGTGTACAAAAGCCCATATATACAACATTATATATTAACACGGTTTGTACTGAAATAATTCAATGAGAATACAATTAACATTTCTGCTTGTTGAATTATCACACAAGAAATATAGAAATGTAGATTGAAGAAGAAAGCATTGGTTTGTGAAGAGAATTTCTTTAATTATTTTCAGAAAAGTTTTGAACTGTGATAATGATTAGTTCTCTCTGTACACAAAGTTGTTATATTTAAACAAAGCGGAATGGGCTTAAACATGGCCCAAATACAACTACTGGTACAGTCCGCTTTTACAAAACAAAGTAAAAGATGCCGTGACCATCCTTTCTTTCAAACCAACCCCCCCCCCCCCCCCCCCCCCCTTTTTCAAACTTAACTTTACGAGTTAGGATTTGAAAAGTTTTGTCATGGCTTCCACCGCCTTTGATAAATTTTGCCTCTGTCTCGATAAAATCTTTCGAATTATTCTTGGTTTCTATAATTTATTCTCTAAGGTTACTTTCACTATTTGATTGAGAGTTGGCTTCACCCATAATGACAAATTTTTTGGATTTCAGATCTAATGTCGATTTCTTCAAATTTTGAAGTGATGACTTCACCGATTCTCTAGAGCTTTTAGATCGGATGAAATTTGAGATAGAGACATCCTTCGATCGAGATTGAGGCTCGACTTTCAAGTCTGATCTTAACTTTGAAATTTTTTAACTGGTAAAGCTTTTGTGAGAATATAAGCTCTTTGATAATACGTTGGAACATGATTAACTTGTAGATTTCCATTGATAACTTGCTCTCGAACAGAATATGGGTCGGTTTCAATATGTTTTGTTCAAGAGTGTAAAACTGGATTAGTTGTCATAAATACCGTACTTTGATTATCACACCACAATGTTGGCTTGCCTTGAATGATAACTTGTAGTTTTTTTAGAAGTGCTTGTAGCCACATCATTTCCGCGGTGGCGGTGGCGTTGGCTACACTTTTATATTTGACTTCAGTGCTAGATTTGGAAATAGTTGATTGCTTTTTTAAGCTCCAAGAAATTAGGTTGTCCCCCAAATAAATGCAGTACCCTGATACAGATTTTCTATCATTAGGATCATTTTCCCAATCAGCATCACTATAGCTAATCAAGTTGAGAGTTTTGCTTCTTCTTAAGTGTAGACCATAGTTTAAAGTGCTTTTAAAACGTCTTAGAATTCTTTTGATGCCTTTCCAGTGAGTATCAAGAGGATCTGCATAAATTGAGACAATTTGTTAACATTGAAAGCTATATCAGGTCTTGTAATAGTAGCATATTGTTGTGACGACCGCCCACGGCTCCTGCACTTAACAAGGGAAATAATACGTTGAAAGACGTGTCATGCAACTATGAATGTTCATCAGGCAAGATAACACAAGCGGAACATATCGTATAACTCACAGCGCAAGGATAAAATATAATAGAACATATACAACAGGCAATAATAGTGAAGCAGGATCTTAAACTTTCATATCACCATGAATCATCCAAACTGTAAACTGGATACAACATCAAATTTTGTACAATGTGCCTCACTACAAGTCACACAGAGCATACATCAAACAACAAAAAACAACAATAGTAGATAGTAGAAAACAATACGTCAGCCTCCTACTCGTCATCGCTCAGTAGCATCTTCCTCATCAAAATCCACTACCTGTCACTTGCTACTCAGTCTTCCCATCCACAAGCGGATGAACAACCCAATGTAATAAGAGGAAACATAAAACCTTGAGTCAGACAACAGTCTTAATGAGCGATAAAACAACTATCTAACATCATTAATAAAGTATGAGAGAATAGGCAGATTAATCAACTAATCTACCAACATCAACAGAGAAGAACCCAAACTCGTCTTCCCCACATCCGACAGCGATAGCCTTTACAATAATCAAGTAGAAACAAACAGTACATTCACGACAATCGTTTATCAAGCGTAGACCATCCTAATTGATATTAACATCTCCCAAGCACAAGCTCCGAAGGCCTAAACCAATCAGATAAGCACCCAAGAGATGTCTCATTCGACGTCGAATAATCTACACAAGAAGATACAAGCGAAATAATCATCATCCATGACTATGGTTATCACCGCCAATCTTGTTTTGAAACCATAGTTGATCGTATGACCGGCTCAACAGCATGTCGTCCATCAAGGACTAATGGTAAACCCCAATTCTAGCAAAAACTCCATACACCATCGTGACTCGTATCTCTAGTCCCATCATAACTGCCCAGGGAACTCAACCATTCAACCGGTCTTTTAGGCATCCCTATTACACCCCTTCTTTGAGTCTGCTAGAACCTACGACAACGACAATTCCTCGGCCTCCATAAATCTAGTCTTCATCACCGACGATTATCCATAGTTCAAGCGCCTTCTCGAGCACCCATTATCCACAAACTCAATGTCTTTGAATCGTCATCACATTCGTTGCATTTCTTCGATCAACAAACGATTTAAAACACATCAAACATTCCTCCTTGAATTTGCATCGAAGCCATGACATCGTCGACCCAAAATATGCATCATTTTGATAGGACGACTAATGTATTGAGCACCTTATACTTAATGCACTGAGTGAGTGATAGGGAGGAGGGATGTTATGTTTGAATGTTTGATATCATCATGTCACACACACTTTCATTTACACTTTGTATTGGGATTACCACCGAGTATGATACATGATTATATATGCTAACTTTTTGGATATAGGGACAGGTCAAGTATGATTCTCCATACCTATGTATTACCCTATTTAGTGATTGAGATTACTACCGCTCACACCAGACTTTGTCTGACTTAGAGTTATATGCATTGCTTCTTATTACTCTTGGTGCTCTTAAATTAGCAAATTAGAGACATGTTGGTGTGCTCGAGTAGTTGAACAGACAGGAGTAGGAAGCTTTCACGTATTATATACATACTCTTATCCCTGTTTATTTCTGTGTATCACTACTTTGGGCATAGTAGTGTATTTTGAGTAGAGATAGTAGTTTGGACTTATATCTGTATTTATCTATCTGATATTTTGCTATAGATCTGTTACTCTGATTTTATGATTCATTTGGTGCATACTATCTTGGCTGTTTTATATCATGTTTTATGTTATTATTATATTTTGTTTCATGCGCTGTGAGATATATGACAAGCTATCTGAGTTTTTCTTATTTCAACCTTGATGACCTCCTTGCATTAGTCGAGCACCACCACAGCTCAACTCGTTAGGTGTTGGCAAGTATAGGGCATCGTCACACTTCTGATCGTCAATTAGAAGTCCATCCATATAATCACAAAATACTCAAGATATTTTCCCAAACAATCCAAAGATATTCTTTTTCACTAAAAGTTTCTTTTTTGAAGTACTTGAACTTAGAAATACTTTTATGTAATACTGTTATTACTATTTTCAAATCCTTTTGAAATTATTTCAAACAATATTAGTATTTAAATCAAACTTTTTTCTAAACATACTTCATAAATCATATTTATTTAAAAGTGTTAGTTTATATAATCACCTTGTATTATAATAATTCTATCCTTTTGCAGTAAAATTCTCTCAAATATTTATTTTCTAAGAGTTCTGGTTACCTTTTATATTACTTCAAACAACTTGTGTGAAATGGTGGTTATTATCTTAGCGTTTTTATTGAATAACTTATAGTCAAACTGGAAATTTAATTCACAAGAGATTCGATTCAATACAATTATCAATAAATGCTTATATATCAGTAGAACATAAATCAACAATACATAAACAACAGTCACAACCCTTACACTATCAGAACACGACGAATCAATCAAAAATTATAATAAGTAAGTGTTATCGTCAACAAACAAATAATATATAGAGAACTATAGAATTTGAAAAATCTAATTCTATATATATATATAATATCCTGGGTAAATTATTTCATTTACTATTTTTTCAATATTAATATCATATATGTTTGTCATATTCAAATATTTTGAAATTCTTATTGACAATAAGGTGTCTTAAGTCTTAAACATAATTTCAAAAATTAGATTTAGGAATTTAAAATGATACATTCTTATAACACTAACAGATACACTCTTATATATGTACATGTATATGTATATATGAACAAATACGTATATTTACATACATACTTCCAGTCTCATCTTAGGGTCTTGCTTACCGAATCTTAATGAGTTACGTACTCCATATAAGACAAGGTTATCACTTGGCCTTTAGCTCTGATACCAAATGTAATGACCCACACTTTTGACTATCAAAAGTTGATACTTCATCAGTATTCAAGTATCAAACATCCAATCGTCGAAAAAGTAGGATAAAAAGAGAAAGGGAAAGAAAGAGAACAAAAGAAACAGAATCTCTCAGCTTAAAATACAACATATAAGAGTAAATAAATATAGATGACAAGTCACTCCCAAATATAAAGCATATCGGAGTTAAAACAAATCCCTTCAGTTGAAAAGTTATAAAATTTCTGATCTAACAATTACTGACAGGTATATAAAATGCAGCAGAAAATAAGATACACTCTAATCGACCAACTCCATGCCAAGACAGTGACCACCTAAAATAAAGCATAGTTTGATCCATGGTTATAATAAAATAACACATGGGTGAGTGTGGAAAACCAACATGATAAAACTCAAGCAAAAGGAATATACAATAATGATATGAGACCATGTTGTTAAGAAAAATGAGTTTTTACCTCATGAGAATCGGCATAAAACAAAACAATGATATAATAGGAAAATGTGGCATAAATAATATAAAAACCCAGATTTGAAGGCATTGATGGAACAATTAATCACTGAGAGAAGCACAAGGCACTTCTCGGTAGTATTAATAAAACTGATTCAAAGATTCAATCAAATAAGGAAGAACGATTTTATTGCAAATGAGTAGGATGGTATGACCCCTTATAAAAAAATATACTTGTAACGACTCACAAATTCGAATGTTTTAAATTAGTATAGTTAATTGAAATTTAACTTAAAAACGTGAACTGACATTAAATACTAATTTAAAACGGAATCCATAATTTCAATTAACTCCATTTAGTTAATCAATAATGATTGTAAATCCATTTTGTAAACTTGTAAACAATAATAAATAGTTTGGAATATGACCGATATTCGAATTGTATTATAAAATAATATTTAATACGGAAATTTTTCATTTTCAAATAGTCTTGGAATTCGACGAAACCAGTTTCATCAGATCTGGCATGGTAAATTATTGTAATTTTTCAAAATTCATGAAAAATAGACAATCTATGTGGCATGCGAGTTTAAAACGCCCGACGAAAAAAAAAGAAGAAGAAGAAAGAAAAAAGGGAAAATAAAAGATGCACCCAACAAAATGTAGCACGCGGCTTCTTTTTCCCTCCATATCCCAAATCCGACTACACTTTGAAAAAAAACTAAATTTCACTTTCTTTCCCAAATAAATCGCGATCTCCTTTTTTCCCCATCCATGTCAGACGCCGATTCCATCTGCGATCCAGCAAGGCACACGCGCCTACCCCCAGCACTGCCAACCTCCTCTCTGATGCGCTTGTCGCCTCCTCACGCCCAAAGCCACTAGCGAGCCACCACCGAGATCCACAAACCCGATTTTCCCAACTCCACCACCGCCCTAAATCAATAAAAGATCTTTCTCCTTATCACTATCGATTGGACCAGAGATAAGAAAGCCAGTTGTTGCTTGATCCGAAGTTTGCTTAGAATTGTTGTACTGCATGCAAAAGCTTGTCGTCGCTTGTTTGTGATAGCCCAGCATATGCCGTATGAACAAAAGAAAAAGTACACTCGTCGAGTTGGCATTTGGTTGTTATTCCATCCTTTCAATTCAGTAGTTATCTATTAAATAATAGTAAAGCACAAGAATGTCTAGCTCTCTCCTTAATTCTCTCAATTTTCTTAATTCTCCTTAATTCTCTCAATTTTTCTTAAAACTCTCAACTCTCCTTAAAACTCTCAAGATACTTTCATTAAAATTAAATGAAAATAATAGCTCTGAACCGATCCACGTCTACTCTGGATTTCCAATGTCATCTAGGATAAATTTTAATCTCGGGCTCCCCCTTTTTGCCTCTTAACCCTAATTTTCATTCTGCAAACTCCTGCCGAATTGAGTTTGCCCAATTTGGCGATTTTTACGGCCACCGCTTCATCGCTTGACTGTTCCCATTCGTTCTTCCTCCTGCCATCGTCGTTTCTGAAAAAATAGGTTCTATGATTTTCCCCCTTCTCCAATACAAAGCCTATTGCTTTTACCAGAGCCGGTCAGTTGTATTCAAAAGGCTCTTTCTTTCCTATGCTTTCCCTCTTCAATTATAGCAACGCTAATTTCTTCATCCTCCCATGTATCCTCAACCCCTTTGATATGGACATTAAAAAAATCAATCTGTATTAAAGTCAAATGGTCTCAGACATCATCGCACAGTGCATCAAACTCACGTATATTCCATATAAAGGCAAACAAACTTATGGATTGAAATTTACTCAGCTGAGGACCGATCTGCGTGGAGGTAATTATTGGCTGGAATTTTTTGTTGCTGAAACGACGGTAAAATTTAAGTGAACTCTTTATTATAGCAGTTTTTTTTTCACTTATACATTTTTGTACGTTCAGTTCGGTGTAGTCACCCTTTTCTTAAGTATTCCATAGGATATCTTCAAAAGATAAAAAAAAATCATCTACGTGATGGTTGAAAGAAAAAGTTGGATTGAGTTTATAGCCTAATACGTACTTATGTCTACCAAGCAATGATTTAGTGATTTAAGAAAATTAATGATGTTTGCTTTACAGATAATTGTTGAGGTAACCTAATTTCTTTGTTTAACGTTTTCTTTGCTGCCTTCCAATTTTTATTTATTCTACGTTTTTTTTAATTCCCACATTACATGAGCTATAAAACCGAGTGATATATTAAATTCATACGCAATGCACGGCTCATTGTGTATTAATTATTTTATAGTAATGTACAAGTTACAAGGGGTTTCTTGAATTTTGATGTCAGATTTATTGGCATAACAGGATAATGCCTAAGTAGTTATGAAGTAAGTGCTTTAAAAAAATCGTATTTTTATTTGAATGTATCAATTCACGTGTGTCTTGAATAAGAAATAAACTGTTAACATTTTGAATTTTATCACGTAGTTAGGCTTCCATGACTGGAATATTCGGTATTTTTACATGTTACTTTGGTTTGACGTAAACGTTCATTCGAAGCACAGTTATATTTATCTTTGTTAATATACGAGTATGTGCATGCATTCATTAGTACATCTTCTTAGTTTCTAAAACCATTGTCATAATCTATACCACATCATTCAGATTGACTATACCTTCATTTGCTTTGAGGCATTTTTAATTTGTCAACTGAATCTTACCACATATATTCGGGAATTCAAGAGTCGCTTTTTTCCCAACCTATTCTTTCTTTTTCCGTATAACACCTAGCCATAAATCAAAAAATACCTGTTCCGCTCCGTATCTAATGCCGTTTCTTTCAGTCTTGCCGATTCCCTCATATTCAGTTGGCTCATTCAGTTTCTTACTTTTTGAAACATAAAAGAATTACTTACTCTATTTTCGTACTTTTGTTTTCTCCTCTTATTTCGTTTTGACATATATATGGTTAACTTTACGATCAGAAATTCCAAAATAAAACCAAACTTTCTATGTCAATTTTCTAATTCAACATCACCTACTGAATTCTTATCATTGTTTGATTTTTTCCTCTTTTATATGATATGCTTAGAATAATCTGTAGGCGATTTTGGTTTACTTTTTGTTTGACATTACAAATCATTAATATACTTAAAAGTTTCATGCATTTAAAGTTTGTTCGTTTTGAAACCTCAACAGAGGTGGCGTTGTTGAATTATTGAAAATGATTTTGATACTGCTTTGTTTTTCTGCACATTTGTACATAAAATCAAAATATTGCATGTTGAAATTTTGGCAGAAGCTAATATATAGATTAATTTTTTAATCTGCAAAACATACCTTATTTTTTTTTATAAAACTACTTATTCTACTCTTCTTACTTCTCCTTAACTGTCGAAAAGGATTTTTTTAATACTTAAAATTTCTTCTTTCCTATGCTTTAAGTTCTCTTCTTTTGATAAATATATTCTATTGTCTATAAAGCATGGGAGCATATCTTTGTTTTACAATTGTTAATATGATGTTTCAAATGAAGTTTTATCATTTAATTCATTAAATCCTAATGTCAGCAAATCAAAATTTTGGATCAAGGTTGCAATTCTAGAATACATGTTTAACCTTCTAATTTTTTTGTAAACTACAAAAGAGAATGAAAAAGAAACATGGTACAATAGAACATTAACCCTGATTTATACTTACTTTGCTCTTTTATCTGATATATGTTTCCTGTTAAGCTTTATGATATTTCTCTATTTTCTAGCATTGCAAATTCCCCATGCTTTCTTTTATCTGAAAGAAAAACTTGCGGCCATGTGTTTTAAGAAGTTGATTGAAAGTGTTTTAAGAACTTGCAAGCATGTGATTTTAGGAGTCGATCTGCAAAAATCAATAAAAAAACAAATGCACACAAATTGCTAATTTCTAATTTGAATTCCAATGGTAAAAAAGAACTATAGTGATGTAGGCAATGTATAGTAAATGCATATGCATGAATATTGGTAAATCACGGTTAAAGATAGGAACCTTAGCACAGTTTTGCTTTGTGAAAGAAATAAACCTTATAACATTCACGTATACCGATGTTGACAACTTCTATTAGCAAATAAATACATATTTGTCTTAATTTGCTACAATTTTACTTGGATATTTGAATAAGATAGGGAGGATAATTATACTCATTTTTTTTCATTTTCTTCTTATAAACGATTAGTGAAAATTTCAAATCCATATGGTAAAACAGTATTTGCGTTGTTCTGGACTTAATTAAGTTTTAAAAATTGTGACTACAATAGTAATTCTTCCAATAGTTTGATAATGACAATATTTGTATAGAATAATTAAGCTTTAGACATTTACGTTGGTCCTCTTCCATTTTGGAGCAAATATTTGTTAGTTCTATTCCTTAACTCTTTCATGGTTTTGAAAATTCATTCCACACTTGAACTTCGTGTTCAATTTGCATCTCATAATACATGCTGTTCATTGTTTGCATTGCTTATGGCTGATCTCACACAACTGTTACTCCGCAATCGCATACTCAATTACATCGGATTCTATGGTATGAAATTTTTGTTTCATGCTGCTATCACATTGAGCTGGCTGCGTTTAAACATATTTCCTTACCATGTTCAGTTAATAGCCCGTAGTCGATAGTTGCATAGAAGTTTGTTTACTCACTTATTGTGTACGAAAACTTTATTTTGTCATAATCAAGGCCAACATTAGCTTAAATTTATATTTCGTTTTGTACAAAAGAAAACTGACAAACTAAGTTTTCTTCCCACATGATATCAATTCATAATTAATTCTGTACTTTGTTCTGAACGGTACTTTATCTGGATAGATATTTTAAATCAATGTTTCTTAGAACAAGACAATACGATGGACGATGCATACGTGTTACTTAATATTATTTTTAAGTGCAATTCACAAATAAGCATCATGTTAATCTGTCTATACATGTGTATTAAGGACCATATATCTTTTAAATTTATTAGGAGAACGGGTAACAACTTATTAGGCGTTGAATTTCACGGTTTGTCCCCGTTCTTCCATTTAGCTATATTAAGGAAATCCGCGAATTCATTTCACTTCATGATAAAGTATTTTTTTATGTCTTAGTATAAATCAGTCCATGTTATATGCAATAGTAGACACATCAAAAAGTCAAAAATATAGCAGTTGACCATGATATTATACATGCAGATTAACAATCAATAATTAACTATCTTTTCTTTTGTATTCTCTCTGCTTTGTTGCATACAAATGAAGGAAATAAGTTCAACAACTAACTTCCTACACATGTAGCGTACATGTTTAAGTATAAAATGACTGCTACCTTATTGTTTTGTCATTTCCATAGGTTAGTGTTTGCCCTATCCAGTAACCGGAGAGAAGCCACATGTAACACCCCACACCCGCTATGGTCACTCACTAAGGGAATGTCATAGCATCGGTGGAGTATTTTAGTGAATATAGAACAGAAAAATTACAAGAAGACAGATATAAATAGTACTTGAAATTTAAAACATCATCTCATAACAGCGGAAATAAACATGTCTGGTTACATCATAAAACCACGATAAAAGTCAAGTACAATATCCATCAAAATAAAGAAGTACATAATCCCACTCTCTCATACAATAGCCAGAACAAAAGAAAAGATAACTGGGTAACTGGAGCTTTACATCTATCCAAGCTCCTAAAGACTGGAACGGCAATCCGATCAAGCTCCACTACTGCTAGGATCCACCGTAGGACCTGAGGGTTGGGGAAAAAGATAAAAACAACGGGGTCAGACATAAGTCTGAGTGAGTCCTATAACTTTAACAATACAATCATTAAAGTAACCAGAGAAGACATAAACTTGACCTACGGTAATATCTGGGGATGAATGGCTACACCAAGCAGCTTGGTAGACTTAGGATAAACTAAGATAACCGTAAGGACGCATCTACCCACCCAAGGATAATTACTAACTGCACCACACCAGTCATTCCTACTTAAAGGTTGATCCCTCCAAGGACTTAGAAAATTTCCCCAGTCGTTTCGTGTACTCCTAGCCCACTACATAGGTGCCGTCTGCCCCTATCTCCACAAGGTGTACTTAGTAATTTTTACCTAGTAGTTTCGTGTACCCCTACATAGGTGCTGTCTGCCCCTATCTTTATTAGGTGTACCCACTACTCCCAAGCGATCGGCTCCCTACCGTAGATACCCGTGCTGGTCCCACAATGGGGTGTATCATTCCCCAAGGTGGCTACCTGAAAATATCGACGGTGCACGGCTTTATATCTACACGATGCAACAACGGCTTATCTACCAGCCCGGGCCCACACACGCATATGAAACCCGTTGGACTTGCGTTGCCACCGCTAACCCGTTTTGGCCTCTTATAGTCAAGCCCAATATGCGTGTCCCGTCACTCGACATGGGTCGAGCCCACAAAGATACGTTTGGGATATTGGTTGAAATGGGCCCCCACAAGCTACCCACCTAAGCTTGTCACTTATCTAGTGTATCCCACTTAACCCTTTAATCATGTTTAATTACATGTTTCCACTTGGTTAAGTATTCTAATCGTATTTTCTATTGCCACCCAAGGCAACCCACTAGATTCCACATGCCACCCAAGGCAACCACTAGATTCCACATGCCACCCAAGGCACCCACTTAACCCCTCATGTCCCACTACATGCTAATATGGTTAAGTGTTTCTTAATTAATTAAGACCGTGATCTCCCATAAAGACCTCCCACATTAGACTGGCTGTTATGACCGCCTTGTTAAGCCGGTAGGGTCCGGGTAGTCTTACGTCATAACAGAGTCTAACCTCGTGTCTTTACTTTAATCACGTATTTAATTTATGGCCAAGACCTCTCACATTGGGCTGACATTTGTAGCAACTGGTTAGGCCGGTTGGGTCCGGGCAGTTTTACACTACAAATGAGTCCAACCTCGTGTCTTAGTCGATTAATTACACCTAATTAATCACCCCCATATTAATTATCCCTAATTAATATCAAGTTTTCCATAACATGGGTAGACCTAACTCAATAGGTAAATTCCCATGGGGTAGACCTAACTCAATAGGTAAATTCCCACTTATGGTAAATTTTTTTTTATGGCATGCTTAATCATACCCAATCATACATTTATTAACATATTTACCAACCCCATCGTTCCCCACGTAAATCGTTCTCATTTCATGACATAATAAAGGGGAAGATCCATCACAAATATCATGGGTTTAGCATATAACTTTGTCATGGGTTAAGAGGATGTCAACTTGCATATATGAACATATATTAACCCAACTACATTTAACCCAAACTTGCATATCATCATACACATATCTTGCATAACATGTTGAACTTGCATATAAGCATTCTCATAACTTGCATAACATGTTAAACATGCATTTGAGCATACACATAACTTGCATAAGCATTCACATACTTGCATAAGCATTCACATACTTGCATAAGCATTCACATACTTGCATAAGCATGCATAACTTGCATATCATGTCATTTAAGCATATACATATCTTGCATAAGCATTCATATACTTGCATAAGCATGCATAACTTGCATATCATGTTAAACTTGCATTTAAACATATACATAACTTGCATATGAACTTGCATAACTCTCTTTGTTAAACATGCATAAATCCACTTATTAAATATGCATAAACCCACTTGTCAAACATGCATAAACCCACTTGTTAAACATGCATAAACCAACTTATTAAGCATGCATAAACCAACTAATCAAACATGCATAAACCCACTTATTAATTATGCATAAACATAGGAAAACATAGAGTAGCATATCATTACAAATGATTCAAACTCACTAATCCGCATTTAAGACCATAAGTCTCATTACACCCAATCTACTTACTTTAACAATTGATGTTAAAGTGATAGAAACTCACCAAAACCAAGATTAGGAAACTTATGAAGTGAAATTAGTTGCTAAATATGAAGATGGTGATGATTAGAGATTG
The DNA here is from genome assembly GCA_030737875.1 of Allium sativum. NCBI lineage: Eukaryota > Viridiplantae > Streptophyta > Magnoliopsida > Asparagales > Amaryllidaceae > Allium > Allium sativum. The sequence continues at coordinate 525,071,586 of CM060921.1, read as the reverse complement.
ATTAGAGAGTGATTAGCTTGCAACTTCCTTCATAAATTAGTGGAGGCTCCTTCTAGGATTTAATTTGGCGGCATGAGGCCATCATTTCTATTTTTAGTATGGATTAGGGTAGGTTTAGGGTATATTTATAGATTAGGAGAGTGTTTTAGGCCCTTAGATTAACCCTAGATTAGATTAGGTCCGTTAGATTTAGGAAATCTCTAGAACCCAGCCCTCCAAGCCAGCCTAGAACCCAACCTGGTGCACCCAGGTTCTCTGGACGCCGCGCCCCTGTCGACAGGCAAGTCGACCCCCCTGTCGACAGGCCTGTCGACAGCCCTGTCGACATGGTTAGGGCGGGAAGCTTCCCGCCTACCCCCGCTGGCTCCATCTTGAAATCTGATTTTAAATCTTTAAATCTGTTTTTAGCTTTAATTTTTCTGCAAACTTCTTTGGGCCATAACCGGGCCATACGGACTCCGATTCTCGGACTCTATTTCGCGTATTTTTCCGAGACGAACGCAGTAACGCAGCCCGTTACCCCAATTCCCACATCTGAGATTATTTATCCTGTAATTAGTGAATTTTAGTATTAACTAAAATTCGGGGTGTTACATTCTCCCCTCCTTAAAGGATTTCGTCCCCGAAATCTCTAAGCTAAGGAGAATGCATATCCTACCATCCAAACAACCATCTACTCAAACCATCAACCACGGGCATCCATTGTCCTTAAACAGTTTCTAATGATGTATGAGCATATGCAAAAAGTGTGTGTATACGTTCCCTATCTAATGTATGAACATATGCAAACCATGATAGTGCCATGCATCCATTATGTATGCGAGAGAACCCTATCGACACATACAATATCTAAATGAGTGCACAATCATTCACCAAAATGCATCATCCATATGATAACACAATCATTATACATCCATAAATATAGCCTCCTACACACAATTTTTATGCAATATGCAATATGAAGTGACTGAGCCGATCTAGTGCCTAGAGTGTGTGTATATGCATCCATGAGCAACCACTAGCAAACACTTGCATCCGCTTGCATCCATCAACCATAACATGTCTCAAACACATGTTTCAACCATAGGTTTACCCTATCTAAAGGTCAAACGGTACTATCGAGAGGATATACTAAAGATAAGATAAGTACTAGACAACGATAGAGGAGAAAGTAAAGACATACCCTCAAAAAGAAATGGGTACAATGAACGCATCTTCGCTTCCGTCTCCCAAGTTGCGTTGCTCTCATCTTCTCCCCATTGCACTTTGACTAGTTGAACCTCTCTGTTTCTCAACTTCCTAGTCTCTGACCCAAGGATGTGAGTAGGAGCTCGTCGAATAGTCGCATCACGCTCTACTTCTACATCTCTAAGCAAGCTCGGCTCTACCACCTCTGCGGTCTCATGTAAGCACTTCCTCAGATGGGACACATGGAATACATCATGAACACCACTAAGTCTGTCAGGCAACTCCACTCTATATGCCATCCGTCCAATCCTTTCCTTAATAGGAAACGGCCCAACAAACCTCGGTGCTAACTTCCCAACGGATCCAAAGCGAACAACATTTCTCAACGGAGATACCTTAACAAAAACCATATCTCCAACCTCAAACTCAAGATCCGTCCTTCTCTTGTCCGCATAAGATTTTTGCCTATCCTGCGCTGCTTTCATCCTTCTTCGAATCAAGTCAATCTTCTCAGAAGTCTCCCTAATCATATCAGGCCCAAGCAAGATCTTATCCGTAGATTCCCACCAACATGTAGGTGATCGACAAGGCCTTCCATAGAGAGCTTCGAAAGGAGCCATACCAATACTGGACTGAAAGCTGTTATTATATGCGAACTCCACCAATGGAAGATGCTCTTCCCATGTACCTCCAAAATCTAAGATACAAAGCCTCAAAAGGTCTTCTAGAACACGATTCACCCTCTCAGTCTGGCCGTCCGTCTGAGGATGATATGCGGTGCTCAGACACAATTGAGTCTCCACTGCTTCTTGCAAACTTCTCCAGAACTCGCTGGTGAAGATAGGATCTCGATCACTCACTATGCTAGAGGGTACCCCATGCAATCGAACTATCTCTCGAAGATATACTGAAGCTAGCCATGGAGCGGTCCTCTTGCTCTTCACAGGTATGAAATGGGCGCTCTTAGTAAGTCTGTCTACCACCACCCAAATTCCTGTATTACCCTTTCTCGATCTGGGTAACCCGTCAATAAAATCCATCGAGACGCTATCCCACTTCCATTGCGGAACCTCCAATGGGTGAAGCAACCCACCTGGTTTCCTTTGCTCCGCCTTCACTTGCTGGCACACCAAACATCGAGCGACATACTCGGCCACATCTTTCTTCATACCGGCCCAGAAGAAAACCCTCTTCATGTCTTGATACATCTTGTCCCCACCGGGATGAATGGTCATCCTAGAACGGTGTGCATCATCAAGAATAGCCTTCCTCAGACCCTCGTCTTGCGGTACACAAAGTCTACCGTCTCTACGCAAGCACCCCCTATCGTCTAGGGTGTACCTACTCAAATGGCTGGACGACTCCCCCCTTATGAGCTTCTCTACCAACTCAACCAACTGTGGGTCGTCCCTCTGTGCTTCTCCAATCCGCCCCAAAAGAGTAGGTCTAACCTCCAAGGAAGCTAGCAAACCGGGTACATTATCAACGGAAGGTCTGAAATCGAACATCGAGATAAATTCCAAGCTTCGTCGTTCCACGAACAATGGACTCAAGGACAACCTCTTCCTGCTCAAGGCGTCCGCCACCACGTTACCCTTGCCAGGGGTATATGCTATCTCGAAATCATAGGATGCTAAGAATTCCATCCACCTTTGCTGTCTCAGATTCAGATCCTTCTGAGAAAACAAGTACTTCAATGATTTATGGTCAGTGAACAACTCGAATCTCTCACCAAGAAGATAATGACGCCAAATCTTAAGCGCAAAAACAATAGCGGCCATCTCTAGATCATGGGTAGGGTAAATTTTCTCATGTGCCCTCAACTGCCTTCCACCATAGGCTATTACCCTTCCCTCTTGCATTAAGACTGCGCCAAGTCCTGTCCCACAGGCATCGGTATAGACAACAAATGGCTTGCTCCCATCTGGCAACACTAAAACTGGAGCGGTGGTTAAAGCTCTCTTTAACCGTCGGAACGCATCATCACAATCTACGTCCCATGCGAAGACAAGATTCTTCTTCGTTAAGCGGGTTAATGGGGCTGATATCTTCGCGAAGTCTTTAATAAATTTCCTGTAATAACCCGCCAACCCCAAGAAACTTCTTACTTCGGTAGCATTCTTCGGAACCTTCCAATCCTGAATTGATACTACCTTCGCGGGATCCACAGCTATCCCTTCCTTGGAGACCACGTGCCCCAAGAACCGCACCTCCTTCCTCCAGAAGTGACATTTAGAGAATTTAGCCTTAAGGCTATGTGCTCGAAGAGTTTTCAATACCTCCCCAAGATGTAGGGCATGCTCTTCTTCACTCTTAGAAAATACTAAGATATCATCCACAAAGACCACCACGAATTTATTAAGGAACTCCCTGAACACCCTACTCATCAAATCAACAAAGTATGCAGGGGCGTTCGTCAACCCAAATGGCATCACCAGCCACTCATAGAAACCATCCGGAGTTCTAAAGGCAGTCTTGTCTATGCTATCCTCAGCCACCCTCAACTGATGAAACCCCATGGCTAAGTCTAACTGAGAAAATACTGAAGCGCCAACCAACTGATCGAAAAGATCATCAATCCTCGGCAATGGGTGTCTATTCTTCTTTGTGAGCTTGTTGAGTTCTCTATAGTCTACACAAAGTCTGAGGGACCCATCCGCCTTCGTAGCAAATACTACTGGAGCACCCCACTCCGATATACTTCGTCTTATGAACCCCTTCTCAAGCAACTCCCCTACTTGCTTATGGAGTTCCCTCCTCTCACGAGGAGCCATGTGGCGCACTGGTAAAGATACAGGTTTAGCATTATCCACCAGATATATTCGGAAGTCAATTTCCCGCTTCGGAGGTAAGCCCTTCACCTCCTCAAACACATCCGGATATTCCCGGACCACTCTAACAGATTGCAAACTCTCGACCGAGGCGTCAAGCGATTCAAGATAACTTAGCATAACAGATTCCATGGGATTACAAGAAATCTCGAGAGTGTTACCCAAGCGGGTCATGAGCCGAACAACTCTCCTTTCGCAATCAAGAACGGCACCATTACTGGATAACCAGCCCATGCCCAAAATCAACCCATAGCCCGTGAAGCCCAATACATAAGCATCACATCTAAACTCAATGCTAAGTATAGAAATCTTCAAACCCAAACATATCATGGACAAATAAGTGGAGCCCCCAATTGGGTTTGAAACAACCAAGGGATCATCTACCAGACTGGTGTCTAAGTGCAGTGACTCAACTAATGATGATGAGATAAACGAATGCGATGCGCCTGAATCAAACAATGTACGGACATGATGATCAAATAGAAAAACCAGACTTTCAACGGAGATAGTTCTACCTCTTTCCTGAATCGGTGGAACCGCGAGAGCCTGTACTTGCCCCCTAGCCTGACCTGGTGCCATAAGAGCTTGCACCTGTCCTCCTGAGGTTGACCCCTTCCTTTGCCCTTTCTTAGGGCAATCCTTTACTAGATGCCCTGCTTCGCCACAGTGGAAGCAGCCAGTCTTCTTCTTCTTGCGACAATCCTTGCTTAGGTGGCCAGGTGTCCCACAATTGAAACACTTCTTCTTCTTGCCCTTGCCACCGTTGCCTTTCCCACCTTTATTTTGCTGTTGTTGCTGAGGTCTCTTTTGATCTCCCTTCTTCTCGGGTGCCCTATTAGCATTGGGACCCTTCTCTTCTTCATGCATGAGTGCCATGTCAACTAACTTCTCAAAGGTGGCCCCCATAGGGATATGAGTCATAGCCAACCCATGCATTGGTTCATTCAAGCCTTTCACGAACCTCAAAGCCTTCTTCTCCGGTGTATTCACCATGTCTAGGCCAAACCTTGCCAATTGATTAAACTTGTTGACATATTCCTTCACCGAAAGATTTCCTTGCTTTAGAGTCAAGAATCTTTCCATATACAAGTTTTCCTCCGCCCTTGAGAGAAACTTTGCCACAAATCTCTGCCTAAAATCTGCCCAAGAGTCAACGGGACGTTCTCCATTAGTGACCTCCCACCAGAATGAGGCCTCTCCCTTCATTAACCAAGCAGCCAACTTGACTTTCTTTCCTTCTTCCATCTCAAAGATATCTATCAATTCTTCCACCTCTTTAAGCCAATCTCTAGTCTCCACAAAAGTTTCAGATCCTTGAAAAGGTTTCCCTCCCATAGCTTTAAATTCCTTGCAAGTCTTAGCAAAAGTATCCGTGCGAGGAGGAGGGGGAGGAGGAAGATCGGGTGCTACGGTTGGTGGAGGAACATTTGCTGGACCCGTAGTGGTGGCCCTAGCCTCCATCAATCTCCTATACCATACTAGTACCGTCACACCCTCTGGAAAGTTAAGACCCTCAGTCATGCTGAAACGAAAAAGGAAAGATTCAAAACGGAGAATTCGAAGGATATAGATATGGCTATTGGGGATTATGCTTATCTTTCAAAAACTTTTCTCTTAAAAGACATGTTTTTGAAAATATCTCTTCCAAAAATGTTTTTAGAAAAATAGTTTTCTAAAAATTTTATCTGTTCCGGTAACCTTTACTCTGATACCACGTGTAACACCCCACACCCGCTATGGTCACTCACTAAGGGAATGCCATAGCATCGGTGGAGTATTTTAGTGAATATAGAACAGAAAAATTACAAGAAGACAGATATAAATAGTACTTGAAATTTAAAACATCATCTCATAACAGCGGAAATAAACATGTCTGGTTACATCATAAAACCACGATAAAAGTCAAGTACAATATCCATCAAAATAAATAAGTACATAATCCCACTCTCTCATACAATAGCCAGAACAAAAGAAAAGATAACTGGGTAACTGGAGCTTTACATCTATCCAAGCTCCTAAAGACTGGAACAGCAATCCGATCAAGCTCCACTACTGCTAGGATCCACCGTAGGACCTGAGGGTTGGGGAAAAAGATAAAAACAACGGGGTCAGACATAAGTCTGAGTGAGTCCTATAACTTTAACAATACAATCATTAAAGTAACCAGAGAAGACATAAACTTGACCTACGGTAATATCTGGGGATGAATGGCTACACTAAGCAGCTTGGTAGACTTAGGATAAACTAAGATAACCGTAAGGACGCATCTACCCACCCAAGGATAATTACTAACTGCACCACACCAGTCATTCCTACTTAAAGGTTGATCCCTCCAAGGACTTAGAAAATTTCCCCAGTCGTTTCGTGTACTCCTAGCCCACTACATAGGTGCCGTCTGCCCCTATCTCCACTAGGTGTACTTAGTAATTTTTACCCAGTAGTTTCGTGTACCCCTACATAGGTGCCGTCTGTCCCTATCTTTATTAGGTGTACCCACTACTCCCAAGCGATCGGCTCCCTACCGTAGATACCCGTGCTGGTCCCACAATGGGGTGTATCATTCCCCAAGGTGGCTACCTGAAAATATCGACGGTGCACGGCTTTATATCTACACGATGCAACAACGGCTTATCTACCAGCCCGGGCCCACACACGCATATGAAACCCGTTGGACTTGCGTTGCCACCGCTAACCCGTTTTGGCCTCTTATAGTCAAGCCCAATATGCGTGTCCCGTCACTCGACATAGGTCGAGCCCACAAAGATACGTTTGGGATATTGGTTGAAATGGGCCCCCACAAGCTACCCACCTAAGCTTGTCACTTATCTAGTGTATCCCACTTAACCCTTTAATCATGTTTAATTACATGTTTTCACTTGGTTAAGTATTCTAATCGTATTTTCTATTGCCACCCAAGGCAACCCACTAGATTCCACATGCCACCCAAGGCAACCACTAGATTCCACATGCCACCCAAGGCACCCACTTAACCCCTCATGTCCCACTACATGCTAATATGGTTAAGTGTTTCTTAATTAATTAAGACCGTGATCTCCCATAAAGACCTCCCACATTAGACTGGCTGTTATGACCGCCTGGTTAAGCCGGTAGGGTCCGGGTAGTCTTACGTCATAACAGAGTCTAACCTCGTGTCTTTACTTTAATCACGTATTTAATTTATGGCTAAGACCTCTCACATTGGGCTGACATTTGTAGCAACTGGTTAGGCCGGTTGGGTCCGGGCAGTTTTACACTACAAATGAGTCCAACCTCGTGTCTTAGTCGATTAATTACACCTAATTAATCACCCCCATATTAATTATCCCTAATTAATATCAAGTTTTCCATAACATGGGTAGACCTAACTCAATAGGTAAATTCCCATGGGGTAGACCTAACTCAATAGGTAAATTCCCACTTATGGTAATTTATTTTTTTATGGTATGCTTAATCATACCCAATCATACATTTATTAACATATTTACCAACCCCATCGTTCCCCACGTAAATCGTTCTCATTTCATGACATAATAAAGGGGAAGATCCATCACAAATATCATGGGTTTAGCATATAACTTTGTCATGGGTTAAGAGGATGTCAACTTGCATATATGAACATATATTAACCCAACTACATTTAACCCAAACTTGCATATCATCATACACATATCTTGCATAACATGTTGAACTTGCATATAAGCATTCTCATAACTTGCATAACATGTTAAACATGCATTTGAGCATACACATAACTTGCATAAGCATTCACATACTTGCATAAGCATTCACATACTTGCATAAGCATTCTCATACTTGCATAAGCATTCACATACTTGCATAAGCATTCACATACTTGCATAAGCATGCATAACTTGCATATCATGTCATTTAAGCATATACATATCTTGCATAAGCATTCATATACTTGCATAAGCATGCATAACTTGCATATCATGTTAAACTTGCATTTAAACATATACATAACTTGCATATGAACTTGCATAACTCACTTTGTTAAACATGCATAAATCCACTTATTAAATATGCATAAACCCACTTGTCAAACATGCATAAACCCACTTGTTAAACATGCATAAACCAACTTATTAAGAATGCATAAACCAACTTATCAAACATGCATAAACCCACTTATTAATTATGCATAAACATAGGAAAATATAGAGTAGCATATCATTACAAATGATTCAAACTCACTAATCCGCATTTAAGACCATAAGTCTCATTACACCCAATCTACTTACTTTAACAATTGATGTTAAAGTGATAGAAACTCACCAAAACCAAGATTAGGAAACTTATGAAGTGAAATTAGTTGCTAAATATGAAGATGGTGATGATTAGAGATTGATTAGAGAGTGATTAGCTTGCAACTTCCTTCATAAATTAGTGGAGGCTCCTTCTAGGATTTAATTTGGCGGCATGAGGCCATCATTTCTATTTTTAGTATGGATTAGGGTAGGTTTAGGGTATATTTATAGATTAGGAGAGTGTTTTAGGCCCTTAGATTAACCCTAGATTAGATTAGGTCCGTTAGATTTAGGAAATCTCTAGAACCCAGCCCTCCAAGCCAGCCTAGAACCCAACCTGGTGCACCCAGGTTCTCTGGACGCCGCGCCCCTGTCGACAGGCAAGTCGACCCCCCTGTCGACAGGCCTGTCGACAGCCCTGTCGACATGGTTAGGGCGGGAAGCTTCCCGCCTACCCCCGCTGGCTCCATCTTGAAATCTGATTTTAAATCTTTAAATCTGTTTTTAGCTTTAATTTTTCTGCAAACTTCTTTGGGCCATAACCGGGCCATACGGACTCCGATTCTCGGACTCTATTTCGCGTATTTTTCCGAGACGAACGCAATAACGCAGCCCGTTACCCCCAATTCCCACATCTGAGATTATTTATCCTGTAATTAGTGAATTTTACTATTAACTAAAATTCGGGGTGTTACATTCTCCCCTCCTTAAAGGATTTCGTCCCCGAAATCTCTAAGCTAAGGAGAATGCATATCCTACCATCCAAACAACCATCTACTCAAACCATCAACCACGGGCATCCATTGTCCTTAAACAGTTTCTAATGATGTATGAGCATATGCAAAAAGTGTGTGTATATGTTCCCTATCTAATGTATGAACATATGCAAACCATGATAGTGCCATGCATCCATTATGTATGCGAGAGAACCCTATCGACACATACAATATCTAAATGAGTGCACAATCATTCACCAAAATGCATCATCCATATGATAACACAATCATTATACATCCATAAATATAGCCTCCTACACACAATTTTTATGCAATATGCAATATGAAGTGACTGAGCCGATCTAGTGCCTAGAGTGTGTGTATATGCATCCACGAGCAACCACTAGCAAACACTTGCATCCGCTTGCATCCATCAACCATAACATGTCTCAAACACATGTTTCAACCATAGGTTTACCCTATCTAAAGGTCAAACGGTACTATCGAGAGGATATACTAAAGATAAGATAAGTACTAGACAACGATAGAGGAGAAAGTAAAGACATACCCTCAAAAAGAAATGGGTACAATGAACGCATCTTCGCTTCCGTCTCCCAAGTTGCGTTGCTCTCATCTTCTCCCCATTGCACTTTGACTAGTTGAACCTCTCTGTTTCTCAACTTCCTAGTCTCTGACCCAAGGATGTGAGTAGGAGCTCGTCGAATAGTCGCATCACGCTCTACTTCTACATCTCTAAGCAAGCTCGGCTCTACCACCTCTGCGGTCTCATGTAAGCACTTCCTCAGATGGGACACATGGAATACATCATGAACACCACTAAGTCTGTCAGGCAACTCCACTCTATATGCCATCCGTCCAATCCTTTCCTTAATAGGAAACGGCCCAACAAACCTCGGTGCTAACTTCCCAACGGATCCAAAGCGAACAACATTTCTCAACGGAGATACCTTAACAAAAACCATATCTCCAACCTCAAACTCAAGATCCGTCCTTCTCTTGTCCGCATAAGATTTTTGCCTATCCTGCGCTGCTTTCATCCTTCTTCGAATCAAGTCAATCTTCTCAGAAGTCTCCCTAATCATATCAGGCCCAAGCAAGATCTTATCCGTAGATTCCCACTAACATGTAGGTGATCGACAAGGCCTTCCATAGAGAGCTTCGAAAGGAGCCATACCAATACTGGACTGAAAGCTGTTATTATATGCGAACTCCACCAATGGAAGATGCTCTTCCCATGTACCTCCAAAATCTAAGATACAAAGCCTCAAAAGGTCTTCTAGAACACGATTCACCCTCTCAGTCTGGCCGTCCGTCTGAGGATGATATGCGGTGCTCAGACACAATTGAGTCCCCACTGCTTCTTGCAAACTTCTCCAGAACTCGCTGGTGAAGATAGGATCTCGATCACTCACTATGCTAGAGGGTACCCCATGCAATCGAACTATCTCTCGAAGATATACTGAAGCTAGCCATGGAGCGGTCCTCTTGCTCTTCACAGGTATGAAATGGGCGCTCTTAGTAAGTCTGTCTACCACCACCCAAATTCCTGTATTACCCTTTCTCGATCTGGGTAACCCGTCAATAAAATCCATCGAGACGCTATCCCACTTCCATTGTGGAACCTCCAATGGGTGAAGCAACCCACCTGGTTTCCTTTGCTCCGCCTTCACTTGCTGGCACACCAAACATCGAGCGACATACTCGGCCACATCTTTCTTCATACCGGCCCAGAAGAAAACCCTCTTCATGTCTTGATACATCTTGTCCCCACCGGGATGAATGGTCATCCTAGAACGGTGTGCATCATCAAGAATAGCCTTCCTCAGACCCTCGTCTTGCGGTACACAAAGTCTACCGTCTCTACGCAAGCACCCCCTATCGTCTAGGGTGTACCTACTCAAATGGCTGGACGACTCCCCCCTTATGAGCTTCTCTACCAACTCAACCAACTGTGGGTCGTCCCTCTGTGCTTCTCCAATCCGCCCCAAAAGAGTAGGTCTAACCTCCAAGGAAGCTAGCAAACCGGGTACATAATCAACGGAAGGTCTGAAATCGAACATCGAGATAAATTCCAAGCTTCGTCGTTCCACGAACAATGGACTCAAGGACAACCTCTTCCTGCTCAAGGCGTCCGCCACCACGTTACCCTTGCCAGGGGTATATGCTATCTCGAAATCATAGGATGCTAAGAATTCCATCCACCTTTGCTGTCTCAGATTCAGATCCTTCTGAGAAAACAAGTACTTCAATGATTTATGGTCAGTGAACAACTCGAATCTCTCACCAAGAAGATAATGACGCCAAATCTTAAGCGCAAAAATCATCTTCGAACTTCTATATGCAAGTACTCATAACGTGCACTCAAATTCATACTTATACATTACAAAATCAATAGAGCTTTTCTTTGATTTACTATTTTACTTATACTTTCGAAAAAATAATTTAATAATTTACTTATAGTTATTATCGTTGACCGCCATCGCTATATTAAAAGTCAAATCATTTTGGAGCAGTCAACCAAAACATGAAGATCTGATCGTATAGATCAGATTTCACAATGTGTTTAGTCGCAAACTTCCTAAATTTAGGCCAACTTACCAAATATTATTTACTACAAAGAGTATTCTTAGGCTATATTATGTTTCTAATTTTCCCCCCTTTATTCATATCGTTCTTAAAAGAACAAAAAACTTTGTTCTTTGTATTATATTTTTTGCTTATGGCTTATATTTATCAAAAAACAAATTCTCAAAAGAAAAGACTTTTTTTCTTCTTATGGCTTAATTACGAAGAAAAAATAATTTAATAAATACAAGTACACATAATTGATAAATAATAAATATAAGTAAACCATAAGTAGTAATTAATAAATATAAGCACAAGCCAACCAAAGGTAAATTACAAAAGTGTAAGCCAATTGGTTACGAATACTAAATCAAATTTTGTTGTTTTAATTATGCATATAAACAAAATAATTACTAGAGAGACGTCGCATAAAAGCTATTTAATTATGTATTTATTTAAAATTGTGAAGGTGCTTATGTTGATTCATCTCATGAGTCGGTAACTAATTGTGATTTGTTTTTAAAGATCTCTGTGAGTAGTACCATTATAGACTCCAAATCTTTATACAACTTTGGCCTTAATATTTGATTAAAATACGTGTATTCTTGATTATTATAGTTATATTTTACATGTGTTAATAAAGATGTAAAATAGATGCTATGGTATAACCGTATAAGAGGATAATGTCCATAACAATTGATATTGAATATAAATCGTTTACATACTATGTGTTAGATATTTCTATTTTATTTTTGTATTAAATACTCACCTAAACCATTTTCTAATTACCGACTATATATGACAGCCACTGATTGAAAAATCAACATATATACTTCTATTATAACAATTAGCATTAACTTGAAAAATATACCTAGAAAAGAAATAATATGCATTTATTGTAAACGAATATTAATTTCAACATAGGAGGTTGGAGATGAGAAACTACTTATTATAATTTGGTCTATTAACGAAAAATGAAACTAGATCTATTATTGGTCAATTCTATCCCAATATATTTTATAATTATTTATTACCCATGAAATTCGTGATATAAAACAAATAATATTTTGATAATTAGTTTGAAATTTTCACTAAATTATGGTTTTAAAAATGGACACCAAATGCACATTAGATTGTTTCTTTAGTTGATGTATAACAAACGTACACTTATATATTATGTATTAGACACTTATATTTTATGTATTAGAATGTCTACTACATTTACAATTTGATTTATGTTATGTCGAGTATTTTTTGTTCTTTTAAACTAAAGTAGAAAAGCACTTTTAATGTTTGTATGAGTCGCGTTATAGCAAGTATTCAAACAAGTCAGAGAATGATTTTACTCTATTTTTTTTAAATGATATGAACACAAACATTTACTAGGATAATATTTATGAATGATATTGTTTTCCCATCTTATTGTAAGATGAAATTTTGTACCGTCAGCGAAGGATAAGTGGTTTCTTTTGGTAAAATGGTTTATTTTTGCTACTTCCACAATATTGATACAAAAGTTAGTGCATGTAACATTACTAGGCCCACAGTTGCTTTCAACCCCAGGTGACCGTGTCTCAGACACAAACGGACCATTCCCGACAATGGACAAAAGATGCTTTTAAAAATTAGTGACTCACTGCCACTTCAACTACAATGTTACACAACATTTTATTATCATTTCATATTCAATGCAGCTACTATTTGCTTTGGAATTTTCAGAAATACTTGATCTCTTTCCAGCAATACCCATGTGCTTTAGGCGTAACTCTTACCTCAATTTCCTATCATCTCCAACTTTTTAAAGCTCATTCTAAATTTTATTTTCCCCTGCTGATATCAACAGAAGTATCATGATCAGCATCATGGTTACATTAATTTTTGGTGTTCGACATGCTCCTACTTTTTCCTAAAATTAAATTAGCAGAACACTGTAAACATTACTGAGTTTTACTTCCCTTTGCCTACAACATCAATGTACATGCATAAGTTTGTATGGTGACAATTTTGCAGCTGTTATATTTTAATGCAGTTCAATTTAGTTATGGTTTTTCCTCTTAACCCAGAAGATATCTAAATGTTACTACACATATGAAACTCATAATACACTGTTAAAAAAAAGGTTATGTGCCTTTTTTCTATTATTTTCTGAAACATGCTTATGCATGATCAAACATAGTTTTAGCAATACATGTTAGTTTTTTGCTGGGTTAAGTTAATTATTTTCTTTTTTAGCTTTATACATAAGTTGAAGTTTAAACACGTATGCAGGAATTGAAGGAGTATGAAGGCGGTATGAACTCAATCACTACCAGGTGTTAGCATTTAGATTCAGGATCCAGTATAGTTCAGCTACTTCTGATGGTGCTAAGGGCTGAAGGTACATTGTGCCAGAAGTTTATGAGTAGGCATTTCATACATTTTATTCATCGATTGATACACCCTGGACTCTCTTTGTGTACTTTCATGGATGTAATTTGACTTGGTATTAGTTACAGTTGAAGCTTTGTGATCGTGGTCACAATTTTTTTCTTATTTAGTATATGTAAGGTGGATTTTATAACAATGGTTGGTTGTGTAAAATGCAGTCATCAACCCCTACTTTCATTATGTCTATTATTCTGAATAATAATATGTATGCTATATGAACCTGGTGCAATGGATAAGAAAGAATGAAAAGGACTACACGAGTCCTTGGCATATGGTACAAAGTGACCTAATTATACCATATTATTTTTTGAGTTTCTACTGAATAATAATTTAAGAATGCTGAATATGTCTATTCCTTTGTTAATGAGATTCCATTATATGTATGCACTTACCGTATAAATGATGCTAATATTTCTACTTCATAGTGACATTTCTTATGGAGATGCAAATTTAAAGTGTTTTATATTTATTGCCTTCAAATTTCGATTATTAACAAAATAGCCAACAACAAAGTCAACAATTGTGTTAAATAAATATCAAAATCGGTCAGTAAATTGGCGTCACAAATGTTATTTTAATATATTCTGCTCTATTGGAATGCTTTGTACGTTACATCGCCATAAGTTCACTGGATGACAAATTTCTCATTATTTGAACTTCAATTGTTTTCATATTTCTTAATCAAAATTTATGTATATTGTATGTTTCAGAAATACAGGTAAGCTATTGTGCGTAGCATGAGTTCACACTTTTGATATGTGTGTGTGTGTGTGTGCGCACGTGCGCGTGTGTGTGTCTTATGTATAATTAATCTACAAATAATTTATTGAATAACTTCTAATAAATATATTAGCTGATTTATTTAAAAAGTTTAAACTTGGTATTATGTAATTAATATAAATATATGGACCTGATTCTAAACTATTAGAAGTTATTCAATAAATTATTTGTAGATTAATTATACATAAGACACGCACACACGCACACACATATTTAGAATCAGGTCCATATATTTATATTAATTACATAATACCAAGTTTAAACTTTTTAAATAAATCAGCTAATATATTCATTAATATTACTAATGGATATTAAAGAACCATGATTGAATATGTATATGACTATTTGTAGTAACAAAAAGGGTATAAAATTCATTTGGATATACAAATACATCAGTCACATAACATAATCATATATGTAAGCAAATTTAATTTATGATTCATTTATATCGATACATTGATGCATTACGTTGTAAAATTCTTATTTTAACTAAAGTGCCTACATTTTGAAATTTGCACGGTTGCTTACAAAACTCACCTCAATATCACATAATTTTGTACTTTCACATCAATATATTTTAAATTAAGCATGTAATCCTGGTTTCAATTTATTAGAATAAATGTAATTAATAAATATTCACTAATTCATCTAATAAAACCTTAAATGTGATGATTTAAATTTGTGTGTCACATATATATTTAAAAAAAAGTTAAATAGATTTTTCTTTTAAATATAAAGATATATAATTCAAATACCATAAATATTTTACATGAATAACGTTAACAAAGCTATTTTATTATTCATTTATCTCGATAAATTTACCTGCATTGTTGATTTTTGTTTTTAACTTTTAAAAAAATTACATATTTTGACATTTCTATAGTCATGTGCAATTTCATTGATTGTTTTCTAATCTTTCATGTTTTGATCAATGTATTCAAATTGCTTACAAAATCTCAAATTTAAATTATTTTAATAATATATATATGTTAGTCATATATGTATACACACACGTACTGATAAAAACAACAAAAACAGATATACATGCCACATACGTATATTTATGTACATAAATAAAAATAACAAGGTTAATTTGTAAATCAATTACAATCATTTATATACATAAACAATAAATTTATCATACACAACATTAAAAAGTCCTATTTTTAACTTCAAATAACTCTGCATTAAAATCTTTGTAATCTTTTTATAAAATCATTCTCAATTTATTCAGATTATTTATTCTTAAGTCAATATATCTTTACTAATTACATAATCTTAAATTTAACATATGTAAAAGAAATAATTTAAATAATATTTATTAACTCATCTAAAACTATTATATTGTGTTGATTTCAAAAAAAAAAAACTTACTCATGTCACATATCGTGTATAAGTTGAAAAAGAATAATAAAATTATTGTATTACTTAAAAGAAATATAAGTTACATGACACATATATATCATGTATAAACAACAATAATAATTTATATTATATTTATTTTGACGAATTCATTGTATATTGTATAATAAAGTTCTGGTTTTAACATTAAAATTTTAAAATCTATATTTTATAAAATTATCGTGTGCAACGCACGGGTTACAAACTAGTTCTCAGTAATAAGAAATGATGTTGTCTTATTGCCTTCGATTGTGTTATCTTTAGCAGTGGGTAACTCTGGATGTATCGTTTATTCTAGAGTGCCTTCTGAGGTAGTTAAGCATTAACGATTGTATATATTGAATTGTAATTTAAAAATCAATAACTTATAAAAGGTATATCTCATACAATCTAGATCCTAATCCAACCTAGATCCTAATCCAACGCATTCGATCGCGTTGGATTCGTAATATTGATATCCACATTTGGAAATTGGATTGGTGAATATGTGAATCTACTAGGATTTATGCTGAAATCGAATGCTCATTGGATTTTATTTTAAATCGAATTGCTTGGGCAATAACCAAATTCAATATGGGTTTACTCACCCATGACTGGCATTTTGATTAGGTAAATTATTATTTTTTTGAAATGACATATGAAATGTTAGGGTTGCATTAGAAAATTAATGATTATCTTCTATATGACTTGTGCATATGTGACACGTACACATATGAAATAAGACACGACATAAATTGCTATGTGATTGGTTATTATGTTCTTATTGTTGTGCGATATATGTGATATTATATTTATTTTTAATTTATTTTCACACTACAAGTTCCCTCTAGAATTAGGAAAAAAATCGCTATGTTTTGAAATGATACATATCCGAACAATGCACAGATTTAGGAAATAAATTCAAATCAACTTGGGATGCAGGTTGAAAAGATATATACCTAAGATTCAAATTTTTAAAAAAGATTGAAATGGTAAATATCCATATCACTTGACCATATAATAGAAAATTATATAGGGATATCATTGTCAATAATAACTATTCTCTTGAATTTATAAGTATGTATATATCTTGAAATTTAATTTAATTATCTAGTTTAAATTAAGGTTTGACATAATTTTAACTTGAACGTATGAATTTAAGAAGAAGAAAAATGTAACGACCCGTGTTTTTTGACCATTAGAATCTGAATATTTAAATTGGATTTAAATATTTTATTTGAAATATAAATGGATTTTAATATTTAAATCGCTATTTAAAACGAAGTTGAACGATATATATATTCATATATAATATAAATCGAGCTTGAAAACGGCGTGCAGTTCGTAATTTGGAGTTTTGAACTTCAAATGGATATACAGAATCCGATATAAGTCGAATTTATGTGAAACGAGAAATGTTGGTACCGTATCGATGATCATTTTCATATGAAAGAGAAAAATTCAGATTTCGTATTATAGATTGTTAGTTATGGCCAAATCAAATTTTGAAATAGTCGCTATGGAAATCGCTGTCGGCCTTTAAAATGGCCATTTTGCAAACGGTCTCTGTTTTCGATGAAACTAGTTTCATTAGAACCGTATCGTTAAATTATTGTACGGTGTGGAATGGCGTGACAAACCGATGTCGTATGTGACCACGACAGCCATAAACGCCCGTTTAATTTCTATAGCGCATATTTAATTTAATAAATAGATATTCGAGTGTAACTTGAACAGACGATCGAATTAAGCCACGAAACCAATTCCGTTGAGTTCGTATCGTCGATTAGAGTCAGGATAGGTATATAGTTTGTTATTTTTGGAGACCGTGTAATTTGGTGTCAGAAATGGCATTGCGGTACGCGTAAAAATAGCCTACCGGGGAAGCAGTCTCAGAATGCGACGAAACTGGTGCCGTTGGGTTCGTATTGAAAAATTATTATAGGATTTCAAGGTTTCAAATTGATTTGATTTATCTAGTGATCGTGGAAAAATTAAACGCGTGTTTATTTCTTGTTTTATAAAGGAAATTTTTTCATACGACCTCGGGTTTCGACGAAACTTGTCCCATCGGATCCGGAATACCTTTTTACACCAAGATTAGCTTTTTTATCAGTAAACAGAAGTCGTTTGTGATAGTTTCTGTGTGTTACTTCATGACGAAGTATCATTTAATAATAAAATAATAAAAATATTGGGAAATCTATCTAAATATGTGTGTCTCGATTTCAAAAATCCCGCAAATCTTTTAAAATACAAATCCTGTCGGAGCAATTGTAAATATGCATGTGCTCACCAATCGCAGCTGAACAATGTACATGCCATCACCCTATCATATTTCAACATACTGCAACACTACAGCTATCCTAAAATAGGAAATGAATATACAATGCAAACCTATGACTACAGACTAAAGGACCGCACATGAAAATTCATATTCAACGCAGCCTATACATTTTGCTGCAGTCTTCATCTATCCACTCTATCACCACTAATCTAAATGAAAACTCAACAACCATTTGTATTTTCACTTCAATCTATCTATCTATCAACGATGATGGAAAGCTGTAAAGAAGACAACATGCTGCAAGCCTAACCTCTATCTATGCTGTAACAGTTATGCGTGAAAGACGTTGTCCAAATCCCTTTCGTGCTCCACTTCTATAAATAGGTAGTTCTGCTCGAGCTGAAATCACAAACCCATTGTTATTTAAAGCCCAAATTCCCTCCACTAATTCGAACGCAGCCTTCCTTCGTGAAAACCCACAGACCCCTTCACAAAACCAAATTAGAAAACTCCATTAGTGAAGCAACCAGATAAGGCCAACGATGCAGCTCGGTTGCAAAGTCACGGTGGGGGAGAATAGCAGCTGCGTGAGGAAAGGAAAGGGCAATGGGTTGGAGCGGATTTGATGGCGGAGGGGAGTTGCACGTTGTTGATGGGATGAAGTGTGTGGCGGTAAACGGAAGGAGGGGTGGAACGAAGCAGGTAGGGGACGGACAGAGCAAAGCAAGTACAGGCGAAGTGGGAAGAAAGGTGTATGGGAGGGACGTGGCCGGTTAGAGGAATATGGGCTTGGGCCTCTGTGTTAGAGAAATCGAAAAAAAAGAGTTGAATTTTGTAATGAAATGTAAAACGAGATGATAGAAATTGCAAAGGAGAATATTGTTGTATTTAGAACTCATAATACTCTCTGTACAGATGCAGAGTATTTATACACAGAATATTGGGCTGAATGCTATAATGCAGACCCATTTGTACAAACAAATAATACGGCACGAGCATAACTCGTGCCCCTATCAAAGATATATCTGCTGTAAAATAAAAGAACGTTTCATTTTATTTTCCCCTCTCAAAAATTAGGGCTTTCTTCCACGATGCGAAACCCTAATTTGTGAAGTCTTCAGAGTGATTTGTGAGGGCGATCAACAACAAAAGCGAAAGACATGACCATGGTCTTGCGGAAGCAATAAGGATGAACTTTGAGGCTCATCTGAATGGAGAGAATCAGCGAAACAAGATGAAAGTCTTCAGAAAGGTTTATGAGGATGATCAACAATAAATTGAAAGGGCGAGACCATTGTTTTCATGAAGCGACAAGGATAAACTTCGAGACTCATCTGAATGGAGAGAATCAATTAAACTAGATGCTGTTGATATAGATTTGGATGTATAGCTTCAGATCTGAGTCTGCGAGAGCTTCAGCTTCCTCTGGAGTCTGAGATTAGGTTGTATGGTTCTATAATCTTTAATTCCTCTCTTAATCGAACGAAATTCTTTGCTGCAAGTAATTTGGTGAATATGTCTGCTTTTTGATTTTAAGTAGGGATGTAATTCACTTGCAAGTTCTGTTTTTGCACCTGTTCACGCACGAAAAATATGTCTATTTCAATATGTTTTGTACGTGCATGTTGGACTGGATCTGCTGTTAGATAAATTGTACTCTGATTATCACACCATATTGTAGGTTTGATGTTTGATAGCAATTTCAGTTCCTTTAAAAGTGATTGTAACCATAGAATCTCGGCTGTTGTACTTGCCACACTTCTGTATTCAGCCTCTGTGCTGGATCTGGAGATTGTAATTTGCTTCTTTGAACACCATGAAATCAAGTTATTGCCGATGTAAACACAGTATCCAGTCACTGATCTTCTGTCATCATGATCTGCTGCCCAGTCCGAATCACTATATGCAACAATGTTTAGGTCCTTTCCAGCTTTGAGTGTTAGCCCATAGTTGATTGTGCCTTTTAAATACCTAAGTATTCTCTTGACTGCTTTCCAATGCTCGTCAAGTGGATTCTGCATAAATTAAGACACTTTGTTAACACTAAAGGAAATATCAGGTCGTGTTATGGTTGCGTATTGCAATGCACCCACAACACTTCTATATTGTTTAATATTGTCTATGGCTTCTCCCCTATTTTTAGAATAGTGCTGATTGACCACCATAGGTGTAGGCTGTGGTTTAGCTTCATGCATATTGACTCTTGTCAGTAATTCAGAAATGTACTTTTTTTGGCTTAGATGCATTGCTGTATTTGATTGTCTCTTGACTTCTATGCCCAGAAAATATGCTATGTCCCCTAGATCCTTGATGGAGAACATTTTATGTAAGTATTTTGTTAGCTTTTGAATCTCAGCATCATTATTTCCTGCAACAATTAAATCATCAACATAAATTAAGATGTAAACAGTAGATACATCACTAATTTTAGTAAATAATGATGAATCTGATTTGGTAGGAGAGTAGCCCAATGTCTTCAATGTTGATTTGAGTTTTTCGAACCAAACTCTAGGGGCTTGCTTCAACCCATAGATTGCTTTCTTTAATTTGCACACTTGTATTGAATCCTGTGTGAACCCTGGAGGCTGTTGCATGTAGATCTCTTCCTGCAATATGCCATTTAAAAAGGCATTATTCACATCCAAATGTTTAATTTTCCAATTATTGTTCAACGCAATAGTAAAAACTAATCTGATAGTGGATGGTTTCACTACAGGAGAGAAAGTTTCATTATAATCAAAACTGTATTCCTGTGTGAAACCTTTAGCTACCAGTCTAGCCTTATATCTATTTATTGATCCATCGGGATTTTTCTTTAACTTATATGTCCATCTACATCCTATAATGTTCTTGTTGACTGGTGGATAAACTAACTCCCATGTATTGTTTCTGATAAGAGCATTGTATTCATCTTTCATTGCAACTCTCCAGTTTTCATTTCTGATGGCTTCATCAAAGCTGTTTGGCTCATCAATGTTTATATTTGCAATGAATGACTTTGGCTTGAAAATGCCACTTTTGGCTCTGGTTATCATATGATGGCCAGTTTGAGTGTGAGGAAGATTGACTGGTAAGGCATCTTCAAATTGTTCATTATTGTTACTCCTGTTAGATTCATTGTCTTCATTGCTTGTTAATTGTTGTTTTTCTTCAACATTTTCTGATATCCTGTTTGTGTTGTGTGATGAACCAGGTGACTGCATGGCAGGGCTAAGCTGCTCTGTGCTGTCAGCTTGTTGAATGCCAACATTCTGATAGTTGTCTTGAGTGCCAGCAGCCTCAGTATGTGTCATATCTTCCCACATATTTTCAATGGATGGAGGCTCAGGTATAGCTACTTTTGCATTATAAACTTTGCTAGTGGTTTTCATGTTTGACTGTTTGTACGGAAAAATCTTTTCATCAAACACCACATGTCTACTTACATATATTCTGCCATTAGAATCAATACACTTATAGCCCTTTTGATTGTTACAGTAGCCAATAAAAGTACATGGCTTTGATCTAAAGTCAAATTTGTTGGCGTTGTAAGGCCTAATATAGGGATAGCACAGACATCTGAATGCTTTCAAATGTTTGTAGTCTGGTTTAACACTGTATAGCTTCTCTAGAGGACTTATATCATTCAGAGTTTTAGTTGGCATTCTATTAATCAAAAATACCGCTGAATTAAAAGCTTCAGGCCAAAACTTAAGTGGTAGTGAGGCTTGAGCTAACAGTGTTAATCCAGTTTCTACAATATGTCTGTGTTTTCTCTCAGCTAAACCATTTTGTTCAGAAGTGTATGGACATGTTATTCTATGAATAATACCTTTTTCATGAAAATAACTAGTGAGAGGTTTAAATTCAGATCCCCCATCTGATTGAATAATTTTGACAGTATTATTAAACTGATTTTCTACAAGTTTCACAAAATGTTTAACGGCATTTTGTGTATCAGCCTTAGACTTGAGTAAGTATAACCATGAAAACCTAGAATAAGCATCAATAAAGGATATGTAGTACCTATAACCAAAGTCAGTGTTTATAGGAGAAGGTCCCCATAAATCTGTTGCAATCATTTCAAGAGGTTGTGTATAAACAGTAGATGAGCTTGTAAAAGGCAGTTTGTGATTTTTACCCATTTGACAAAACTTGCACACATAGGGTAAATTCACATCAACAAAGGGTATCTTATTATCAAGAAGAATTTTTCTTACAATTCTAGGACTAGGATGACCTAGCTTAAAGTGCCAAGTATTAAAAACAGAATCATTAACACTAGTATTATCAATTTCAGATAGATTGCAGCAAGTTGTTACAGTAGTGATGTTATTGCTGTTAACAATATTAAACTTGTATAATCCTCTAACAGCATCACCCTGCAAAAGAATATCTTTAGTCAGTATGTCTCTAACAAAACAATGTATAGGAAAAAATTCAAAATACACATTGTTATCTCTAGCAAATTGAGATACACTGTAACGACCCAGATTTTTAGCCATTTTGTTTTGAACATTTAAATTGGTTTTTAAATGTTGTGTTGATAATTTAAATAGGAATGTATTAATTAAAAACGAAGTTTGAACGTTAATTTATAATTTAAATATAAAACGAGCTCGAAATCGCGCGGTAGTTCGTAATATAGAGTTTTGAACTTCAATTGAGGACACAGGATTCGTCATAACTCGGATTTCTGTGAAACAAGACACGTTGGAACCGTATTGATTATAATTTTCATATGAAAGAGAAAAATCTAGATTTCGTGTTATAATTTGTTAGTTATGGTCAAATCAAATTTTGAAATAGTCGCTGTGGAAAATCGTTATTTAAAATATACGCGTTAAAATAGCCGTTTTGTAAACGGACTCATAATTCGACGAAATCAGTTTCATTGGGACCGTATCGTTAAATTATTGTACGGTGTTGAATTGCGTGGCAAACCGATGTCGTATGTGACCACGGTAGCCGTAAACGCTCGTTCAGTGCAATTAAATTAATTCAACTGAATAAAGGGATATTAGAGTGTAACTTGAACAAACGATCAAATCAAGCCACGAAACCAGTTCCGTTGAATTCGTATCGTCGATTAGAGTCAGGATAGCTATATAGTTTGTTAATTTTAAAGACGGATAATTTGGCGTTAAAAATGGCATTGCGGTACACCTAAAAATAGCCTACCGGGGCGACAGTCTCAGAATGCAACGAAACTAGTGCCGTTGGGTTCGTATCGAAAAGTTATTGTCAGTGTTCGCAGTTTCAAGTTGTTTAGATTTATCTGGTGATCGTGAAAAATTTAAACGCGTGTTGATTTCCGGTTTTATAAAGGAAATTTTTTCATACGATGTCAGAATTCGACGAAACTTGTCCCATTGGATTCAGAATACCTTTTTACACCAAGATAAGTTTTTTCATCAGTAAACAAAAGTCAACTGTGGTTAGTTTTGCTTGATACTTCACCGTGAAGTTTCATTATAATAAAATAACCAAAATATAATCTTTTAAACCATTCCGTATTTTTGATAATCTGGGCAGAAATCTTGAAATCCATCAGTTCAAAATCTTTGGAAATATTGGCAAGGGAAATCCTTTTCAAATCATGCATCATCCACGTACATGATAATTAATGAAAACACATGCAAGTCTACCCAACAGCAGCTTATCATGTACAATCGAAAATTAATAACGCACATGCAAGTCTTCCCATGCAGACTAAAATAGACGCAGACCTATATATTAAATAACTGGGCACCCTATACGTTTCAAATCATGCACATAACTAGGAGACCTTCACCGAATAAGTCCTCTGAAGCATTTAATGCAACCTGCGTATAAGGCTATAAGCACACACATAGCCAAATCCTTTCCAAAATCTTAGTTGTATAAAACCTGGTTAAAAATCTCGAGTTATCTTTTCAAATCTAAGATTTCGACTGATGATAGCACATATTCTTTTGTCAACAACAGTTAAACAAAGTATATTCATTTTCCTTGGTCGAAAATTCATCTCTTGCGTGCCGACCAAGTTGTATTGGAATTCACACCCAGGCAGCTATCCTATTACATGCTACGAACCTATACCGAGTTTCCGTGATGGCCACGCCTTCTTTCTTATAAATTAAACTTCCTTTCTTCATTCATTCGATTCCACCAATACTTCTTCTTCAACAGCGAAACCACCAAATACAAATAAAACGTTGGCGCAGAGTTCTATGAATTTGCTTTCTATAAAAGACCAGCGTGTTTTACTAAGCACAAAGTAGAGTTTTAGGAAGGGGAAGTTCTTGCGAATTGTTGTTGTGCGGTTTACAAGGAAGTTGCGCATGTTGGATTCTTGGATGGATGGCATAGGGTGGTGGAAGGCGGCTTTAGGGAGTTGCGAGCTAAGGGTATATGCAGGTTTTTGTTTGGAGTTATTCATGAGCAAGCGTGAGGTAGGTGTTAACTACAATGTTAACATAGTAAATGGTTCGGTGATGGTACAAACGGTGGAGGTCAGTGTTTACAGGAAATGTGTTCTGTCTGAATACGAAAGAGGAATAGTGCGAGGGTAGTATCCATTGTTGTGAAGTGAAATGTCTATTGTGGTTAACGAGGAAGAGAATAAGGTGTCAATATTGGAAGAAGGTGCGGTGAGAATCATTTGAGGGGCGTTGGGTTCGGGTGTATGGGGACGAAGTGACATGAGGCAAGGTCCAGGCTTGTTCTTTTTACTTGAAGGAGGTGTGTGGTTTGTTAATTCAGGGAAGAAAGCTTAAATGCTTATACGTGAGTAATTAAAGTGATGGACTGTGCAATTCTGGTCATCTGAGTTTGGCCGTAGAGGTGTTTCTTTTTGAGTTCGTTCATGCTCTATCGAAGGTGGTGATCGAAGTATTTTGGAAAGGATTACGTTCATGGAGAAGAAACAACTATTATAGTTGAACGCAATGGAACTGGTTACGTTGGAATCATTGCAACGAGATTTACATTATGGAACTATCGTGGCTGAGAATAGAGCTGCTGGAATTTAGTGGTAAAATCAAACGTCTGTTTGATTTTAAATGGAACAAAAGTAGACCGTCAACCGCGAACCAATGTGAGTAAACTCACTCGTTTAAAATTATTTTATAATGTGAAATGGTTGCGTGGTTGACATAATCATCGTTGATTGATTTTTTTTCATTAATGAGATATTTTTGATGTTACTAACATCTGTGGATGCAGGGAAACAGGTTGGAGGGATCCAACTGGATCCCTCAACATTTTACTTACTGTTTTATTAAATAGGTGATATATGTTATGCTACATTATCCATGGTTGAATTTGTGTGTTTGATTTACCCTGGCCTTAGGAACCTGGTATTTTATATACCGTAAAATATCATCGAATGTGGAAAAAGGAAATTAGAATTTAAAAGCAGAGTTTATTTCTAAATTAGAAATAATCTCTTTTTCATTGAGTTGCAAATGGAAACCTATTCAATTAGGTAAACCAAGAAAAATGTTATAAATAAAGATATAAATTAAGTGGATCATTAACCATTGAATAAATTAAAAGGTGAGTTCAAATATGAATGTATATGTGAAGGTGAGTATCGGTTTTGAAACCAATATTTGGAAATGGATCCGAATTTAGCAAAGTATAGAGGGAAGTTTAAAGAAAGATTTTCAAATGCTTAAAGTAAAAGAATAGTAGTTTAAACAAGGAAATATTTGCAAATAAAATGTATATAAAAAGGGGATTTATAGAAATCGAATTAAGTGGTTAGAAGAATGTATAGTTTATAAATATGTTTAAAGGAGAACTTGAATTGTTTAAAATAAACAGAGTTTTTAAATGAACAACGGAAGTGTGTGCGTCGCACACGGTATTTTATTCAAAACAACAATCATAGCACTGTTGTTATAATAAATGTTGTTAATATATATAGCAATTTTAGACGCTGCTGTTATAATAAATGTCTTGGTAAATCTAAATAGCAATTTTAACGCTGCCGTTATAATAACTGTTTTAATAGCAATCTTAATGCTATGGTTATGATAAGTGTTTTATAATGCTAGATAGCGGTTTTAACGCTATTGTTGAAAGCAATGGTTGGGTTTAAGTTGTGAGCTCTGAATGTTTCAAAGGCTCGTTAGCAAAGGGTTGGTTAGTGATATCGTTAGTTAACGAATGATTTATGATTTAAGTCATAATAACGATGTTATAACATCAGTAAATTCAAAGGGTTTAGAAATGTTTTCTAACTGGAATAAAAGATGTTTTCTCAATAAAGGAATTATATATTGGAAATGTTTTCCGATATTCAAGTTAGGAAATAAAGGTCATATTAAAGTTATTATATTTCGGATGCAGGGAATTATAACACCATTGTTATAATCAAGTGATTCCTGAAAAGGAAGTGGATTCATAATCGAATCCGAGAGCAACGTGAGGAAGTGTGTTAAAAGATTGGAAAGATGAACCTTGTCTATTTCGAGGTTAGAAATGTTGCTCAGTTAAGGTCTGAGAGGTAATTATACCCCAACTTGATTGACTTCGTTTTAACTAAGAAATGATTAAGGTTCGATAGTGGAAAGTGGTTAAATGGAAACCAAATGAAGGAGATTTGGCATAGTGATGTTTATTCAAACATCTGTTTAATCAAATGAAGGAGATTTGTAAATGTTTCCAAATGAGAGTCAGAAATGTTTTCTGAATGTAGAAGACCGATAATGGAAATGTTTTCCAATGTTAACAGCGTATATTTTCTAAATATATTAAATAAGGAATGTAAATGAAAATGAAAAGGGAAATGAATGAATGAACTAAAAGGGACAAACGTTGAATGATGTTTGGTCGATAGAATTTCCTCCTGGAAATAATATCATTTTTTTGCACACTGACATGTTTTCATTTGATAGTTAAATCACCGACTATCAAAGTTTTGACCATTTTAACGTTGTTAATATGGAGAGACCGGTTGGATTATTATCCAGAGAACCACTCCGTATTGGCATAAGCGTTGCGAATCAAGTATGCTGAATATCTTGAAGACGGAGTTATGCAAGGGCTATCCTGTTTACAGGTTAGTGCCTTCGGTTTGTCCAGACCCAGGACAACTTTTATGGACGAGTGTCTGACAAAGTATTTCCAAAGGGATTACGTACGTTGATTTCTTCAAACGTACGAAGTTGGTGGCATAGAAGGGAAACTTCTTTAGCCTAACAATCTGAGTATTTTTGTGGAAATCAATTAGTGATTTCCGATGGATCTGACGATGTGGCATTCAAAGTGAATGATGGCCAGATGTTCTGGAAGATAATTCAAACCTCAAGCCTCACAACCCGGAAGTGGACAAAAATCGGGCAGGCAGCATGGCTATGTGGGTCGCAACCATTAGGATGTATGACTACCTATCTAGAGAAATTCCTTTTGTTCTTAAATCTATCGATGCTGTCCCTTTTCGGGAAGCGGTTGCTGATCCCAACCGTCGGTGGTATACATTCGATACGCTCAAGCGAAATGAGTGGTCGGTCATGTGTGGGCCGGGTTGCAAGATGTTCTTGTTGAACCCAGTGTATTTGCCTCTAGAGATATACGTTCGGAAGGTGGTCCCATACCTTGTCAAGTTGGAATCCAATCTCCAATAAGTGCCTGCGAGTTTTGATTTGTATATTATATATGTAGAGCGTGAGATGCAAGCGTTCTACTAGATTTTAATTACTTGTGATTAGACATTATTATAATATCAGATAATATATGATTTCCAAAGTGTTTTTGGGTTATCGTAAGGTAAAAACCATCCGTGTTTATGTGTGGATTGGTCTTACGATTATCATTTCTTTTGAAAGGATTTTTGAAAGTTAAACCAATGGTTGGAGTTTACTCACACCAGTCCCATGACTGACCCAGAGTTTATTTTGTTGTTTTCCCTAAACTCTTGGGTGCCCAAATTTGTACGGGCAGTCAAGTAGTCGGGATTTTTCAGATACACTTGGAAGAGTTTGAAGCAGGAGGCTTCACCACTTAGCTATAGACTATCATATTTTCCACTGTATACTATGTTGTATCTGGAAACAGGTGTTTATAACTGTTCCAGGAATAATTGATGTGCTCTGATAATGGTATGTATATACAAATACTGATATGTGCTTCAAAGGTTGTGTTATATAATATATTTTATTCGTTCCGCTGTGAGTTGTGATCTTCGTTTTTCTTCTATTCTAACATTTCTTTCTTTCTATATCCTCATCCTCTAACTTCTTTCTAAAAATGGTTCGTATCTCTGTGCAATTTGAGTTGGACGTGTGGTGTTATTAGTCGACTCAAACGGTACAGATTTGCGGGTCGTTTCATTTGGTATCAGAGCTGAAGGTTAAGTGATTACCTTGGCTCTGTGGCGTAACTCAATAGAGATGGGGTTAGTAATACCCTAGATTGGGTTTGAGTGTATATATACGAGAGAGCGTATTTGTAGATTTGATATAAAATTGTTTTATATTGTGTTGGCTGGTTTGTTGAGTGGTTTATGAATTCTGGTCGATACAGGAAGTACAACCATATCGATAGGTGTTTCTAAACTCTCGAACAGAACAAATCGACTCAGTATTGTTTTAAAGCGGGTAAGTGATATAATTTGCCCAAAAGTTATTTTGATATAAAGGGAATAATTTCTGAATTATTATATATGAAGGTGTTGATTGTTATTACAATCAAAGGAAATTATAAAATATTGAAATGGTTATATAAAACCAAATTGAATTTGTATAAGAATAGGATATACAAATAAGCTGAACTGAAATTTAATTCAAACCATAAATTGGAATTTAAAATCCTGGATATCTTGAAAATATTCCTTGAAGTATTTCAAAGGTAATATAGCTTTGTTTTAAGGGATTTTTGAATTAGAATGATTTTGAATGGGTTTTAAAAGTGATTAAGCACTGAAACCACTTCAGTGGCGAGAAAATAATTCTGATAATGGACTGCAGCATTATCGGTATTCATTTTCGAGTTTCTAAGTGATGGATTGCTACCATAATAGGTTTGTTAATGGAAATTTGTTTGAGAAATATAAAGTTGTTTTAGAAATTCAAATGTTTTGAATTCAGTTGATTATAAATATGTGTATAAATATATATATGATTTCAAACTAATTTGAAATAAAACCCGGGAATTTGAATTCTGAAATGTTTTAACTTGAAAAAGTTGAATAAGATTGAAAATGGTCCAAAGGTATCAAATGAATTGGGATTTAACTTAAGTTAAATAAAACTGGATTGAATTAGAAGTAATTCCGAATGAAATTAAGTATAGAGATGTTGGAATTCGAAATATTAATAGGAATTCGACCTATGGATAAACAAGTTGAATATCTATTGGATGCTGTTGTTTGGAATTAAACTGTGGTGGAATTGAACCCAAGCAGGATAAGGGGGTTGACTTTTGAAAACAGAACTCAGTTTGGATTAGTGGATGGAAGTGAACTAATCAGAAGATGATTAGAGATTTAAAAACTGGAAGTTGGATTGATTTGAAACCAACTGGAAATGATATATGTATGCTGAGCAGATATTGAATAGAAGCAAGTGCAAGAGATAGAATTATGCCCGACGAAAAGGTACATGTTTACAATATTGTTTGGGTTGATGATTTTATGAGCCTATGAGGCAAGCCACTTGGCTTTTTGATTTTCTTTTGGATTGGAGAAGGCCTAGAAAGGCGGGTTGTGATTGTGCCGTGCAGAGGAGATGCTGCCGAAATTTTTCAGAATTTAAAGTGTTAGAAAATTTTTAGAATTCTTGAAAATTTTCGTTAGTAAGAATAAATGAATATTTTAATTGAAATAAATTGGTCCAGTTAAGCTGAAATTAAGAAGTAAACAAAAAGGAATTTTAAACCTAGGATACGTGGCATTTTCCCTACTTAGCAATTTCGAGGACGAAATTATTTTAAGGGGGAAGGAATGTAACGACCCAGATTTTTAGCCATTTTGTTTTGAACATTTAAATTGGTTTTTAAATGTTGTGTTGATAATTTAAATAGGAATGTATTAATTAAAAACGAAGTTTGAACGTTAATTTATAATTTAAATATAAAACGAGCTCGAAATCGCGCGGTAGTTCGTAATATAGAGTTTTGAACTTCAATTGAGGACACAGGATTCGTCATAACTCGGATTTCTGTGAAACAAGACACGTTGGAACCGTATTGATTATAATTTTCATATGAAAGAGAAAAATCTAGATTTCGTGTTATAATTTGTTAGTTATGGTCAAATCAAATTTTGAAATAGTCGCTGTGGAAAATCGTTATTTAAAATATACGCGTTAAAATAGCCGTTTTGTAAACGGACTCATAATTCGACGAAATCAGTTTCATTGGGACCGTATCGTTAAATTATTGTACGGTGTTGAATTGCGTGGCAAACCGATGTCGTATGTGACCACGGTAGCCGTAAACGCTCGTTCAGTGCAATTAAATTAATTCAACTGAATAAAGGGATATTAGAGTGTAACTTGAACAAACGATCAAATCAAGCCACGAAACCAGTTCCGTTGAATTCGTATCGTCGATTAGAGTCAGGATAGCTATATAGTTTGTTAATTTTAAAGACGGATAATTTGGCGTTAAAAATGGCATTGCGGTACACCTAAAAATAGCCTACCGGGGCGACAGTCTCAGAATGCAACGAAACTAGTGCCGTTGGGTTCGTATTGAAAAGTTATTGTCAGTGTTCGCAGTTTCAAGTTGTTTTGATTTATCTGGTGATCGTGAAAAATTTAAACGCGTGTTGATTTCCGGTTTTATAAAGGAAATTTTTTCATACGATGTCAGAATTCGACGAAACTTGTCCCATTGGATTCAGAATACCTTTTTACACCAAGATAAGTTTTTTCATCAGTAAACAAAAGTCAACTGTGGTTAGTTTTGCTTGATACTTCACCGTGAAGTTTCATTATAATAAAATAACCAAAATATAATCTTTTAAACCATTCCGTATTTTTGATAATCTGGGCAGAAATCTTGAAATCCATCAGTTCAAAATCTTTGGAAATATTGGCAAGGGAAATCCTTTTCAAATCATGCATCATCCACGTACATGATAATTAATGAAAACACATGCAAGTCTACCCAACAGCAGCTTATCATGTACAATCGAAAATTAATAACGCACATGCAAGTCTTCCCATGCAGACTAAAATAGATGCAGACCTATATATTAAATAACTGGGCACCCTATACGTTTCAAATCATGCACATAACTAGGAGACCTTCACCGAATAAGTCCTCTGAAGCATTTAATGCAACCTGCGTATAAGGCTATAAGCACACACATAGCCAAATCCTTTCCAAAATCTTAGTTGTATAAAACCTGGTTAAAAATCTCGAGTTATCTTTTCAAATCTAAGATTTCGACTGATGATAGCACATATTCTTTTGTCAACAACAGTTAAACAAAGTATATTCATTTTCCTTGGTCGAAAATTCATCTCTTGCGTGCCGACCAAGTTGTATTGGAATTCACACCCAGGCAGCTATTCTATTACATGCTACGAACCTATACCGAGTTTCCGTGATGGCCACGCCTTCTTTCTTATAAATTAAACTTCCTTTCTTCATTCATTCGATTCCACCAATACTTCTTCTTCAACAGTGAAACCACCAAATACAAATAAAACGTTGGCGCAGAGTTCTATGAATTTGCTTTCTATAAAAGACCAGCGTGTTTTACTAAGCACAAAGTAGAGTTTTAGGAAGGGGAAGTTCTTGCGAATTGTTGTTGTGCGGTTTACAAGGAAGTTGCGCATGTTGGATTCTTGGATGGATGGCATAGGGTGGTGGAAGGCGGCTTTAGGGAGTTGCGAGCTAAGGGTATATGCAGGTTTTTGTTTGGAGTTATTCATGAGCAAGCGTGAGGTAGGTGTTAACTACAATGTTAACATAGTAAATGGTTCGGTGATGGTACAAACGGTGGAGGTCAGTGTTTACAGGAAATGTGTTCTGTCTGAATACGAAAGAGGAATAGTGCGAGGGTAGTATCCATTGTTGTGAAGTGAAATGTCTATTGTGGTTAACGAGGAAGAGAATAAGGTGTCAATATTGGAAGAAGGTGCGGTGAGAATCATTTGAGGGGCGTTGGGTTCGGGTGTATGGGGACGAAGTGACAGGAGGCAAGGTCCAGGCTTGTTCTTTTTACTTGAAGGAGGTGTGTGGTTTGTTAATTCAGGGAAGAAAGCTTAAATGCTTATACGTGAGTAATTAAAGTGATGGACTGTGCAATTCTGGTCATCTGAGTTTGGCCGTAGAGGTGTTTCTTTTTGAGTTCGTTCATGCTCTATCGAAGGTGGTGATCGAAGTATTTTGGAAAGGATTACGTTCATGGAGAAGAAACAACTATTATAGTTGAACGCAATGGAACTGGTTACGTTGGAATCATTGCAACGAGATTTACATTATGGAACTATCGTGGCTGAGAATAGAGCTGCTGGAATTTAGTGGTAAAATCAAACGTCTGTTTGATTTTAAATGGAACAAAAGTAGACCGTCAACCGCGAACCAATGTGAGTAAACTCACTCGTTTAAAATTATTTTATAATGTGAAATGGTTGCGTGGTTGACATAATCATCGTTGATTGATTTTTTTTCATTAATGAGATATTTTTGATGTTACTAACATCTGTGGATGCAGGGAAACAGGTTGGAGGGATCCAACTGGATCCCTCAACATTTTACTTACTGTTTTATTAAATAGGTGATATATGTTATGCTACATTATCCATAGTTGAATTTGTGTGTTTGATTTACCCTGGCCTTAGGAACCTGGTATTTTATATACCGTAAAATATCATCGAATGTGGAAAAAGGAAATTAGAATTTAAAAGCAGAGTTTATTTCTAAATTAGAAATAATCTCTTTTTCATTGAGTTGCAAATGGAAACCTATTCAATTAGGTGAACCAAGAAAAATGTTATAAATAAAGATATAAATTAAGTGGATCATTAACCATTGAATAAATTAAAAGGTGAGTTCAAATATGAATGTATATGTGAAGGTGAGTATCGGTTTTGAAACCAATATTTGGAAATGGATCCGAATTTAGCAAAGTATAGAGGGAAGTTTAAAGAAAGATTTTCAAATGCTTAAAGTAAAAGAATAGTAGTTTAAACAAGGAAATATTTGCAAATAAAATGTATATAAAAAGGGGATTTATAGAAATCGAATTAAGTGGTTAGAAGAATGTATAGTTTATAAATATGTTTAAAGGAGAACTTGAATTGTTTAAAATAAACAGAGTTTTTAAATGAACAACGGAAGTGTGTGCGTCGCACACGGTATTTTATTCAAAACAACAATCATAGCACTGTTGTTATAATAAATGTTGTTAATATATATAGCAATTTTAGACGCTGCTGTTATAATAAATGTCTTGGTAAATCTAAATAGCAATTTTAACGCTGCCGTTATAATAACTGTTTTAATAGCAATCTTAATGCTATGGTTATGATAAGTGTTTTATAATGCTAGATAGCGGTTTTAACGCTATTGTTGAAAGCAATGGTTGGGTTTAAGTTGTGAGCTCTGAATGTTTCAAAGGCTCGTTAGCAAAGGGTTGGTTAGTGATATCGTTAGTTAACGAATGATTTATGATTTAAGTCATAATAACGATGTTATAACATCAGTAAATTCAAAGGGTTTAGAAATGTTTTCTAACTGGAATAAAAGATGTTTTCTCAATAAAGGAATTATATATTGGAAATGTTTTCCGATATTCAAGTTAGGAAATAAAGGTCATATTAAAGTTATTATATTTCGGATGCAGGGAATTATAACACCATTGTTATAATCAAGTGATTCCTGAAAAGGAAGTGGATTCATAATCGAATCCGAGAGCAACGTGAGGAAGTGTGTTAAAAGATTGGAAAGATGAACCTTGTCTATTTCGAGGTTAGAAATGTTGCTCAGTTAAGGTCTGAGAGGTAATTATACCCCAACTTGATTGACTTCGTTTTAACTAAGAAATGATTAAGGTTCGATAGTGGAAAGTGGTTAAATGGAAACCAAATGAAGGAGATTTGGCATAGTGATGTTTATTCAAACATCTGTTTAATCAAATGAAGGAGATTTGGAAATGTTTCCAAATGAGAGTCAGAAATGTTTTCTGAATGTAGAAGACCGATAATGGAAATGTTTTCCAATGTTAACAGCGTATATTTTCTAAATATATTAAATAAGGAATGTAAATGAAAATGAAAAGGGAAATGAATGAATGAACTAAAAGGGACAAACGTTGAATGATGTTTGGTCGATAGAATTTCCTCCTGGAAATAATATCATTTTTTGCACACTGACATGTTTTCATTTGATAGTTAAATCACCGACTATCAAAGTTTTGACCATTTTAACGTTGTTAATATGGAGAGACCGGTTGGATTATTATCCAGAGAACCACTCCGTATTGGCATAAGCGTTGCGAATCAAGTATGCTGAATATCTTGAAGACGGAGTTATGCAAGGGCTATCCTGTTTACAGGTTAGTGCCTTCGGTTTGTCCAGACCCAGGACAACTTTTATGGACGAGTGTCTGACAAAGTATTTCCAAAGGGATTACGTACGTTGATTTCTTCAAATGTACGAAGTTGGTGGCATAGAAGGGAAACTTCTTTAGCCTAACAATCTGAGTATTTTTGTGGAAATCAATTAGTGATTTCCGATGGATCTGACGATGTGGCATTCAAAGTGAATGATGGCCAGATGTTCTGGAAGATAATTCAAACCTCAAGCCTCACAACCCGGAAGTGGACAAAAATCGGGCAGGCAGCATGGCTATGTGGGTCGCAACCATTAGGATGTATGACCACCTATCTAGAGAAATTCCTTTTGTTCTTAAATCTATCGATGCTGTCCCTTTTCGGGAAGCGGTTGCTGATCCCAACCGTCGGTGGTATACATTCGATACGCTCAAGCGAAATGAGTGGTCGGTCATGTGTGGGCCGGTTTGCAAGATGTTCTTGTTGAACCCAGTGTATTTGCCTCTAGAGATATACGTTCGGAAGGTGGTCCCATACCTTGTCAAGTTGGAATCCAATCTCCAATAAGTGCCTGCGAGTTTTGATTTGTATATTATATATGTAGAGCGTGAGATGCAAGCGTTCTACTAGATTTTAATTACTTGTGATTAGACATTATTATAATATCAGATAATATATGATTTCCAAAGTGTTTTTGGGTTATCGTAAGGTAAAAACCATCCGTGTTTATGTGTGGATTGGTCTTACGATTATCATTTCTTTTGAAAGGATTTTTGAAAGTTAAACCAATGGTTGGAGTTTACTCACACCAGTCCCATGACTGACCCAGAGTTTATTTTGTTGTTTTCCCTAAACTCTTGGGTGCCCAAATTTGTACGGGCAGTCAAGTAGTCGGGATTTTTCAGATACACTTGGAAGAGTTTGAAGCAGGAGGCTTCACCACTTAGCTATAGACTATCATATTTTCCGCTGTATACTATGTTGTATCTGGAAACAGGTGTTTATAACTGTTCCAGGAATAATTGATGTGCTCTGATAATGGTATGTATATACAAATACTGATTTGTGCTTCAAAGGTTGTGTTATATAATATATTTTATTCGTTCCGCTGTGAGTTGTGATCTTCGTTTTTCTTCTATTCTAACATTTCTTTCTTTCTATATCCTCATCCTCTAACTTCTTTCTAAAAATGGTTCGTATCTCTGTGCAATTTGAGTTGGACGTGTGGTGTTATTAGTCGACTCAAACGGTACAGATTTGCGGGTCGTTTCATACACTGATTAAATTCTTCTTGATTCTAGGAACCCTTAATAAATTATGTAAGAAGAGCTTTCTCTTACCATTTATACTGCCTTTACCTATATGAGAAATATTTATGCACTTACCGTTCCCCATGGATATAGATTGATTACCTTTGTATTCTCTATTACCAAGATTGAGATTTTCAAGATTATTTGTGATGTGGTTGGTAGCTCCAGAGTCTGGATACCAGCTGTCGTCGTTTATATGATCTATGCTTGCACTTTCACCTTGATTTCTGGATGATGCAGGTTGAACAACAGCTTCGGTTTGAGTCTGTGCAATGTTGACACTTGGGTTTGAACCCCTCTGCGTGGTTGGATTCTGGTTCACTGCATAATTTGCATTGAACCTGAAAAAGCATCTAGGTGCCGTATGACCAACTTTTTCACAGATTTGACACTTGGGCTTATTACTGTTGCAGTTCCACCTGCCTCTTCCTCTTCCTCTGGAAGTCTGACCACCTCTTTGGAAGGTTTGTTCGTTCTTGAAATTTTGATTTTTGTTTCTTGCATTACTAGCAGCGTAGTTGACATTTAATTCACTTTCTGGAGTTCTTTTACTCTCAAGTCTTGCTTCATGCGATAATAGAATAGCGTGAACATCGTCCAAGGATGAGAATTCTTTTTGTGAAGCTATAGTGGCTTCAACTGCTTCGTATTCCTCACTTAATCCACTCAAGATACAAAATATTTGTTCTGAATCAGGTAATTTATGTCCCGCTGCCTCAAGTAAATCACATATAGATTTAACTTTACTCAGATATTCCCTCATTGATAGATTATCCTTCCGGATCTTGTGAAGTTGTCTCTTATATTGCATAATCTTGGCATAAGATTGATTATTAAAAGACTTCTCAATAGATTGCCATATTTCAACTGTTGACTTGCACCCAATAACTTGTGGTAATAGTTTTTCACCTATTGACGATAGTAACCATGCTGAAATCAATCTATCTTGCTTGTAAAATTTACTGTACTCTTCATTGGGAACGATTTCATTGGCTTGATTGGTAATAAACTTTTGCGGTGGGATCACAGTACCCATTAGGAAACCTTCTAACCCATATTCTTGTATGGCAGTCTCTATTTGCAATTTCCATAAAAGATAGTTGTTCTCATTGAGTTGAACTGTAATTAACTGAGATTGTGGATTAACTACAGTTTTTATCAAATTATCTGCAGCTGTCCCTGAATTGTTTGAACCCGGCGGTGGAACTGAAGTTGATGAGGAATTGGCGTCATTTGCCATGATGATGACTTCAGAAAACTCAAATCAAAGAATCGAGAGCAAGAATTGACTATCAAGAAGAATATTGGAAAACACTAGACCCTCTGATGCAATCGGATACCTGGGAATGATGACAATTCTCTGACTTAGGTAACTGGTAGGGTACAGTAGTGTTGAAATGTTTTCTTGACTTCTTGACTGACTTTCTTGAATAACTATCGATCACTAGTTGATTGCTGCAGTGATGCAGCCGCTGGATTTGCACTGGCGAGACATATACTGATATGCAGCCGTGTAAAATCTATGCCGGGCACGACACACTGAGGCAATTAACTTCCCACTCCAATGA
The DNA here is from genome assembly GCA_030737875.1 of Allium sativum. Lineage (NCBI taxonomy): Eukaryota > Viridiplantae > Streptophyta > Magnoliopsida > Asparagales > Amaryllidaceae > Allium > Allium sativum. Next base: position 525,033,770 of record CM060921.1, on the reverse strand, counting down.
TGAAGCTTCTCTGAGGAGGGGAAAAAAACAAGAACTCTCTGATGGTGAAATCAGAGGTGTTAATCAGGAAAATGAACCCAGAATTTCAATTGCTGTTAAGCAAAGTACAATGCTCTGATACCAAGTTGAATTTTGTAATGAAATGTAAAACGAGATGATAGAAATTGCAAAGGAGAATATTGTTGTATTTAGAACTCATAATACTCTCTGTACAGATGCAGAGTATTTATACACAGAATATTGGGCTGAATGCTATAAACCAGACCCATTTGTACAAACAAATAATACGGCATGAGCATAACTCGTGTCCCTATCAAAGATATATCTGCTGTAAAATAAAAGAATGTTTCATTTTATTTAAAAGGAAACTGGCCAACGCAAATAACGATAGGGAAGGGGTAGAACGTTCCCGGTTGATGACGCAATGGGCACTCAAGCTCGCTTAAAAGGCTGTCCAGCGTGTACTTTGTTTGATTCGTCATGAACCGCGACATCAATCGATAGAAGGATAAAGGTGCAGGAGTATAACTACATGCGTGAGAGAATATCAGTTAAACAAAGTAGGAAGGACGGTGTTTGGCAATACAAAGTGTCGACCCTGACACGTTAATAATCAAAATGAAACGAAATGAAAGTTGTTGAGATCGCTTTGGCAAAATCTGCATTTTTGGAACCAGTTGGAACAGAGATGAAGATAGATGGAATTTACGGTTAAGTTAAACAAACTGTTTAACTGTAACTGTACCGCTACAGCGAACGAACGGAATCAAGGTGAGTTAAACTCACTCAGTTTTTCCCATATATATTTTATATAAGTTGGGTTTTTATTTTGTGTGCTCTGCTTGCCAATGGTTGACTGTTTGCTAATTATATGTTTATTTGCTGATTTAACTGATGAAATTGAACCGTCGTTTAATTTCAGTGAAATACCAAATCGTTATCCTAACGATTGGTTCCAATATAGGTAACTTACCTTGTTGGTCACATTTATAAAGTAAACGTGTTTAATTGTTTGAATTGCTTATGAATTGGTTGATGTTAATGGTCGTTATTTATCAAATGAAACTGAACGGTCTGATTTGAGATAACCATTTGAATACAGGGATGAACAGGTTGGAGGGATCTAACCGGATTCCTCAAATATATTATTTATTTTCATATTATCATATATGAGCTGGCATGATTAGGTAATTGATTTTGGTAGTGACCATTGACTGAAAAGTCAACCTGTGTTGTATTTTAACCAATGGGCAGTATTGGTTGAATAATCGGCAGTAAATGGCCTAAAAGTAAATTGTTTTGTTTATATTAATTTACCGTCAAGTAAATCGATAGAACTGAAGTTATAAAATTTATTTTATAACTAAAGATAGATTTTGAAATATATATATTTTGAATAAAACCTTATTAAAAGGAAATTAGTATCTATTTTTTTATAATTTATTATAAATTGATTTTATAAAGTCAATTCTGATATTAATCAGATTTGTAAATGTGAGAATAAGAAAATTTACCTAACGATTAAATTGGATAATTGTTTTAAAAATAAATAAATATTTTTAAATGGTTAGATGAATTTGAAAAGGGGATTGGCGAAAGCGAACTTGGTAGTTGAAGTGAATCATAAGATTTGTAAACAAATCCGAGTTATAAAATGAAATCATTTAAAAAGGATAAGGTTAAAAAGTGGTATTTTATTACTTAATTGTTAAATTAAGGAATAACGTTCTATTCGAGAAGGAGATTGTCAATGAGATAAGAAGTTATGAAACCATATTTTGAATAGATTAGTGAAATGAGATTTGTATTGATACTGGAATGTAATTTCGAGTTTTGGATTTCAACTCATATCCGTCTTTAGATATGAACGTTATTGACTAAGGTCTGAGAGGTAATTAAAATACCCCAACTTGAACAACATCAGAATTATTTGAAGGTGATATTAGTTGTAATGGTAAAGGAGGATAGTGATGATTTATTATTTCACCAGAGAAATAATAACGCAACATTTTTATAAAGATTTGGATATATATATATATATACACATATATATAATGTGAATTCCAAAGTAAAAGGGAAATAAAATGAGTTGTGTGAAATTTTTAACGATATTGGTGAGTTAGAAAAGGAAACGCGAAGTTGAATTCTATTCTATGAGAATAAGTATGGATTATTGTTTTAAGTATTACAAAGTGAAGTTATAACGCTATTTGTTTAAAGAAAATTCTTATGTTAAATATGAAGCAAAACTATATTTATAAATATATAAGAGTTTTAAATTAATTTAATTAAAAGGCCAATTGATGTTGAATATTGGACCAGTAAACCCATTGGATTGACATGATTGAAACACTGTTCATTTTGATAGTTAAATCACCGACTATCAAATCTGTCCAATACGATTGTTGGCACGGGAAGACCGAGATCGAATTTATATTCGAAAACCATTCCGACCAGCAAATACGTGAAGATATTAGAAGACAGTCGAGATGGAGCATTGAAGACCGTAGATCTTCACAAACGGAAGAACCGCTAATAATCTCTGGTTAGCTCCCAAAGATAAACTGTGGTTCTGTCGTGGTTGAAATCTATGGGTTGCAAGGACTTCTCGCTACTGATCCATGGGGTGATTCCTATATTGGATGCAGTAGGAGAGTGCCTTCGGTTCATCCTGTTCCTGGATGACTTGTATGGACGGATGTCTGGCAGAGTATTTCCAAAGGGATCGCGTACGTTGATTTCTGCAAACGTACCATAGTTGATGGCGGAGAAATGGTTTTTCTCTAGCCAAATAACTAGAGTATTTTTGTGGATGTCAATTAAGTGATATCTGGCGGATCTGACGATGTGGCATTCAAAGGGAAGGGTGACCAAATGATCCAAAAGTAAATTCTGGCCTTAAGCCTCACCAACCGGGAGATGACAAAAATCGGGCTGGCAGCATGGCTATGTGGGTCGCTCCCATTAGGGTGTATAATCACCTATCTAGAGAAATTCCTATTGCTTCTTTAATCTATCGATGCTGTCCCTTTTCGGGAAACGGTGGTTTGAGCCCAACCGTTGGTGATATACATTCGATACACTCAAGCAAAATGAATGGTCGGTCATGTGTGGGCCGGGTTGCAAGACGTTCTTGTTGAACCCAGTGTATTTGTCTCTAGAGATACACTATCAGTAGGTGGTCCCATACCTTGTCATAGTCGGAATCCAATCTCCAATAGGCGCCCGTGATTTTGGTTGTATACTATATATGTGGAGCGTGAGATGCAAGCATTCCACTAGATTGATATTTACTTGTATTTAGACATTATTATAATATCAGAAAAGATATTGATTTCAAAAATGTTTTGGGTTATCGTAAGGTAAAAACCGTCCGTGTTTATGTGTGGATTTGGTCTTACGATTATCCTTTTCTTTCGAAAGGATTTTGACTTTAAAATCATGTTGGATGATTTACCCTTAATACTTTGTGAGTTTTACTCACTCTGGTTCACCAGACTGACCCGGTGTTTTGTAAATGCTCGGGTTAGCCCAGAGTGTACAGGTTCAGGTTATCGAATGATATGAAGAGACGAGCTAGAAGAGTCCAGACGTGTGATATTATATAGCTACTAGTCCGCTGTGTGTTGTATCTGAGGACATATTATTATAACTGTCCAGATGTGTGATATACTCTGATGATTGTAAGTATTTTAAAGCTCTCAGTAAAGATTTATTTCTATATTATATTTTGTTCCGCTGCGATGTGAGGCTCTGATTCTGGGTTGTAGTGTTTCTTCTTCTTCTTCTATTCTAATATTTCTTTCTTTCTTATCTCACCCTCTAATTTCTTTCTAATAACGTTTCGGTGTTTGGAAGGTCGACATGAGTTACGGTAAATGTATTTATGTTGATTTCCGGGGCCGAAAAACATGGGTCATTACAAAAAAAATCGTAAAGCCATCAGGTTTTAAGGTGACCGCAAACACCTTTTATTATAACCAATAATAAAATACAGTATAGTACAAGTGATTGTGGTTGACAATCAGCTAAATCGGTTTTTAAGGTAGTCTGTCCACCGCCTACAGCATTAATTATGGGTCGTCCACACTATTTGTACAAGATTACAGTTCAAGAGCTAGATAACACACTAGACTACTATAGTAACCTAGCTCCCCACACAGGAAGAGTAATAATACATTTCATACTCAAGAAGTAGTGAATTACACTTGTATAAAAAAGAAAACAGTACAATCTGTTTGAATTAAAGCCAACAGTATAAAATAGTTTCATGACAAGGCCACATAAGGACTACTAACCAAGTAGACCAAAACAGTAGCATGCCGCTTACGCATTGAGCTCCACACTGAAGTACAGAAACTAGCATGCACAGTTTCACATGGTAGCCTGACATAGTGGGAAAACCGAGGACAGTCGTAAGCATGGAAGGATTAAAAGAAATTCACCAATTGGACAACGAAGTCGAGAGCCTAAGGCTTCACCTATTTCACTGTGTACTCGATGACCGTACACTATTCTGGATCGCCAAACCCACCACTACCAGTAACTCCACAGAGAGGAGACACACTCAAAAAAGAGACACTGAACATCAAGCAAGACAAGTCATTGTATATGCATAATCAGACAAGACATCACCAAAAACACGACGACATGGTTCATCGCCTAGGCATCTCATATTATGCCATCATGGTATGGAGACGACCTACCCAAACGTACACGAGACTCATATTTCTTACAGCCACACGCCATTGAAAAAAAGAGCAATTTTCTAATTAATTTCAAGTCTCAGAGCTACACATGACCAAAATATTAACCTAATACCTCAAAATAACAGCAGATACCCAAAAATCAAAAATCAATAACCAAAACTACAAACAAGACGAGAACTGACGAACATTGAATACCTAGTTAACAAGAAGACCCATCACCGACCAAAAATCGAGACACGAAATCAACTAAACTAAAAGGGAGTTGCTGCTCACCAGTTAGCTCCACGTAAGTGTTTATTTCCCTACCAGTAGCGAGACCATCAGTTGAATAACAGCTTCAAGGAACCTGTAGTTGCTTGGAATAATCACACTGAGTGGAAGGAACCGAAATCGGTGAGGGATCCTAAGAAAACTAGAATTTTGAGTTGAGGCAGATGAAATTAGGAGAAATAGTATCTTTGAGAAGATTCCATCAAAAAAACTTAGATTTGGAGAGAATATATGGTAGTCGGTAAACACCACGCATAACGAAAACATGAATGGGAATTTGTGGAGATGAGAGATTAGAGAGGGTCGTTTTGGAGGAGAGTGAAGATGATTAGAAGAAAAAGAAGGGTCATGTCGCCATTTACGGTATTTACACGAAAACAGAATTTAAGAAAAAAAATTAATGAAAGAATTTAATATGATTTTCTAAATTGGATTTGTGTTTGAAGATAATATTATTTCGTAAATGTTATAAGCCATATCGAAGGGTGCAAATATGTATGATTTTTATTTAAAATCAAACTTTTAATGAACTAGTTTGGAAAACATACTTTATCCGAAAATCTTTAAAAATCGCATGGTTTGAAAATCCTTGTTTAAATAATATTATTAATCAAATTCATACAATCTGGTTAAAATAATTATTTTCAAAACCATACTTTCTTATTCAAAATATTTCGAAAATAATTTATAAAAGTGCTGCACGTGTCAATGGTATACCAAATTCAACACGAAAGCATCATCTGCAAGGACACAAAATTGCAAATCCAAGGTACGAATTTGCGCATGATATTGACTTGACCAAATAGGATCAAAGCCTATCCAAATCCACTTTAAAATCATCACAACAAAAAGAAAAACTCATTTAGATTCACAAAGAGATACTGTTAATTTTGCTCTCGGGACAGTAGTATAAAAATACAAATTTGGGGAAGTTAACCTCAAAATCAAAGAAAACTCAAAACATATAATTCATCAATTGATTTTCGATATTTAAATTATAACCTAAGTTTAAATCAATGTTTCAAACTTTAAAATTGAATTTATAAGTTAAAACTTAACTAATTTAATGGATGGTCTTATTTAAATTTAGATTGGTTGTTTTGAAAGTTAATATATAAATTTGATTAAAGGTTTTAAAAAGGGTAAAATTTTAAATTTATATAAATTAATTGATTGGAAAGACTTAACATAAACTTTTTTGTTAAGCTTGAACGATTTAATGGATTTAAATCATAAATATCGAACTTTTGAAGAACTGATTAAGTAATAGAACTTAATACTTAGAAATTTGAATGTCGATTTAAAACCAACGAAATGAAAAGAATATTGAATCTAGATTTCAAACCAAATTAAGGTTAATGATTCAAAATTGAAATTCAAGTTGTAATATAACTTAAATGTTGGGTTTTAAATTTAAAATTTATGCCATTTGATTTTTTTGATTTAAATCGAAGGGAACTTCGAAATTTGAATTAACGTTAAGTCGAACTTTGAAATTGAGGATAATTGATTGAAATTGGAGTATTTTTGGAAAGTAGTATTATTTTTACAACTAATATATATGTACTTTAACACTATTTTGTTTCAAATATTTTATATTAAACTTATCTACCTTACTTTAACTACTTTTAGATTAAACTTATCTGCCTTATTAACCTACGTCATATTAAACTTACCTATCTTCTTTAAACTATTTTTTATTAAGCTTATCAGTTTTATTTAAACTAGTTATATCAAATCTATCTCTTTTATTTATCAATATTTATATCAAACTTACCTATTTATTAAGGCTAATTTATATTTAACTTAACTATTTTAAAATAACAATATATATATATATTTCTAATCCAAGCATCTTAACCTGAAATGATTGAATATAAAGATTTAATTGAATAACGGTACTTGTGACTTGTTGTTTAAAATTGAATGTGAAATTTTGAGAATGAATCAATTTGTATATATGAAATTTTAAATCTGAAACCATATTGAATAACTGAATCGATTTACGAAATTGATAAATAAAATCAATACCTGACGTTAATTGATTTGCAATACCCCTACCAAGTGAGGTCGCACCTTCGATCGAACACACTTCTTCGATATTATATCTCTTACTTTGTGATTGATTGGAGGTCACCTTTGGTTATAAGGTGTTATTCGAGATGGGTGGTAATTATCGCTATGCATTACTATCAGCTTGTGTCCACAATCCAGTATAATCCAATAGTTGTGTATCGCCTCAGTGCCTTGTCATATTATCTTCATCGAACCCCCTACGAATTTGATTTTGCCGTAACTATGGAGTGCTCTCTAATAGCCATTAGTTTATGGTGGACTTTACGGTATCCATACAAACTATGGTGCCGAAGCCTTATTTTCCAAACAATTGATTTGTTAAGTGTCTTATTTAAAATAAATAAGCAACTTAAAAACGTAATTAATTAATAAATCAATTAACTTAAAATATCATTTATAAAAATGAAATTAAACACTTCTAAATTGAGATACTAATTATCATAAACAATCATTTATCCATTATATTACCATTAGTTAAATAATTAAACAGTCATTAGTCTTAAAATAAATAATTACATATTTATTTATCCTTTAAATAATAATTAAACAAAAGTTAATCCTTGAATAAACAACATATAGTCTAAATAATTTTTATTTAATAATTAAATAAAAATTTAAGTCTCCATTAATAATCAAATAAACATTGAAAATCCTTTTTAAATAAATATTGATACTTAATCTAAAGTAAATAATTTAAATGATAATTACTCCTTTAATAAGTCAATAGATAATAATTCAACCCTATTTAATTGTAATTATCTTCTTAATTTGAATTGTAGTACAAGCTATATTCATAACATCATTTGTTAAGTAATTAATAAATCAAAATACCATTAGTAAATAATTATAGCTTGAAAACATCATTTCTAAATAATTGATTACTTTCATCCTTAATTAAATGAAATTAAACTTAATAAACAAATCAACTTGAAATATCTTTTAAAAATACTTTATTGATTTTTAAAATCTTCAGTAAGTACTTTTAAACCATTATAGATGGAATATTTTGTTGCTAAACCAATTTACATTAATAAATTTAGAAAACCGAAAAAAAATTCCAAATTTTGAGGCTTCATGACTATAATGATACTTAATTAAATTACTATTAATTTTCATATCCTAAGGTTCATAAATCAGTGTCATGTACAATATGGCAGGATTATATAGTTTATGGTACTCAATAATAAATAATAAATAGTTAATTAACTATTCAATACGGAGTAATTAATATTAATAACAAATAATCATACAATTTAACATGTTACTAAGCAAGCACGAAATATGGTTTCATTCTACTCAATAGGTATCCATAATGATTTACACAGTTCAGATTAACTTGACAATGTATTATTTGACCATGGATTTAAAGATAGATTATTAGAGCAGTTCCAACTGTGATGTCGGTTGGAATCAACTGACCCCTAACAGGGGGTCAATTGCCCTATATTGGGTTGCTTTGGCAACCCCCCGAGCTTGCCAAAGTAACCCAGTAAGTTGGTTTGTAAGGGGCTCTTAGCCACCTAACAATTTATTTTTAATGCCCCAACAGGCTAAAAGGATTGGCCTACCGAGGGCTTTTTTTTGTTTCCTTAGCCGGCTTATTTTAAGCCAACTAAGAGGGTTTGTGTTTGTTTTCTTAGTTAGTTGGCTTATTTTAAGAGAAAATAATTTTTTTCTACTAGGGGTTGGTTTTGGTTGATCCAGTGTGAATCGATCAAAACGAACCCACATGGTTGGGAATGCTCTTAAAATGACGTTATACAATATTTATCCGTTTTAATATGTCATAAATTTCAACTTATCCGAGCTAATCCATAAACTATACTACAGTGTTGTTTTTGCTGGTACGAACAATGCAAAAATCCAAGTCGAGCAAGATATTCGAATTATAATTTAGTACCACATGCGCTATTCACAAAACACAATATTTAGAAGAAGGGAGATGCTACTCGGCCCGAATTATGTAAGCAAAAAAGATGCAGATTTGAAAATCGAGGAAAGCAATTCAAGGAAGGGACGTGCATAATCCAAGGGTCAAAATTATTTTCATACAAAATGACAGACTGATTCCCGGACCTAATAGTATTTTTGTTAGAAAAATAAGGTCCTGCCCCTTTACCGTATCAGCCCCAGCCCGCTTCTAACCAAACCTGACCCAATAGAATGGTAAACCTAAACCCACCTCACTCCTCCCCTCCTCCTCCTCCCCCCCCCCCCTCGGTTTAGAAACCTGGTGCTCCATTTTTGCACTTCGCCATGCAAGTGCACCACTGTCCCGAACACCAGACGACCCTCCGACTTTGTCATCAGCCTCATCACCACATCCTTTACATGACTCTACCCTATTCCCTCGTCCTCCGCCTATTCCAAGCAGGTCCCGACCTCAATCACCGCTAAGCGACAGACAAAGAATGTAACACCCTGTATATTCTATAATAGTAAAATTCACAAATTAAAGTATAATTAATTTCAAATCAAAGAATTAAGGGAAACGGGATACGCCATTGCGTTCGTCTCAAAATTCTGCTTGAGATAGAGTCCGAGTTTGAGTAAAACGGACTCCGTATGAAGAAGATATGGCCTCCGGAAGTTTCAGAATTCAGTTTAAAATTCAAACAGCTCAGAAATCAGATTTGAATTTCAAAAATCGGGCCAGATTGGCCAGGGCGGGAATTTTCCCGCCCAAGGCACCCAGGTCGACTGGGTAGTCGACCTGGGGCACCCAGGTCGACTACATAGTCAACCTGGGGGTCGACTGGGTAGTCGACCTGGCCCCCGAGCCAGGTCGAACCCAGCCCCTCCTGGCTGGCCTGGTCTATGCTTAGCCGAATTTCTGAGTCTTGCCTTGTCACTAGGGCTAGGTGTCAGCTCCTGATTGGTCTCTCCTTCAAACGAATGGCTAATATTCATCCAAGCTCCATCGACGATCCTAATCAATTCACAAACTATATAAAAAGGACCTAAGACTCCACCTAATTCATACAAATAAAAATAAGAATGAGACCATCATGCTGCTGAGGAAGGACTAGGAGTAGCCGTCAAAATTGGGAGACGATTAGGAGGCAATACGAAAGCTTAAAGCATCGACAACTAAATCAAAACAACGCCTACAACAAAGGATAGCATCTCCAAATTCAGAATTCAGATTCCTGAATTGAAGATTCGTCATACGTTGTAAGTAGAGTGCTATTCCGATGTGAATAAATAATTGTGTTCTGATTGGTGTAAAATGAGAAATAGAATTGTACTTGACTTGTGGTGATAATAATTCATATTTGTATGTTGCTATGATTCTAATCGATTTGGGATGTTGTGGTATAACGATTGGATATTTGCAAGTATGTGATTCATGATTGAAAGTTAACAACTACATGTTTGTGGTAGTTTATTACAACACCTATTGGATAATTGCAAGTATATGATTCACGTTGAAAGAAATGACTATATGTTTGTGGTAGTTTATTTGAGATTCATGCAAGTATATGGTTCACTATTATGCCAACATAATATATACTTTTTTTTATTAATCACTTTTAGTGTAGTTGGATCCATTTGGGTATTATGACTTATGTGAATTTATGTTGGAATTGGCATCATGATTCAAGTGTAAAACCATACCTTTGTATTAGGGACAAAAGTAAGCATCTTGTGAACTTGTGTTGACTCTATGAACATGACTAAACTATGTTTGGTTTTATGCCTAATTGAAAAACATGTTTTAGGCCTATGTTGTTATCAAAATCATATGATAATTTATGTGACACATAATTAAGTTAGATTTACATTCAAATTTCAAGTTTGCATGAATAGATTAAAAACCATGATTTCATGTTTAGGTATGTTTATGTCATGATTATATGAATAGATCAAAAACCATGATTTCATGTTTGGGTATGTTTATGCCATGATTATATGCTCTTACAATGCAAGTTCACAAGTGCCTAATTTATGTTAATTAGTTCGCTATGTTGCAAGTTCATGCGTTCACACTCCCCTTTTTATGTTACTTAGAATATATAAAAACCATGTTCTAAGCCTCCCCTTTTTCATGTGGCTAAGTTGGGTTTAAATGTTAAACCCAACATATGTTATATTGTAGCGAACGTATAAAACGGGGGTAATGACGTTTGGGTTAAAATGTAAAACATATGTGTTGGCATGTTTGACGCATGCCAACAACCTTGAAAAACAATTAAGTGGAGTAAATTAATTTTACCCAATAAAGATGAATTTGAATAATGGGCCGCAAATATTTACATATAAAAAGAAAAGAGAAAAAATATGTAAATCTAGAAAATACGATGTGTTTAACCCGAGGTTGGATTGAGTTGTGATGTAAACCTGCCCGGAACTGCCCGGCTGTCCAGTAGTCACAACAATACCTATCCAATGTGGGTAGTTAAACACGGAGCCCAATAAAGACCCGAGGATAGACTGAGTTGTGGCGTAGGACTGCCCGGACCCAACCGACAACAGGCAGCCACAACAATACCTGTTTAATGTGAGAGGTCGAGGCTTTAATAAGACAATTAAGGCTGAGTCAGGATTGATAGGATTAAGTAAATTGAATTAACACTTAATCAAAATGGAACATGCTAAACTATACAGACTGATTTGGGGGTTAGGTTTACAAAACACTTAACCAACTTAGCATGTTGGTTAGAAATAGAAAACCTAGTAGCGGGGGACCCTTTTCAGCAGTAACCCTACAAGGTGTATCAGGATACCCTGAACTAGGCAGGGTGGGGCACGATTACTGGGCTGACTGTAAGAGGTCAAATTGACGGCGGTGGTGCAACAGTGTAGGTTCTAACGGGGTGCGGGCGTGCACACACTCCGGCGCAGAAAAATAAGGCATTGGGCGCCAGTAGAATACCTGTGCATTCTAGAATTGTGTCGGGCCGCCACCATGGGACTTGATACACCCCATGGTGGGACCAGCATAGATAACTACAACAACGGGGGCCGTAAGACACATGTAACTATGCGAGTAGGAGCCGATCATCAGAAATGGATCACTTCACCCAGATTATGGGGTGTCTGTTGGAAACTAGTTTATATGGGCACAGAAATTAATATGGGGTACGATAGTACATTCGACTTTAGACAACTTAACCTAGTTTATAGTACTTTCCCATTTCTAGTTTATACTTATCATGCCCAATTCTTTATTCATAGACTGAATAGTCATAGACTTACTCAGGCTTTATGTCTGACTCTACTTTTCTTTCGTCCCCCCCCCCCAAGGTCCACAGGGAGGGAATACCGCAGCTTGACCAGTTTTCACATCCAGCTTGAAGAGAAAGAATGTATTGCTTGGATCTTTTTCGTTTTGGACTATGGCTTTGGACAACAATTATGGGACTTATGCAGTTTACTTATGTTTTTATGCTTCTTTAAATAATGTAATCAAGACAGTTATGAAGATGTAATGTTTTTGGAAGTATTATAAGATAATTATGGCATGGTTTGTGTAACACGTATTTTAATGAAATAAAAGTTGTTGTAGTTTTCCGTTGTTCAAAAATATGTGTTCTTATATCTGTCTTGTATATCTGTGACTTATACTTATAAACCTCCACCAAAATTAGGGCATTCCCTTTGAGAGTGACCCTAACGGAGGTGGGGTGTTTCACTTGGTATCAGAGCATAGGTTTACCAGATAAGATAAAAAAAAAGTTTTGAAAAATTATTTCCAAAAAGAAAATTTTAAAGAAGCATTTTTAAAGATAAAATATTATTTTATTTTAAAAGGCATAGTCCCCCAAAGCCGTAGGTACTATCTTTTATTCTTCGTTTTGAATCTACCCTTTTTGTTTCAGCATGTCCGAAGAACTTAACTTGCCAGAGGGTATACCAATACCTGGTTGGTTTAGACGATTCTTAGAAGCGAGGGCCACTCAGCCAGGTCCTACCGTTCCTCCTCCCCTAGCGGGAAATCATCCAGCTGCAGCAGCACCTCTTCCTCCACCTCCTCCACGGGGTAATACTTTTGCCAAGATATGTAAAGATTTTAAAGCTATGGGAGGAAAGGACTTTCATGGAACCGAGTCCTTCGTGGTAGCCAGGAATTGGCTGAAGGAAACCGAGGACTTATTCGTCATCTTTGCGGTAGAAGATAGGCAGAAGGTACAACTGGCAGTATGGCTGCTTAAAGGCGAGGCTTCCTACTGGTGGGAAGTCACCAATGCAGAAATACCAGTGGAAACATGGGAGGACTTTAGGGCAAGGTTTGAGGCTAAATTTCTCTCAGAAGCTGAAAGAAGTCTCCAATTGGAAAAATTCTTATTTCTTAAGCAAGGGAATTTGACAGTCAAAGAGTATGTTAATCAGTTCGATCAGCTGGCTAGGTTCGGACTGGACCTAGTCAACATCCCGCACAAGAAGGCTCTCCGCTTTGTCAAAGGATTGAATGAGCCATTACACAGTTTGGCCATGACCCATATACCCATGGGAGCTACGTATGAAAGGTTGGTGCAGATGGCATTGCTTAACGAAGAGGATAAGGGCAAGAAGGAGACAAAGGCAGAAAGCTCTCAAGGGAAGAAAGAGGGTTTACAGCCTAAGAAGACAGACTTTAAGAAAGGCGGGAAAGACAACAAAGAGAAGAGGAAGTGTAATTTCTGTGGCAAAGTGGGGCACATAGTGAAAGATTGCCGGAAAAAGAAGGCCAAGATGAATGGTGGGTGCTTTTCTTGCGGTGAGACAGGCCACATGGCTAAGGATTGCCCAAAGAAGCGAAGGCAGGGGCAGAATGCTGGATACACCTCAGGGGCACAAGTTCATGCGCTAGAAGCGCCACCTCTGCAACAGCGAGGTATAAATACTTCTGTAGAAAGTGTAGTTTATCTTTATGATCACCCAGTTCGCACTTTATTTGATTCTGGCGCATCACACTCCTTTATCTCATCTGCTTTAGTAGAATCTCTGCACCTAGAAACTAGTATGGTAGAGGACCCCTTAATTGTTTCAAATCCAATTGGGGGCCCGGCTCATTTGTCTATGATCTGTATGGGATTGAAAATTTCTATTCTAAGCATAGAATTTAGATGTAGTGCCTTTGTTTTGGGCTTTTCGGGATATGGTTTGATTTTGGGCATGGATTGGCTATCCAGTAATGGGGCCATCCTTGATTGTGAGAAAAGGGTGGTTAGGCTTCTGACCCAACTCGGTAACACTTTGGAAATTACTTGTAATCCCTCGTATGCGGTTATGCTTAGTTATCTTGAATCGCTAGATGCCTCTGTTGAACGTTTGCAATCGGTTAGAGTGGTCCGGGAATATCCGAATGTCTTCGAAGAGGTGAAGGGCTTACCTCCGAAGCGGGAGATAGACTTCCGCATATATCTTGTAGATAATGCAAAGCTCGTTGCGTTGCCCGTTAGACATATGGCTCCACGGGAAAGGAAAGAGCTCAGTAAACAGATTAAAGAGCTTCTAGAAAAGGGGTTCATTAGAAGGAGCATTTCAGAATGGGGCGCTCCAGTGGTGTTCTCTACAAAGGCGGATGGTTCACTCCGTCTTTGTGTTGACTATAGGGAGCTCAACAAGCTAACGAAAAAGAATAGGCACCCTCTTCCCAGAATTGACGATCTGTTTGATCAGCTTGTAGGAGCGTCTGTTTTCTCCCAACTTGATTTGGCGACAGGTTTTCATCAGCTAGGGGTGGCTGAAGATAGCATCGATAAAACGGCATTCAGAACCCTAGACGGCTTCTTTGAATGGCTTGTCATGCCTTTTGGCTTGACAAACGCACCCGCTTATTTCGTGGACCTGATGAGTAGGGTGTTCAGAGAATTCCTCAACAAGTTCGTAGTAGTCTTCGTAGACGATATCTTGATCTTCTCAAAGAATGAAGAAGAGCATGCTCAGCACCTAAGGGTAATCATGGAAACTCTGCGAGTCCATCAGCTAAAAGCCAAATTCTCCAACTGCCACTTTTGGAGAGAGGAAATAAGGTTTCTTGGGCACATAGTATCCAAAGAAGTGTTAGCTGTGGATCCTGCTAAGGTAGTAATGGTGCAGGACTGGAAGACACCAAAGAACGCAACAGAAGTCCGAAGCTTTCTCGGGCTAGCAGGCTTCTATTGGAAATTCATCAGAGACTTTGCAAAAATATCAGCTCCGCTCACAAGGATGACAAAGAAGAATCTAGTGTTCAATTGGGACTTGGATTGCGAGTTCGCTTTCCAACGACTGAAAAGGGCTCTTACAACAGCCTCAGTTCTGACGTTGCCGGATGGAAGCAAAATGTTCATAGTTTATACAGATGCATGTTGGACAGGGCTGGGCGCTGTCTTAATGCAAGAAGTAAGGGTAGTAGCTTATGGCGGGAGACAGTTGAAAGTTCATGAAAAGAACTACCCGACCCACGATCTTCAGTTAGCTGCCATCGTCTTTGCACTCAAGTCTTGGCGACACTATCTCCTAGGTGAGAAGTTCGAACTTTACACTGACCATAAATCGTTGAAATATCTTTTCTCGCAGAAGGACCTTAACTTGAGGCAACAGAGATGGATGGAGTTTCTTGCCTCGTACGATTTCAAGATCTCCTACACTCCGGGCAAAGGCAACGTAGTGGCAGACGCGTTGAGCCGAAAGAAACTGACCCTAAGCCCGCTGTTTGTTGAAAGACAAAGCCTAGAGTTTATAGCCAGCTTTGACTTTAGGCCCTCCTCCGATTTTGTACCAGGCTTGCTAGCATCTCTCGAAGTACGCCCGACTTGAGTGGACTCAATAGGGACAGCACAACGCGAAGACCCTCAGCTTGTGGAGACGATTGATAGGCTAATTAGGGGTTAGACTTCAAGTCACCTCAGCAGATACTTCATCGACAATAAGGGTTGGCTAAGGCGAGACGGAAGACTATGCGTCCCACAGACAAGGGATTTAGTAAAGAAGGTTCTCGAGGAAGCACATCACTCCAAGATGACGATACACCCAAGCGGAGATAAAATGTACAAGGACATAAAGAGAACTTTCTTTTGGAACAACATGAAGAAGGATGTGGCAGATTTCGTTTCTAAGTGTATGGTGTGCCAACAGGTTAAGGCGGAACAGAAAAAGTCTGGCGGTCTGCTTCATCCTCTAGAGGTCCCGCAGTGGAAGTGGGATAGCATCTCAATAGACTTCATTGATGGGCTGCCTAGGTCTAGAAGAGGCAACACTAGCATTTGGGTAATAGTTGATAGGCTTACTAAAAGCGCCCACTTTTTACCTGTCAAGAGTAAAAGAACTGCCTCATCCCTAGCATCTCTTTACCTCAAGGAAATTGTTCGACTCCATGGAATACCCTCCAGCATTGTTAGTGACCGAGACCCTATCTTCACAAGTGAGTTTTGGCGGAGTCTGCAAGAAGCGGTAGGCACACAGTTATGCTTGAGCACAGCCTATCATCCCCAAACCGACGACCAGACAGAAAGAGTGGATAGAGTTTTGGAGGACCTTTTAAGACTGTGCGTCCTTGACTTCGGAGGGACGTGGGAAGACCATCTTCCTTTGGTGGAATTTGCCTACAACAACAGCTACCAAGCCACCATCGGAATGGCGCCTTTCGAAGCTTTATATGGAAGACCGTGCCGATCGCCCACTTGTTGGTGGGAGTCTACTGACAAGCTCATACTTGGACCAGATATGATCTGAGAGACTTCAGAGAAAGTAGACTTAATACGGAGAAGAATGAAGACAGCCCAAGACAGACAAAAATCCTATGCCGACAGGTGGAGGACCGACCTTGAATTTGAGGTTGGGGACAGAGTTTTTCTTAAGGTATCTCCGCTAAGGAACGTTGTTCGTTTTGGGACCACAGGAAAGCTAGCACCAAGGTTCGTAGGACCGTTTCCTATTATCGAGAAAATTGGGAAAATGGCCTATAGATTAGAGCTACCCGAAAAGCTGGCCGGAGTTCACAACGTCTTTCACGTTTCGCACCTCCGAAAATGTCTACATGAATCTGCTGAAGTGGTAGAGCCAAATATCCTAGAAGAAGCTGAAGTGGAACGCGAAGTAACCGTGAGGAAAGTTCCAACCCGCATATTAGGAACGAAAGTGAAAAAGCTACGCAACCGCGAAGTCAAGCTCGTCAAAGTTCAGTGGAGCGACGCCGAGGGAGACGCAACTTGGGAAACTGAAGATAGAATACGTGCAGCCTACCCTTTTCTTTTCGAGGGTACATCTTTGATCTTTCTTTTTCCTTAAGTTGCGCTTTTATCTATCTTTTTAGGTGTATCTCCTCGACCTTATCTTTTAGGTAGAAACTCTTTGGATGAAAACATGTAATTGAAACATGTTATGGATGATGGTTGCAAGTGGTTGCAAGTGATTGCTAGTGGTTGCTCGTGGTTGCATATACACACACAATTTAGGTTTTAGATCGGCTCAGTCACTTCATATTGCATATGCATATAGGTATTTATATTCGTATATGGTTGAAGTTTAATGTGTTGTCATATGGATGTTGCATTTATATGAATGATTGTGCACTCATGTAGAATCATGAATAGGGAAAATTTGCATACATAATGGATTCATGACACTTACATAATTTGCATTAAGGAGGTCAACTGAATCAGTAGACCGACTGATTTGGCATTAGATAAGTACATGTACACACACTTCGCATATGATCATGAAGCATTAGAAGTCTTTTAAGGACAATGGATGCTCGTGTTTGATGGATGAGTAGATGGATGTTTGGATGTTAGGATGTACATTCTTCCTGAACTTGAAGATTTCGGGGACGAAATCCTTTTAAGTGGGGGAGAATGTAACACCCCGTATATTCTATAATGGTAAAATTCACAAATTAAAGTATAATTAATTTCAAATCAAAGAATTAAGGGAAGCGGGATACGCCATTGCGTTCGTCTCGGAATTCTGCTTGAGATAGAGTCCGAGTTTGCGTGAAACGGACTCCGTATGAAGAAGATATGGCCTCCGGAAGTTTCAGAATTCAGTTTAAAATTCAAACAGACAGAAACAGCTCAGAAATCAGATTTGAATTTCAAAAATCGGGCCAGATTGGCAAGGGCGGGAATTTCCCGCCCAAGGCACCTAGGTCGACTGGGTAGTCGACTGGGTAGTCGACCTGGCCCCCGAGCCAGGTCGAACCCAGCCCCTCCTGGCTGGCCTGGTCTGTGCTTGGCCGAATTTCTAAGTCTTGCCTTGTCACTAGGGCTAGGTGTCAGCTACTGATTGGTCTCTCCTTCAAACGAACGGCTAATATTCATCTATGCTCCATCGACGATCCTAATCAATTCACAAACTCTATAAAAAGGACCTAAGACTCCACCTAATTCATACAAATAAAAATAAGAATGAGACCGTCATGTTGCTGAGGAAGGACTAGGAGCAGCCGTCAAAATTGAGAGACGATTAGGAGGCAATACGAAAGCTTAAAGCAACGACAACTAAATCAAAACAACGCCTACAACAAAGGATAGCTTCTCCAAATTCAGAATTCAGATTCCTGAATTGAAGATTCGTCATACGTTGTAAGTAGAGTGCTATTCCGATGTGAATAAATAATTGTGTTCTGATTGGTGTAAAATGAGAAATAGAATTGTACTTGACTTGTGGTGATAATAATTCATATTTGTATGTTGCTATGATTCTAATCGATTTGGGATGTTTTGGTATAACGATTGGATATTTGCAAGTATGTGATTCATGATTGAAAGTTAACAACTACATGTTTGTGGTAGTTTATTACATCACCTATTGGATAATTGCAAGTATACGATTCATGTTGAAAGAAATGACTATATGTTTGTGGTAGTTTATTTGAGATTCATGCAAGTATATGGTTCACTATTATGCCAACATAATATATACTTTTTTTTATAATCACTTTTAGTGTAGTTGGATCCATTTGGGTATTACGACTTATGTGAATTTATGTTGGAATTGGCATCATGATTCAAGTGTAAAACCATAACTTTGTATTCGGGACAAAAGTAAGCATCTTGTGAACTTGTGTTGACTCTATGAACATGACTAAACTATGTTTGGTGTTATGCCTAATTGAAAAACATGTTTTAGGCCTATGTTGTTATCAAAATCATATGATAATATATGTGACACATAATTAAGTTAGATTTACATTCAAATTTCAAGTTTGCATGAATAGATTAAAAACCATGATTTCATGTTTAGGTATGTTTATGCCATGATTATATGAATAGATCAAAAACCATGATTTCATGTTTAGGTATGTTTATGCCATGATTATATGCTCTTACAATGCAAGTTCACAAGTGCCTAATTTATGTTAATTAGTTCGCTATGTTGCAAGTTCATGCGTTCACACTCCCCTTTTATGTTACTTAGAATATATAAACACCATGTTCTAATCCTCCCCTTTTTCATATGGCTAAGTTGGGTTTAAATGTTAAACCCAACATATGTTATATTGTAGCGAACGTATAAAACGGGGGTAATGACGTTTGGGTTAAAATGTAAAACATATGTGTTGGCATGTTTGACGCATGCCAACGACCTTGAAAAACAATGAAGTGGAGTAAATTAATTTTACCCAATAAAGATGAATTTGAATAATGGGCCGCAAATTTTTACATATAAAAAGAAAAGAGACAAAATATGTAAATCTAGAAAATACGATGTGTTTAACCCGAGGTTGGATTGAGTTGTGATGTAAACCTGCCCGGAACCGCCCGGCTGTCCAGTAGTCACAACAATACCTATCCAATGTGGGTGGTTAAACACGGAGCCCAATAAAGACCCGAGGTTAGACTGAGTTGTGGCGTAAGACTGCCCGGACCCAACCGGCAACAGGCAGCCACAACAATACCTGTCTAATGTGAGAGGTCGAGGCTTTAATAAGACAATTAAGGCTGAGTCAGGATTGATAGGATTAAGTAAATTGAATTAACACTTAATCAAAATGGAACATGCTAAACTATACAGACTGATTAGGGGGTTAGGTTTACAAAACACTTAACCAACTTAGCATGTTAGTTAGAAATAGAAAACCTAGTAGCGGGGGACCCTTTTCAGCAGTAACCCTACAAGGTGTATCAGGATACCCTGAACTAGACAGGGTGGGGCACGATTACTGGGCTGACTGTAAGAGGTCAAATCGACGACGGTGGTGCAGCAGTGTAGGTTCTAACGGGGTGCGGGCGTGCACACACTCCGACGCAGAAAAATAAGGCACTGGGCGCCAGTAGAATACCTGTGCATTCTAGAATTGTGTCGGGCCGCCACCATGGGACTTGATACACCCCATGGTGGGACCAGCATAGGTAACTACAACAACGGGGGCCGTAAGACACATGTAACTATGCGAGTAGGAGCCGATCATCAGAAATAGATCACTTCACCCTGATTATGGGGTGCTTGCTGGGAACTAGTTTATATGGGTACAGAAATTAATATGGGGTACGATAGTACATTCGACTCTAGACAACTTAACCTAGTTTATAATACTTTCCCATTTCCAGTTTATACTTATCATTCCCAATTCTTTATTCATAGACTGAATAGTCCTAGACTTACTCAGGCTTTATGTCTGACTCTACTTTTCTTTGTCCCCCCCCCCCAGGTCCACAGGGAGGGAATACCGCAGCTTGACCAGTTTTCACATCCAGCTTGAAGAGAAAGAATGTATTGCTTGGATCTTTTTCATTTTGGACTATGGCTTTGGACAACAATTATGGGACTTATGCAGTTTACTTATGTTTTTATGCTTCTTTAAATAATGTAATCAAGACAGTTATGAAGATGTAATGTTTTTGGAAGTATTATAAGACAATTATGGCATGGTTTGTGTAACACGTATTTTAATGAAATAAAAGTTGTTGTTGTTTTCCGCTGTTTAAAAATATGTGTTCTTATATCTGTCTTGCATATCTGTGACTTATACTTATAAACCTCCACCAAAATTAGGGCATTCCCTTTGAGAGTGACCCTAACGGAGGTGGGGTGTTTCAAAGAATGTCGCGATCCACCAATGACCACCATGTATCCCCAAACTTCCAACGTAAGCACACTTCGACCTCCCGATTACACTGACACCTTATGATTTATGAATATATATGCCTGAATTGTGAGCAAACTCTAACCCTAATTTCCCCCATGAAACTGTCTTCTTGGCACAGTACTCATTCTAGAAACCAAAATTAAAACAAAATCCCACATGATCACCCCCAGAACCCATATCAGGAGCAAGATGAATCAAAAAGCAACTGAGTTAAACTTGCATTAGAATTTGAAATCAAGCAAATCAACTGCTTTGGACTTTATAATCACTCTGCGTGCTTCCTATTCACATAGCTTCTTCCTTTTTTTTGGAAAATTCTATTCAGACCTCCCGAAGTGCTGAGTTGCCCCCCCCCCCTTTCTATTAAAACTTTTGATGACAAAATTACCCTTTTCATGTTATTTTTTTTCATGCCTTCAGTTTACCACGCAGTAACACTTCGTGGTTCGTTAACGTACCACGCAGTGCCACTACGTGGTACTGAGGCTTACCTCGTAGTGCATCTACGAGGTGATTTAGTGTACCGCATAGTCTTTCTGCGTGGTATGTGAAGAAACCACGCAGTGGCACTATGAGGGAGCGTATTTTCGGGGTTTTTTTAAAAGGGGGAAACTCACCAAAACAGCGGGTTTAGTTGTTTTTTCAGAATTTAGGGGGGCAACTCAGCACTTTCAAAGGTCTAAATAGATTTTGCCTTTTTTTCCTTAAAAAAAGAATAATACTTTTACGGTTTTTTTTTCGACAGACTTCCATTTTATTGTCATTTCTGTGTCCTCCATGATTTTCTTTTCTTGTTTGGATTTATGAAATGAGAAAGAAGAGAAGTGTGTGAATGAGCTGAAATGGGTTTTCTTTTGTAAGCAAGGCTTATATTATAAGCTAATAATAAATGAAAATTTAATTTAACAAATACAATATAAAAAGGGAACTCCGTCATCTTTGCTTCTTACCGTATGAACAGTTGTAAACTTCATAAACATGTACACTGTACCATTATACAAAATAGCGTGGGTGCAACCCATACGCTTGTACACAACAATATTCTTAAATATAATATTTATAGTATTAATATTGAAATGAGACCTTTGTTACATGATATAAGATAAATTATGGCGAGATACATATTATAAATTAATACAATTATTATTGTTTGTGTGTAATATATGTTCTATAACTACACACTTAATATTAGAGATGTTAATGAATATCCAAAAAATTCAAAATCCGTCTACATCCGAAAAGCGTATAAATATTATATATACAAGAAAACATATACAAATGCATATGCGAATTCATCGACATCTGCATCGAACAATTATCTATCCAATTTCTTAAAAAAGATTATTATTAATGCACAAAAATTGGTAACAACACCCAACGAGTTACATAATAATGAAATTGAATGTTCAAAGTGGAAAATATGCATAAAATTATATCACTGCAGTATTTTAAAGTGGTTCGACCCATGAGAATCTACGTCCACTTTAAAGGTTTTGCTCTTTTTATTCACTTTTATGTTAAAGTACAATTGTAGGAACAAAGTTCTCAATTATTACATGGCAATGGTGGAAAGTATGTTCAATAAGAGCATCTCCAACAGTTCAGGGTGTGGTTTTTAGATTTTTCCGCACCCCGTAATGTTGGAACCAAAGATTTCCCAACAGTTTTGGAAATAAGCGTTTGTTCAACAAACACCTGAGAATCTGACGTTTGTTGAACAAACACCTGAAAAAATAAAAAATAGCGGGCCCTACATGTCTGCAGTTAAAAAAATAAAAATAGCGGGCCCGCATGTGGGCAGAAAAAGCATCTTTGAATTATACTAAGTGGGCCTGAATTTTTTTTTGAGTGGTAAGCATGATTTTTTTTATTTACAACGACAAAAGTACAACATAAACATCGACATCAATATATAATCTCGACATATTTAACGCCCAACAATATCCAAACTCAAACTACATATTAATCGTAACGACCTGCCTTTTTGCCCGATTCTTCTCGGTAATTAAACCAACTTAAATCGATCATAAAGACAGATAGTTATGGGTACTAATATATTTGAACACAAATAATAGAGCTTTTTATTTCATTGCAAAAAAATTTACATCAGAGTTGCAAATAATCAGTGTATACCATAAGCTCAGTAGAAAACAACTTGCTCTCAACGGAAGGAGTAAAACCAAAACAAGACACTAGCTCCAGTCAGAAACCAGCTTTGAAAATAAACTTACAAACTAAACTACTAGCTGCCCGTGTAAAATTATGGACACCCAGAGTTTAGGGGAATCAATAAACTCCAGGCCAGTCGTGAGAAGGGTGTGAGAACTCAAAACAGTTATTATTTCGGGTTTATTTTAATGTTGGGAAAATTCACCGGACCACGCCGCTAACGCGGAACGGGTTTACTCCATGTGAATTCCTATGCATAGAAAATCGCAATGACTTTGGAAAATGAAGGTATTATTAGCTCGTCCCACATCACACAATGCAAGCGCACATCAAATAGGCGAGTTTTGTCTTTGATAACCAATAATGCTTTAATATGTGAAATCCTCTAAATATTATAATTAGTGCATAGTGTTGAAAACCATTTCACAAATAAATATATTAATCTTAGCAAGCATAAAAATATGCCCACATACATAATTTACAAACAAATCGAACGACTCATAATAGTTATTGGGTTTTCCCACATGATGGTTCCTGGCACGAAAGATCAACGGAGGACACGAAGCTAAGTATTTCTCGGTTGACATCCAGACACGACACTGAATACGTAGCGCGAAGTATATATTCCGGTTTTCATCCAAACATCGGACACCGTATATACTTTATTTCCACAGTTTTCGAGGTAGATCTACCGCTGGAGCTTTTGATTTCACTAGAGATTATGTACATGTATACAACCAAACCGCCAGTTTACCATCAATCCGCGGTGTGAGGTTCGTCGAAGTACGATATACACAAAGCTACGCTTCAATAAGCCATACTTTGATCATCACTAGCTCATTTCATAACTCGAGTATGCCGCATTGACAATTCACGACATACCACTGATTTCTGTCAATACATAACCCTTAAGTACATATGTCTTAGAGACGAGAATAATTTATTGCCACAAATTCGAGTGATATATTAACAGAAATCAGTGTTACGCAGTCAATTTCAACGTTAGATACACAATCCGTACGAGCCCGTTCTGGGTCTGAATGGAACAACGACACAAGAATCTCCAAATATATTCATAACTCATGTCACTTATAACCTCGTATCGGGTGTATGGCCCGATCTGAGACATCAACAATCAATCCAAATAATCTGAATATTCTCGGTCTTCACTTATCAATTTCCATGTCTTCAATTTCATTATAACATCGTATTATTACTTGGAATGGTTTTCGAAATATTCGAACCCGGTCTTCTCAAGCATTAAGCGCATTTTTAAAACAATAGTAATGGATTATTCTAGATTTACAATTTAAATCTCCTTCCAAGGCGTTATCAATTTATTTACAAGACAATTCGTTATAAATTTATTTACAAGACAAAGTTGGATCCATTCAAATCCCAAAAATCCCATACCATTTTAACTCTTCTTTGAAATTTAATATTCATTTCCAACCTTATATTTCAAACAAAAATTGATATCCTTTTCATAAAGTTACCAAATCTTAATTTGGTTTTAAATTCCATTTACGACAATTCGAACCATTGATATTTCAAATAGAGTGTAGTTACCTTATTCGATATCAATTCACACCCAAGAAAAATTAAATTTCCGTAATAACTTATAATTCTTCTCATATCAAATATTCGATTAACACTAACCGAACTCGTTACTTTTCCATTTCAAACTTCCAGTATTCTACTTAAAAACAGTCATATTTAAATAAGTTTCATACAGAATGATTTTAAGCTTTTTCAAATCTTTTAAAAATACTTGACAACTCTTTCCATAATTTTAAACAATAATTACTGGTTTAAAAATCTTTAAAACCAAATCATTTCAAAGGAAAATTATAATAACGTTAAAAGCATTAACGAAAGCGTTGAAAATGGCTATTTAGATCAAATAGCTTAAAATTATTCAAAATTCAAATATTTCAACTCCCATAACTTTTAAATAATAAAATATGATTTATCATAAATTTCCCAAATTTTTAATAATTTATATATGTCTGTTTTATTCGATTTTCCTTTACGGTCGCCGAACTACACGTATAGCGACCTTTTAAAATTTTGTTTTAAACGTAACTTGAAAACCATACATTTGAACTTGAAAATTTCTTTTCTATTCAAAAACTTTTATTAATAGAAATCTACCGTTTCTCGTTTCACGTCAATCCGATTTAAACCGTTCAAGTTATAGTCGTTTGAAAATTAAAATCGATATTAATGAACTGTCACTACGCGACGCGTCCAATTTAAGTTATATAACGGTTTAAACGTAAATCATTAAATCCTTTCCAAAATAAACTTAGATTCCATAACTTAGATTTTTAAACCATATTCCAATAATATTTTATATTTACATCTTAGTTTCAAACATTACTTTACTTCAAAAATCATCATTTCAAACTTTCCAATATTTGTTTCAAATTAAATTAAAACTTGAAATAATATTTTCAAACCTCATTCAATTACTTGCAATTAATCATTACAACCGTGTGCACAAACCAATGTGGAGGACATATTTCAAATTATTATTCGATCTAAATTCCAAACTAATTTAATTGAAATCATTCTTACAAACATCGATTGATCATTTTTAATTATGATTCTAGAATAAAATTATTTGCATAATAATCAAACCAATTTAATATAGATTTCGAAATACTTCGGAACTACTTTGTCTCTTACGAAAATCATTTTAACATTTTTACTAAGAATTTCTAACCATATTCTAAATTTTCCCAAATAATATTTTATATCCTCAATTAAAACAACTTATTTCAAAACATTATTTTTAAATTTCTGGATATTCAATTTAAACTAAAACAAATAATAACACTTTAAAATATTTCGATTATTTTGATGAAATCAACTATTTGCATAAAATATATTATTTGCATACCAAATTCAATTTCTTTCAAAATCACTGTCTTTTGCGAGCATTGATTAATTAGTATAGATTTCCAAACAAGTTTAAATAAAATTCAAAGTTAAATATCAAATTATTAATTTAAAAATAAAATCGTTATTTGTGTGGCAACGAGATTCAAATCGGTTATCCTCACAATCACACAACTACAGTGGATGATGCAGCCATGAACAAAACAATAAAACGACCATATGCATATGAATCCATCCATCGTAACCATACAATTAAAACAACCAATTGTTGTTGTGCGCAAGCGTTACGCTCAATAACGCTCCGCGTTCAATGTGTTTCAGCTACGTATCGTGTATTCAAACATTTCATGCCGCATTCATATCCACAAGCAAATCAACTAACTTGAATTCGTTAACTAATTATTATTATCGACCAATAACTAATCATAACTACTAATTTAGAAATAAATTTAAATTAGAATTCTCACCTTCGCGTCTCCAAATTCTTTACCTTCAAATCCGTATCATGTGCGAACCCAACCTATGAACGTTCATGCACAAATCTTTACGGCGTCATACACACACCGTTTGTTATGGCAAAGAGATTGACAACCTATACCTGGACAGATTCGAAGCAAAGAAATGAACATGCGCCCGGTGCGAACCTCATGACCATGCACAGTAACGAATTAAGTTGAATTCCTGAATCCAAGTACCAAGAGAAACAATGCACAACCTACTTACAATCTTTACTTTCTACGCGTGAAGCTTCCTTTAGTACTTCCTTCCCATACATGCCACACACACGCATATCATACATGCAAAATATGCAGTCCTTAAAACCTCCGTACAATATGCAACTTCATTCACATGCAAACCTTGCTATGATTTAATCCTACTCCATATTCTGCAGCTTTGAGTTCACCAAATATTGGAAGACCCTGCTCTCTGGTTGGTGATAATATGTGAACTAAACAAGCTTATGATATCTGTTTGAAATGAAGGAGAGATGAGGGTGCAGGCCAAAGGAAATAGGTGTACGCACATTCGAGGTCAGTTGTAGTTCGTCACAGGAGGCAGCGGAGGCGACTGGGCAATGCGGTCACTGGAGTGGGTAGAGCTGGCGATCGGAGAATTTGCCATGAGTGGAGATGGAAGTTCGGTGGATTGGAGCTGTTAACGCGGCAAGGAAATTGAGGTAGGGCTAAAATTTTCGTGAAGCTGCTGTGCAAGAGGGAGAGGCGGTAAAGCTTTATTGGGAAGGCCAGGCATTTCAAATGGAAGAGGGCACGCATCCTTAAGGGGAAGGGGAAGGGGAAGGGGAAGGAAAGGAAGTAAGGGGTGGAGTGTGGAGACTGATGCAAGGAAATGGGAGCTAGTACGAGCACTAGAGAAGAGGACTGCGGTCTCCGGGTGCTGGAAGCGACAACGGTGGTGTCAAGGGGAAGCAGGCTATCGACGGTGGTGGAAATGAAACAGGGAAGGTCGAGCTACTGGAAAAGGAGGGGAGAGAATAGGAGACAGTCGGCTTGCATGAGGAATAGAGGAAAACTCAACACAGATGAAGCATGAAAAAAAATGTTATCTTGATTTATATTTCTACCATATGAATTTTCTTTCAATTCATTTGCGTTTGGAACCCAAAATCAAATATTGAAGAATAAGAGGAAAGACAGAGGAAAGAGAAAAGGAAGCGATGTGTTTGTGTATGCAGAGAAAAATGGACACATGAAAGGTTTGCAGACCAAACAAAACAAGTGGCATTTACAATATCAAATTAGAAAACAAACGCTGGTTTACTCAAATTGAAATTTTCTAAGTATCCAATTTTGTTTTCATATAAAACTTCAATATGTACTTTGGTTATATATTGAAGTTTCTTTGAGTGACACTCCTAGGAACACAATTTACAGATGAAATATTAACTGAGATATACAATGACATTGTCTGTTTCGATACTTGTTCTTTCTCCTTTATTTTAGATATAGGCTGCGAGCGGTAGTAAATTAAAAGTATAATCATGTATAGCGGTGTGCTTTGATCCCAAAACCATAAAAGAGTAGACTGGTTAGTTGATTCCGTAAATTATCAAAAGGACCACAGTTACCCTAAACTACATTCGAAAACAATATGTTTATTTTCCAAATTAAAATTTACAATCAAATTCTATAAAATATTTTAAAACTATGCATTCAGAAACTGAACGATTATTTAATTATAATTTATATTCTAATTCTGATCGTTCCAGCAACTGAATTTCAAACCGTTGAGACAGCTCGACTAACGACGAACTATTTTGTAAGACGAACATTGGTTTAAATATATATTTCTCAAGTTAACTTATATTTCAAAATTTTGAAACTTCTCACTATATATATTTAAATTAAATTTAAAATATTACTAACGTTTAATTTTACAAAACAATCTAGATTCAAAGACAAAAATTTAAATTCACACTTATAAAATATTAAAAATCGAGTTAAAATAGATTTTATTCAAAGCCATAAACAAATATCAAGTATCAACATAAATTTCCAACTTTGAATTGAATCAACTCTAAAATTTTAAATGTTAAAAATTCTGATTCGTTACATTAATTGACACAAATAAGCAGACTTTCAAAAATGAAAACAGTAACAAGCTAAAAGCACGTCAGGAACTAGTGCATGCAGCATCATCTCCTTAACAAGTATCATAACTAGCATCAGAAAACCCTAGTGAGTCTGAAATTATCTAGGAGCTTGTTGAACAAATGCCCGGAAACAACTTTATATTATATGTTTGTTGAACAACCATCTGATTTCAGGCATTTGTTCAACAAGCGCCTGGGTAGTTTGCAGATTACAGAGCGATTGCCCCCGAAATTCAAACTATTGGGTGTTTGAACACTCTACTGGCAACGATTTTGGGTGTAGATTTCAGAATTTTGGAAATCCACCCTACAATTGGAGTTATTCTAAGGACCAAAATGGAGCTCAAGTTCTTCTTCCTAAAATGCCTATGCAACCGAAAAGTCCAAGTTTCCAAAAAGAGGTAGTTTTCTTCTTCCCGAAGTGATGGAGCAAGATTGTGAATCAAAGAGGTAATATCTTCTTCCCAAAGTGTCAAAAGAGAAAGAATCCAACACTTTTCCCGTAATAGAATAGTGGATATTTATAGCAAGAGGTGGTTGGTGGGCACGTGTCCACCATTTTTTCTATCCTAGCATCGGTACGTATTCCGGGATACCTTTTAATATTTGGCCATGCTCACTGAAGTTTTGAAGCTCTAAAGCTCTGAATTCCTTGCCCTTCATTGTTTTGGTATCCCTATTTCC
Source organism: Allium sativum (assembly GCA_030737875.1). Classification (NCBI taxonomy): domain Eukaryota; kingdom Viridiplantae; phylum Streptophyta; class Magnoliopsida; order Asparagales; family Amaryllidaceae; genus Allium; species Allium sativum. The sequence continues at coordinate 525,004,348 of CM060921.1, read as the reverse complement.
CGAGCCAATTTCGTATTCAGAACAGTGGATGAAGAATAAGATCCCGGATTTGGTGTTGGGGATATGAAATTGGGATAGTAGTAAAAAGAAGGATATGAAATGTTGAAAGAGGTCTCAGGATACGAAATGTCGTTATACCGATCCTGGAGTTCACTTATGGAATACAAAATCTGGTTATGAGGTCGGGATACGAAAATAGGTTAGGAGCTTAGGATACGAAATGGGGAGGCTGGTTTTAGGATAAGAAATTTGGTGGAGAATCACAGTGATCCCGAAGTACTTAGTTATTTTTTAGCAGTCTCAACGAGTTGTGATGACTATACTTGGACGACACCGCTTGGGCTTGATTCCCGTGTGCTTTAGCAACACTTTTGGGTCATTTAACTAAAGGATGGGTCAAGTCGCGTGAGTCTAGACTTCTTCTGATAACTGGGCCAAAAGGCAGGGTAACACTTGCCTCCTAAACGATGTCTTATGTTAGCATGACGGACTTTGAGTCGAGACAAGTCTTTTTGGAAGTTGGAACTCCAAGTCATGTCGAGCGATTGGTCGTAACCTTTCTTTGAGTTGTGCATTCCTGTGAATAAATTGCCTTTGAGCAATAATGATGCTTTGTCAAAGCTTGTCGGTATAAGTACACAGTTCCGACATTATTGAGAATTCTAGGTGCTTTGAACTTTTTCGCTCGGACTGGAACCTATCTGACTGCTCAGGTGAGTGTCTAATTACTGTCGATTCATGAAATTAAATGTTAGTCACCAACTCCCGCTTACACCAAAATGTAAAAAATCGTTGTCGGCACAGCGTCACATACGCACTCACATGTTTGCTCATGGTTTTACGCGATACAATCGGAGTTTATAATAAAATATAATTGAAATGGAATGTTTTGGGCATGTGATCACGCAAGTTGATTTTTGAAAACATTGTCGAACTGGAAACTCAATCACTTGGCATGTACTCTTGGGTGTTTAGGTTCATGAGTACATGATCAATTAGTGAACCGAGTTGGTTTCAACAATCAAGGTCTCGAAAACGTGTATGAATAATCATAGTCTTTCATCGATCTTAGATGTGCCAAGTTTTCCTCGTCTCCCCATTCCCCTTCCCCTTTTTTATAAGCAGGATCGGTACCAATCCCGGGATCGGTACTGATCCTAGAGCACTTAGAAAAACATCTAAGTTTTTGTAATTCTCCTCCTCACTTCCCACTATATAAAAGGTCGGATCTGAATTTTCATTCCCATTTACTAGCATATTTTGTACTCTGGACTTTGGACACTTTCAAGAACCCAAAATCCTCAAACGACTTCAAATCCTTCTTTTTTCCTTACTCCAACATCATTCAGGTGGGTTCGATTTCTAGCGATTTGCATGTGGTTCGACTTATTTTGATTGGGCGTGGAGTATGATTAGAGGAGGCGACTAGATTGGTCAGGTTGGCAGTGGCGACCTCGATTGGCCATGGAGGAGGAAGGACAAAGCATGGGCTAGTACTAGGAGTTCGAAGTAGGGAAAGGAAGATGTGTATTTTGGGAGTGTGAAATTTGTAAGGGAAAGGGATACGAAAATTGAGAGAGAAATTGTGGAGGCAAGCACAAGTCCGAGCAATTCGTATCCCTGTAGAGTTAGGCAAATTTTGATGCCACGCGCTCATAGGGTGCGAATTGAGGAGGAGAAAGGCGGGATTGGTGTAGTTGAGGAGAGGAGTGGGAAAACTGAGTACTTCAGGGATACGAACTCGGATTTCGTATCCGGACACTTGATGGTTTTTGACTTGAAAACTTCGGGATAGAAACTTCTTGGAGTATATATAGGGATATGAATAAAATTTCATATCCCGAAAACTTAAGATATTTTCAACTATGAAACTCAACTTTGCAAATTCGAGTCATTTCACGATGTCATGCGATTGAGTTGAGAATTTGACAAACGTATTATTGCATGATACTTTAATGCTCGAAAGGCGAACATGTTTGGACAGATAATTTGGACATGCACATAGGATAAGAGCATAAACTCGGACCATGGGCATATGACTGAAATACCAGTACATTGCCTTAACTTTTAACCTGATCACTACGTAATCGCGAATCGATGCGAATTCTACTACCTCGGTTAACGACGATGATGGTTTAAATTTATGAAGTTGGAAATTGTCGTCACGTCTTAACATATTTTACTAGAATTGCATCAGCATGCATGACAGTGCACGTTCCACATTAGTTTACCTAACACAAGGGGTACAAGTTTTCATGTAGTTACTAACGCAACTATCTTAAGAGTATAGTTTGCAATGTCACAAAGAGGCTCTAGACAACTTCAAGGCTTGGCAGCCGAAATCATAGAACCGTCGCCGAGTTCTCTCGAATCGTCATATGATTTCAGCCCCACAGGAAGTGAGCTTGAGACCTCTGAGGCTTCCACCCCTTTCCAAAAAAGTAGTGTACGTGAAAAACATGACCAGGAGGATCAACCGGAAGGATTGCAACATTTGGACAAGCACGTGGGTGAACCGATAGCCCAAGAAGAGGTAAAACCCACAAGAGTGGAATCGCAAGGAGACTAGGACGTTGGCGGCGAATAAGAAGGCGTTCTTGTGGCCCGAACATAATAGGGGATGCCAGTATTCTAGAGAAACCGTCATATTAGGTTATTTCATGAATCGATGAAGCTTCGTTGAGGCGTATTTGTGTGAAGTACGAAATATCATGTGATGACGTTTTGGTCCCTATGAAGGATGATAAGGCACGTGCTTCCCCAGAGGATATACTTCTTGGAATAGGCATATGTGTTCTATCATGTGTGTACCCTCGCCATGCCTGTACATCTATGATATTATGCACTTCTTTCATCCAGTGTCGACGTAGCTTCATCCGAATGCATACCTCTTTCTGCTCGGCATTTACATCCTATTCATCAAGTGATTGGGAATAGAACCTATAACAACCCGCCTTCCCAATAATCAAAGATCGACATCATACATGACCACTATATATCAATGTCGAACATTCAATCACAGAAATGCAGATTGTTAGGGTAAAAGAAAACGAAAAAGGAAAGAACAGGAGAAATGCAGAATCTGACAGCGGGATTTGAAAACATATAATAATAATACTAACAGATAAATTGTCACTCCAAAATACAATGTATATCAGAGTTAAAAACAAATCCTATCAACTGGATAGTTATAAAATTATGACCTTACAACTACTGATAGGCAAAATAAAATACAGCGGAAATAAAATAATGCGTCAGGCAAACTTCCATTTCTATCCATGAGCTCCACCTCTAACAGAAGACAACCCAGAAACAAGATCAGCCTGACACGAGCATTATAATAAAATAATACACGAATCAGTTTGGAGTACCAACACGAGAAAACTCAAGTAAAAGAAAACATGCAATAATTCTGTGAAATCACGCAATTGATCGCAGAATAGGTTTTTACCTCACAAGAAAAACTTAAATCAACACAAAACAAAATCACCGAAACAAAAAGGAATGGGTATCATAAATAAAATTGGCCAACATAAAAGTAATAACATACCGATGCCCCATTATGAAGAATGCACGACATATCTCAGTGGAAAAAAGAAGCTGATCCAAAATTTTGGATCGAAAAGGAAAAAGTTTTTTTCATGAAATAATTGGATCACATCGCTTACTGCGGACTGGGCCACTTGCAACAACTTGCAATCACACCATGGATACAAGTAATATACTTGAGAACTATATTGCTCTCAGAAATGCACTAGCTGGACCCCACCAACTTTACCGATCACCCGAGTATTTCACATCTTGCACGCATACTATCAAACAAACCCTAGAGTAGATGTGAAATTACCCTAATGAGAGCAAACCCACAAGCTAGATGTTCATTTGCTTTCTGGATTTAGTCATTCACAACAAAGGATAACAACGCTCAACGAACAACAAATCGTTTTGATTTGACGATACAACTCAAGAAAGCTGAACCAATAGTTGTTAAATCAACCATCAAGAATATTCGAAATGATTGTATATAGAAACTAAAGCACATTATCTTACCATTATTTATTGATCCCAAACTTATATTATCTCTTGGTTAAAAATAAAGTCGGACAAGTTGAGATAGTGTTACTCCTAGGCATCGTCCGAACAGTGTTTTCAAACTTTGAGATAGGGGAAGTTTACGTACTTGACATCTGTTGATAAGAGTATAATTATATATTTTCCTTATAAGCGATATTGTTTATGGAAATTTCTTTCCATATTTGTATCCAAAACCTTTAAAATTCAAAATTTGAACGTGTGCTTGGATTTCACATTTCACATATTTGAATGAAAACTTTTTAACAATAGTCTTTAAAATAGTTTTAAAGAGATGGTTATTATTCCAAGTGTTTTTAAAAGAAAAGTTGAAACCAATGTTAAATTAAAACATCGATTTCGATAAAACCCAACACACATTACACTTAGATTAAATTTCGAACCTTTTCTATTTAAAATGGACATTCTTATTAAAAACTATAGTCTATATGATCTGAATGATATTATTTATCCAAAAAGGATACTGAATCAAATTTAAATAGTTTAATTTATTTAAAGAAAATATTACATATCCTAAAAGATAATTTATTACACTCTTTCATTTTACTTTAAAAATCATTTTAATATTTTTAAAGGAAAATAAGCCAGATACAAATTCTGTTTATAAATCTTAAAATAACATCATTTATCCTGTAATATATGTTAATCACCTTTATGATTTTTTATAATCGATAAATTGACTATTAACATATCTATATTAGATTATTTAATTAAGTTTTAAAACCTTATATAAGTCAGTTAGTCATTATTAAATACTTTATATTTGATTAATTAAATTAATTTACTCATCTCATTACCCAATTGAATTTTATTTTTACAAGCAACTGAATTAAAGAGATAAATCAAATTACATCTCATTAGTTAAAATAAGATATTGGTACTAAGGCAACATTAATTAAAATGTTTATTAAGTTTTAACTAACCATTAATAATAATAAAGTTTCAATAATTATAATAATTAATTAAACCATAATATCATCGATTAGAATGAGTAATCAATTTTCAGTTTGTTGCTTATGCACAAAATCAGACTCAATTGTCATTTGTCCAAATAGAAAGTTGAATCTCATTACTACTAACTCAAGTAATAAGTAAATTTATAAATATCATTAATTAAAATGATAATTTTATTCAGACATCGATTCTATGAAAACACAAGCTTAAATTAAACAATCTATTTAATTAACTTCAATCACTGATAATATAAAAGATATTGGAATACGCATAAGTAATGAAAGCGTTAAACGAGTATAAGCAAACAAATGCAAACAGAATATAAATATAAATGAATGGATGAATGTGAATAACATATGAACATAAACAAAGGAACAGCATATTCCTTATCGACCACACATAAGTGCATATATTTCGGATTATTCCGTCGCGACCTAATTCTCTACACACACTCCTCCTTTCCTTTTATAACATCGTCTACAACAAAATGGTTATTTTTATGCATGTAGAATGGATAATATAATCTAATTCATTTAAGATGAATCTTCCACTTAAAAACAAGTAATGTCAAAGGTCATATGTTCATTGATGGGAATATATATCGACAACCATCAATAAAGCAGTAAATCAACCAATCAAACAAACAATCCAAACATATAATATAAATAGATATTTATGTTATACGATATGATAATATAGTACTCCAAAAAATGTAAGAGTTAACTCACATTGATTTTTTTTGTTATTGCCAATGTTTGATTTTAGCATAAATTCCAGTAAGCTCAGAAGTCAACCAATCCAAATTCAGAATGTAGGTTACGTTGACATGACTACCCGTGTTTGATTTGGATCTAGTATACAAGCTATATAAGATTTCCGCTATCCAAATTAATTAATTAACAATTTGATTACTTAATAATTAACTAACCTTAAACAGAAATCAACACAGATAATTACTCTTCCCTCCCAAAACAAGTCATGATAACAAAATTGAGCCCGAATAATGAAACAAAGCGCGCCTCCTTAAGTGAACTTATCCACTATACCCCTGCCGAGAGTTGCCTTGCCTCCTCTACAACCAATGCCACAGGTGCGGCCTCCCTAAGGCCGCCATCACCCAGCTGTAGCCCTAAAACCGAATGCAAACTTCCCATAAACGCGCCTCGATTACCACCATCATGAGCCATGGATGGAAGATCTAGTGATGGTGATGCACTCCTAAAACTAGCATGCTCCACTCTTTAGTTAGAAGCTTGGCCAAATACCGCTCCAATCTGAAGAGGGAATCTCGGCCCTTGGGTGAGTTATAGAAGGGAGATGATGACAACACGCCAGAAAACTGAAGGAATCCAAATGAAGCATGTTGACTGTCGTTTATAACTAATTATATATATTCCAGACTCAAAGTAACTAGTTTCGAAAGCCAATTCGGTCATATTTAACTGTTATCTTTAAATTCAAATTATAAATTCAAAAAGGTTTATCGATGCGCGTTTAAATTTCACATGACCACATAACAACTCCGATGGATACGAAAATTGAAATCTTACAATAATTTACCATTTAGAATCCGATGAAATTGTTCATCGAATTCAGAGATCGTTTGAAAAACGAATATTTTCCATATTAAAATATTCTTTTAAAAATTATATCTGTATGACAATTTAAATCCAAACAATTTATTATTGTCAAATGAACTTACAAACTGGATTTACAATCAATATTGATTAACTAAATAATGCCAAATGAAATTATCGAATTCGTTTAAGTTCATACTTAATCACAATTTCAATTATTTTAATAATCGCTAAATTGAAATTCAACTTATTAAATTCCAAAAATCCAACCATTTAAATATTTAAAATCTAATAAGTAAAATTCTTGGTTTTCACATTCAACCCCCCTTAAAAGATTTTCGTCCCCGAAATTCCTAAAGGAATGCAACAATTTTTCAATTTAAATTATAGATTAGTTTTACTTTAACAACATTTCTTACTAAAATTATGTTAAATTTTTCCAACACTTGAAAATTTTGGCAGCACCTTCTTTGCACGATACGATACGAAAATTTTCACAACAACAAAATATGACACTAAACATCTCATCCCAATGACGAGTCGTCCCAAACTATTAGAAAATAATATATATAAAAAACCCACAAATGGTATGTAATCTGAAATACATACCATTTTGTTGGACAAACAAATCTTTACCATGAAACCAAAAACTATAAGCAAGCTTTTGCTTCCAAATACTGTAAATACTAACATAACTCGAAAGTGAGTTAAGAAAACAAACAGGTAATATAGCAAAAGCTAACATATGTATAAACAACACAACAATCATAACCAAACGTGATGCAACTGACAATAATGGTGCGATCAACAACAAACAAGCACATGCAACCAAGTTACATAGGGTTATCCTATAACAAATCAATCTGCATCAAATTTTCTGAAAGAAAAGGTTAGAACTACCTTCTCGGGTTTTATATTCAAAACATACTTTCAAACTTCTTCGAGTAGCAATAAAACTAAATCAAAATCAATTATGACAAGGAGAGGGATCCTCCTACTGAAGAATGTATAACTCTAAAACAATATGGAGCATCCAGTGGTATTCTGGTCCGTCTTGTAACAACTATTGTAAATAAATCTACCTGGCGAGTATTTCGAGCTGAAAAACTTCCAAAAGCCTTTTTTAGTCATAATTAAATATTTAAAAATTTACATCAAATGGGTTTTTTACTCAATTTTTTGGGATTTATGTTCTAATCAAACAATTTTTTTATATAAACCGTAGTCTATAAGAGCTCACAATCAACCGACTCAAAATAATCAAATTTTGAAATGGAATAACCTAACACAGTAATCAAACAGATTCCATAAAAGAAAAACTAACAGTTGACATTATTTAAAATTTCAGAGAAATATCATCCATATTTTTGCATGAGTCAAAAACATCTAATTCAATTATATTTAAGTTCATATGATATTCATAAACCATTCGTATGATAAATTTGATCTAATCACTTGCCGAATTGCAATGACCTGGATATTTTACCATTTAAATCGACAAAAATCCTCAAATGTTGACTTAAACAAATCAAAAATACAAATAGTTATTGGGATTACTATAAGAAAAAGAAGAAAGAAGAAAAACAATCACATAATCTCATAGTGGAAGGAAAAATATAATAATCAAAGAACAGTTCATGTTGCTATTAAATTATACATTTTATTTTAAATTACAATAAGACATCAGAGTTAACTATCATAAAACATACCAATATATGCAGCGGAATAATACTTGTAATTACGTCAGTCAAGCTCCATCTTCATCTTTAATATAATGTTATCTTCGCTAAATGAAAAACTCAAGCTGACCCGAGCACCAATGAAAATACAAAAATACTCGAATCAGAACTAAAATATTCTCATGTCAGTTAAATCAATACCATGTGATAATATAAGTGTCACGACGTCAGAGATGTGTAACGGCCCAATAGATTTTCGACCCCGAAAATCGACATAATTACAATTACCGTATAACATGCCAAACTTCCAGGCATCGAAAAACACTAGAATGTTATTAGAAAGAAGTTAGAGTGTGAGATAAGAAAGAAATATTAGAATAGAAGAAGAACCAACACTACAGAGAGTCTCACATCGTAGCGGAACAAAATATAATATAGAAATAATTCTTTATTAAGAGCTTGAAATAAAAACTTACAATCATCAGAGTACATCAACACATATGGATAGTTATAATATAATGTCCTCATATACAACACACAACGGAATAACAACTGTATATCATAAGTCTGGGCTTCTTCAGCTCATCTCTTCACAGCATCCTATAACCTGGACCTGTACCACGCGATCTAACCCGAGCATTACAAACGTCGGATCAGTCTGGTGAACCAAAGTGAGAAAAACACACTAAGTTTAAAGGCATCACACAACTTGATTTTAAAGGCAAAATATTTTCGAAAGAAAAGATAATCGTAAGACCAAATCCTCACATAAACACGGACAGTTTTTACCTTACGATAACCCAAAACATTTTTGAAATCAATATCTTTTCTGATATCATAATAGTGTCTAATTACAAATAAATATTAATCTAGCAGAACGCTTTCATCTTACGCTCTACATACACAGTATACAATCAAAACCGCAGGCGATTATTAGAGAATGGATTTCCTGGCAAGGTATGGGATCACCTTTCCGACAATGTACCTCTAGAGATGAATACACTGGGGTTCAACAAGAACATCTTGCAACCCAGGATAAACATGATCGGCCCGTCACTTCGCTTGAGAGTACCGAATATATCATTACCACGGTTGGGGACTAGCCAAACAAACTGATAACATACATACAAGAAAAAAAGGGACAACCAAAGGCATTTGATTTCTCTAGATCAGGCAATGATATACCCTTTTGATGGGTGCAACCCATATAGCCATGCGACTTACCCGATTTTGTGCCATTTCCCGGTTGATGAGGCTTGAGGTTATGAATCTTTTGGAACATCTAGCCACCATTCACTTTGAATGTCACATCGTCAGATCCGCCAGAAAATCACTAATTGACGACCCTGGTTGGGAGTGACCCAACTAAGGTATGTTTGAAGAAATCAATGTTCGTGATTCCTTTGGAAATACTCTATCAGACATCTGTCCATACAAGTCATCCAGGAACAGGATGTATCGAAGGCACCCTCCTACCACATCCTAGGTATAACCCTAGCGAGTGGTCCTTGCAATCCGAAGATTCCAATCACGACAGAATCACTGTCGAAATATATCTGGGAGCTAACCAGAGAAATTCAACAAGTATTTCTTCCGCTCATGAAGATCAATGGTCTTCAATGCTCCATCTTTAAACAACATCTACACATATTTGCTGGTTTGGAATGGTTTTCAAATATAAATTCGATGCTGGTTTTTCCATACCAACAATCGTATTGGTCAGGTTTGATAGTCGGTTATTTAACTATCAAATAAATGATCGTGAGAATAAAAGGAGTTTACTAGTTCAGTACCAGCATTACATGGACTTTTTACTTAAAAATAATTAATGAATGGTTAATTTAAATCTCTTAACTCTTTCGGTATTACGAATATATCTTCCCACTTTGGTGTTATCAAAATTCACATAAAACGTCGTTACTTGAAGACGATACTCAACTCTTATTCTTTTAGAATAAACTCATTCCAAAACTTAACTTTTTATCTCCTTTTACTTTTGGAAATAATATTATATGTATGATATATATAATCTCAATCTTCCCATTTCCGTTACTTGGAAATTACACTATATATTCTCAAACCCTGCTGTTAACATTGAGTTATTGTTTCACATATGGAAATAATAAATTATTCTTAATCTCTTTCCTATTACAAACTAATATCATCGTCAGATAATACTTAAGTCGTTCAAGTTGGAGTATTTATTTACCTCTTAGACCTTGATCAACAACGTTCTCATCTTAAGATATATATGAGTTGTAATTCAAAAACCCGATATTTATTTTAACATCAAACAAACCTCATTAAACTATTTTATTTAAAATGTGGTTTATAAAACCTTCTTACTTTTGGAAATACTCTTTTTAAACGTAACTTATTATTACTTAATATGTTAATGTTAATTAAGTAAATTTTTAATAGAATCTCTTCTTAACCTTAACTTCTTTCACAGAATTAATTTTACAACTCGAATTATTACTGCTAAATCCCATTGCTAAATCTTTTACCAAATTCAATTACATATCCCTTTTAAAACTCTCCATTTTGAATATCTCATTTTGATCCTGTTCATTTCTCTCAGTTCCATTATTTAATAACGTTAATTTAAAATTAACGCTTTAACTTCACATCTCTCTTTATAAACCTTGTTTACCAAACTCAGGATTAATATAAAACCCTCTTTTATCTTTATTTCCTTTACTTAATTCAAATATTGAGTAAAAATTTATTTTAAGCCGTCGTATTCGCTTAAAATCCCATTTATAACTTCGTTATAAAACTCTGGTTTTAATATAAAGCCGTTCATAAACTCCATTCACAACTTAATTAGATTTCATTTTAACTTCGATCACCTTTTAGATGAATTTCAATTAAAAAGTAATCTACTAAATTTTTATTAAATAAAATAATAATTTACTACAATATTAGTAATAAATTTCTTCTATCAACTAAATTAAATAGTAAGTTCCTTTTTAAATCTTATTAAAATTAAACAAATATTTGTTAAACTATTTTATTTAAATTAATTCAAAACAAAATAATTTAATAATCAAGGTCAGTTAAAACGATCGAATTAGTCAACTCAAAGCACGATTAATTCGTTAATCAATTCCAATTATAGTCCTTCCTTTAAATTAATTAATAATATAATTAATCTAAATAAATTCAATTTAATTGTTTATTAAAAACAGTTATTCAAAACTTAACTGTTAGGTTAATTTTCTACACCCTGCTTACAATATGACTAATAATCATAATTTGATTTATAAAATCATTTAATAATCACTTATAAAATTAAATAATAAATAATGAATATTTAATTTATTTATTAAAATTTTATTCTAAATAATAGATTTAAAAATCAATCTTCAGTTATAAAAATAAATTTTATAACTTCATGTCATCCATTAGAAATCGTTCATGCTCTGATGGATGAATTGATAAAACATGGACGGGTCGGTCTCAAATGGTTCAATCAAGTTCGTCATGGAGTGGGTCAGTCTGGCCAGAAGATGAAATGGGTCGGCCTCATCTTAGAAGATAACGGGTCGGTCTTGTTTCAAAAGGTAGCCGGTCGGCCTCGTCGCAGAAGCAGCGGGTCGGTCCCAAGATGTAAAAACAGTCTAGCTTCATATATAAAACAGCACTGGTCAGTCCAGTCAAAGGAGCAGCGGGTCGGCCTCATTTTAGAAGACAACAGGTCGGTTAGGTAAAGTAGCACAGGTCATTCAATTTGGATATGTGGTACGGGTCGACCAGGCAAGATTTCGATCGGTCGGTATTTATTCTGGTCGGTCGAAAGCTTGACAACTAGCGACAACTGGCGACAACTAGCAGTGGCATTTTCGTAAATAACTTTGAGGCCGACCCGAAACCTGCATACTATATTTCACCATTCCTCACATCTATAAATAGGGGATGAACTCCACATTAATGAGGAGGGAATTCTAAGACCTCGAAGGGCTGCCCAACCATTTCTTCGACCATTCTAAGTGATTTTAATATCTCCAATCATCTCTAATCAAAAATCTAACATCAAATTCTCCATGGAATCGTCAAAATCCATTCAAGTGCTCGAAGAATCATAAATCTACATTGTCACTTACTATACTTAGAGATTCTATCTTGTTCCTTGTTTAATTTGGATAGATCAAAGTGATGAGTTTGCAATAGAGAAAGAATATACTTAGAGATAATTCAAGCCTTGTAAATCTCAAAAATGATAATGGAAATTCTTGCTAAAGTGCACGTAGATCTATTCTAGATCGAACCACTATAAAATCCTTGTGTTTTTACTTACTTTTTAGGATTGTGGCTCCTTTTTCTACTTCTTACCGTTTGGTGAAGTACTATTAAAGTAACTTTGGTGTTTGGTCAATTTTTGACTTATACATTTGGTGCCCACTATGGGGCCACGTTCACACTTCCATTCTCAAATCCATTTGTGGAGATAAAGTTTAGAGCTCGTTGCTCCTATAGATCTTACGAATCTAGAGTTCGAGCTAATCAACAAAATCTCTTCCAAATCCAAAGCCTTATCCAAAATTATGGGTAGAGCAAAGAAAACCGCTTGTAAAACAGTTGAAGAGACCGACAATCATGACAATGATACTACATCGCTTACCAACCATTTTGAAGCAGGTGAAACCTCTAGAGTTGGAGCTGCCATAACTAGGAAGAATTGGATGAGGTTGTCATAGGATTGACGAGTCAGATGGAAATCTTGTCGAATTCCATGATAAAGAAGCTTGAAGCCATGTTCGCTCTTCGAGCCGCCACGACAAAAATTACCTCTAATGCCACTGGTACCAGACCTGCTCAAACTGCTCATACAGAAAATGGAGGTTCTTCTTCTTCAAGTCCGAGTCGGGGCAAATCCGTTCAAAAAATTACCGATCCTAATAATCCTCATCGTGAAGAGGCAAAACCACCTGCACGCAACCATTTTGAGAAAGCAATCTCTCGACAATCGCACGGCTCCGCCAAAGGGGCACCCCCCTAAGAGGGAGGCCCAAGGCCTCAGAACCCAAACCGTGACCGTTTGCCTAGGCAAACATCCGGCGAGGGGAACGACGTCCGCCCCGTGGACCAGCACAGCAACGAGGAACGCCTATCAGAAATGGTTCGTAAGATTATGAAGGAAAGCTTGAAAAAAGAAGATGATGAGAAGGAGTGGGGATTCACTCCTATCAAGTCCCCACTTATTGAGAAAATCAAAATAGCCCCGTACCCAAATAAATTCAAACCTTCAATGGTATAGGCTTACAATGGGACTGGCGATCCCAACATGTTCCTGTTTAAGTATGACCAACATATGGACGGGGCACGTGCTACAAATGAGCTTAAGTGTCTGTACTTCCCAACTTATATAGAGGGAGTGGCTTCCCTTTGGTTCACTAAGTTACCTCCAAAATATGTGGATGATTTCGCTACTCTAGCCAAGCTATTTAGGAATAGTTTAGGCTCAAAGTTACTAAGGTCCGAGATGTTATGGAGCTGAACGAGGTAGAGCAAAGGCTAGGATAATCAATTAAGGCCTTTCTCACTCGATTTAACACTGCTGCAGCCGAGGTCGGAAATCACGAGCCTCGCTTGGTATTGATGGCTTTAAAGGGAGAAATAAGTAAAAAGACTAAATTTGGGCGATGAATCAAGAAAAAGAAGTCGAGCACACTCAAGCAGTTATTTGATAAAGCTGAAGAGTTTATGAGTGTCGAAGAAGATCTAGCCTACACCCTAGATGTTCCTGAAAGCAATGCACAACCTGAAAAGAAAGACAATAGTGTGCAGATACCACAATGTAACGACAAGGAATTCCGCTCGATCCGAATCAGTCGCTAAACCGATCAAGACCGTTCGAAACGCCTGATTGTTTTGAGAACACGACAAAATAGAACGCAGACAGAAGAACTTTTCATTGTTATTACAACAATTCCATCAGAATACAAGAATATACAGAGTATGAACACATAAATTACATTCGATAAATATCAGAGATTACAATAAATTACATAGCAGCGGAAAATAATACAATACACAACTAGAAGTAATACACGGATACAAAGCTTTCCGAGTATCGTTCCAGCTGTAAATCAGGATCCTGTGAATATAAATCTGCAAAACCAAAACTACTAGCTGCCCGTGTCAAAATAAGGGCACCCAGAGTTTAGGTTAAAACAATAAACTCCAGGTCAGTCATGTGACTGGTGTGAGAACTAAAACAGTTATTAATCTTTATTTTAAAGTTAGCTAAATCAAGGGACCACGCCATATAACACGGAACGGGTTTCCTCCCAAGAATACTAGTGCATAAAACAACAACGCAATGCTAAATAAAGAACAATGAAGCTATTATAAGACCCATGTCCCATCACACATTGCAACACAAACCGGAGGATAGGGTTTTACCTTATAATAGCCAAAGAATGCTTGATACGCTAAATTTCATGTTTTACTATTACTATAAGTGTATAATGTCAAAACAATTTCAAATCATAAGTATTAATCATAGACGGCATAAGTGCCCCATCCCACTATGTCGCCATATATAGGATTACAATCAAAACCGCAAAGTCACGTATTGGAAATTGGATTTCCATCTGCGAACCGAGGTCAGGGATCGTCCTCTGCCGATTCGAGACAATCTAGCCTACCATGTCTTAGGCAAGCGCACATGCAAGCCTTAGGAGCCACAGGGTCGGTCCACTCGATGTGGATTAAATAAAACCCTGAACACTACGTCTCCCCGCCCTATGGGGCGTAAATGAGCCAAATGACTCCATCGGCTCCACACAGTCACCGATATATCCGAGGCGCCTCGCAATAGCAACAACCACATAAGTCAAACTCGTCAGGGCGTGTAAAACCACTGACGCCACTTCTAGCTAGAAAGAGACGCATGCCCTCCCTGGATCCTTCTCCCGTTTCTGGTTCACAACCGGGGTGTGAGGCTCGCGAATCCACGCTACACAAAGCTATGCCACACAGGCCGTGCTTTGATCATCACCATAAGACTTTGCTTTTCAACATAAGCCTTGATCAATTGCCACTTAGGCATGCCACACAGGCAATTCACTCCATGCGATTGATATCCATCAATATATAACCCCTAAGCTCGTACGTCTCAAAGAAGGGCGTTAAGCAAGAGAATAAATTCTCCGTCGCCAAACAGATGTATATTTAATAGAAATCAATCACACAGACTAAAATCTAATGTCAGACACACAGTCCATTTACAAGTCCGTTCTGGGTCTGAACGAAACCGGAGGCACCTTGTACCTCGCTTATCCATCGATCTCCAAGTACGTCTGGACGACCACTAACTGATTCCCTCCTCTTGGGTGTACGACCCAATCAAGATCATCAGTAATCACTCAAACGACGTGAAGACCTCCGGTCTTCAACCACCGTCTTCATCTTCGACACCACGTCGAATCAATTATTCAGAATGGGATAAACCCGGTCTTTCTGAATAACTCGCGTATATATTATAAAAGTGTTACACAAACACAACATACGCCTCATTCCACTTCAGAATATTCTTTTTATTCAAATATTCTTATATTTTGGGAAAGGTTCCCATTAATTTTATCAAAGATAAATTCTTTAAATTTATTCTTTAATCTCCTTTTTGAATATCAACTCAAACTAGTCGGGATTAGTGAACCACACCGAAGTAATCATTTATTTTATTTCCCAATCCCAACCTATTCATCCCATGAAGTAAAACTGGTAATACTTCATATCTGACATCACGGTGTTATCGATAAATTCAATTACCATTTCACGTTCAAATCTAATTAAAGATTTAACTATCGCCTAGAGTAAAACTGGTGATACTCCATTCTTGACCTTTTCAATCTTTAACTGGGTTATCATTAAAACTCCACTTAGTTTTAATCTTTAACTGGGTTAAAGAATCAGTGTCATTTAAAACACGGTTCACGATAAACCCAAAATCACATTCCATTAATTATCGGGTTAAAGAACAAGTGTTATTTAAAACACTGTTCACGATAAACCCAAAAATCAATACCAATTCAATTCCAATTAAATATTATTTAATTGGTACACTTCATTAACTCTAAATAAAAAGATTTAATCTTTTTCTCAACTGGGTTTAAGAACAGTGTTAATGAAGACACACTACAACAAAATGACCCTATTACAACTTTAATTTTACAACGGTGGTAAAAGCACCGTTGTAATAAATGGTTTTTTACAACGGTGGTAAAAGCATCGTTGTAATAAATGATTTTTTACAACGGTGGTAAAGACACCGTTGTAATAAATGGTTTTTTACAACGGTGGTAAAAGCACCGTTGTAATAAATGGTTTTTTACAATGGTGGTATTCCCTAAAGTTGTAATAAACGTATTTTTAACAACTTTTTGTTTTGTTAGTTGTAATAGATGCCCATTACAAACTTCATGTTTATAATATCTATATTTAATAACTAATTATATTAATATTTAATAATAATTAATAATTAATAATAAACTTAGGAATCAATAATATTTATTAAATAATTAATAGTTAATAAGTGGTAATTAATGTTTAATAGTTAATGTTAACTGCTTATTAATTAATATTTTGGTGACATATACATTATAAGCTTTTAATAGTTATTACTCGATTATAACTAAGTAGAAATAAGTAAAAGTTAAATAATAACTATTGTTAATATGAAATAATCCTAATTAATAATTAATTTAAAATATGAAATAATCCTAATTAATAATTAACATTTAATTAATAACTAATTAGTAAGTAATAATTAATAATCGATAATAAGTAAACAAATAAATATTAATTAATTAATTAATAATTTACAAATAATTCACTGTTAAATACTAGTAATTAATGATTGATAATAATTTTCAATAAATAATAATTAATCAAATACTAATTAAAAATTATAAAATAATAATTCACTATTCAATACTAATAATTAAAATATAATAATTAATGCTAATCATGAATAATCAATGATTGCTATTAATAATTAAGAAGTAGAGATTAATAATTAAGAAGAAGAGATTAATAACTAAGATTATATTTAATAGTTAATTTATAATATTGATCTCAATTTTCAAAAAAAAATATTGATCTCAATTATATATATATATATGTATATATATATATATATATGTATATATATATATATTTAGGGTGGATAAATGAATAAATAAATAAATAAATCATTTATTTATGTACATATTGAATATATAAAAATTGTACATTTTTTAAATTGTGAACAAATATACATGCTAATTTATATATTGTGTGTGTGTGCGACATTAAAATTCGTCCAAGTGTTGTAAATATTGATTTAAGTATTATAAAATGGCTTAAGGGTTATAAAGCCCAATAAAACCCTAGGGCCAAAGCTGTCAATTGGCAGGAAAATAACCCTAGCCGTGTTAATGTAAGAAAGGAGAAACGAGCCGTCATTTTCATTTATCTCGTTCAAAATAAAAGGCAACAATAATGGCCGAAGCCCTAGCGACTGGAAATTGGGGGAAAAGCGATCAATCCGATGCCTCGCATCAGATTTGTAGTCGGATTCGTGATGGAGACGAACTCGAGGGCGAGAGCAGCGAGTCTAGGAGAAAGCACGTTTGTTCCCATGAGATTTCAGCATTTTTTCCCCAAAATTAAATCCTCCAAAAATTTCGAAATGAATGGCCACTGAAATGGCCATCGCCGTCATCCCTCTGCTGCACTACCCGTTCGCTTTCTTCCACCGTCGCCACCTGAACCAATAGCCGACCTCCCTCCTCATCGGAAGCCGCTCCTTCAACCGATTGCTCCGCTTCACCTTTCAGCAATCGCGCTGCCATCTCCTCCTTCCCATAGTCAGTCAACCAAATCGCCAGAGCTGCCATCGGACAACGCACAGCTCAGACCAGTGCCACAACTTCACCCAATGGAGCTCAGTCACCGTGAACTCTTGCTCGCTCTTCTTGCTTCTCGGTCGTCAACGCTGGTAATTCATTTTGCTTCTATCACTTTTTCCTATTCTATTTTCTTTACTTCTTTTACTTCTTTTAATTAAAATGAAGGGTGAGAACTTTTGGTATTAGATAACCCGCTCAACCTATAATTAGAAATTATGATAAATGTTAGTGCTACTTTGGGTCTGCTGTAGAGGATTCACGTTAAAGGGTATGTTTCGGCCATTACTCTTTGTCCCTTGCATACACAAGGATTGTTTAGTCCTGAGAGCGTCTAATTTGTACAGATTATATTAAAACTTTGATCATTTTATTATTTGAATGTTATTGGTGAGCCTTGGTCTGATATTCAGGTGCACAGTTCCTACTTTTTCTTTGCTTTATGTCGTGCATGCTTGCCTACTGCACTTGTGATGTTTGCCATAAGTTGCTTTTGCTAACTACATGTTGACCTGGCCTGAATTGCTTAAACATTAGCGTGAGTCTGATTTATGCACTTGTGCTTTATCAACCCAAATTTTTTTTTTAGACATTGAATTTTTGAGTAGTCGATGAGTTGGCTGTGCATTTTCAATTTTTCGACGCTGTCTTTGTTGGGGTCTCTTGTACTGCACTGAAAGGAGTCATATGACTTAATCTTTGTAGTTCGTTTTTTTTCAAGTAATAATAAAATTGGTTAAGGTATACTGTTAAGGGTCTTTAATAATTTGGAGATAAGAGTAGTGTTGATTATAAAAACTTGTTAAACTATGCTCAACAGAAGAAAGATGATGCAGCGAGTCTAGGAGGATCAATCCGATGTCGTTCAATAAGTTTTTAGATGTTTTCCTTATACAGAAAAAGTAGGTTGTTGTTATACTGGTTCCATGAAAGGGTGGCTACGAGTAAATGAGGATTGCTATTGTTTGTCATTTTGTTTCTTTTACTATTTAAGTTTTGAAGACATGATAAGTTTTATTTTGTTTTTTCAGTTGTTGCGCTTCTCATATATAAGATAGGAGAAGGCACGTTTGGTCAAGTATTGGAGTGTTGGGAGTTGGGACAGGGAAGGTAAAGAAATGGTAGCCGTAAAAATTGTTCGAGCTGTAGATAAGTATCGTGAGGATGCTATGATCGAGATTGATGTACTTCAACAGCTAAAGCAGCATAGCAATTCTTCTGTCTGGTTAGTTCTACTTCTTTATACCCATTACTTTTGTTTGCTCAATTTATTGTTGTATTGATTAGAATAAACACCGTGCTGCTTATTTTTGCAGTTGTGTGCAAATACGGAACTAGTTTGACTATTGTAATCATATTTGTATTGTAAGCTCGTAACTGGTACCAAATAATTACCTCACCGGTTTAAATATACAATTGTGTCCAATTCTATGGCCATACTGCCAAATACGTTCATTTATATATGAATTTATCTACATCCATACACCTTATCATGACAGCTAAATGCTATCACATCAACGCAGCTTCACATACTCATGTCTTTTATATAATATCTCTTAACTTTATTTTATATTCACGGTTGTATTCAGTCTCAGATTATTAGTAACAAAATCAAACTCATGCAAACTCATTTTTAACATACAGCTATACTCAATTCCAGTTTATTAGCAATGAAAACAACCTCATGAAAACTCCCTTTTAACGTAAGAAGAATGATTCATTTCCAGTACATACGTTTAGCTATTCCAATCCAAACTTTTATGTTAGTGATTGAAACTAAGAATTTCACTAATGATACATTTCTCATGACTGTCTAAACATACCATGCTTTAAATCTCATTTCATTTGCTTCAGTAAATATATACAGTTAAAACAAGATTCTTTAACAGCCTTTTTGGCTTAATCCTTACTATCATCTTTCATTACCTTAATTAACTTAAACACATTAAAAGAGCGAAGCAGTTCATGGTCATTACGTATTTCTTAAACCAGTAAAACTCTTATATACTCTTAGATTACTACAAAAATACATGCATTGCATTTTACATAGTTTCAACTCCTCATCCAACTTGGAAGAAAAGTAGATATCCACCATTTTATGTTTACAACAAGCTTAAGGTTATGTTTATATATATGCATGTTTTGTGATTGTGCAGGTGGTGTCTTGTGTTGGTGGGGAAGTTGAGGAAGTGCAAAGATGAAGCAAGCTGATAGTTGAAGCAAAGTTTTTGGATGATACTAATTTGTAATCATTATTTGTAATGAAGAATTGATATATTAACGTGATGATGTATGATTCATTTTTTGCATTTTGAATATAAAGTTGTAATGTTTTTTGTATGAATGGATCTGTTGCTTTGAATTTATATCAATTTGTTTTCTGTTTATTCAGCTTTTGTTGCATTTGCAAAATTTATTTTTTTTAAAACCCAAATATCAATCACAACGGTGCATAAATGTTGTAATAAAGTTTATTACAACGGTGGAAAAAAGTTGTAAAATATACATATTACAACGGTTTTGCAACAGCGCAGAAAAGTTGTAAAAGATATTAGGCTATTACAACTTCTTAAGACACGACGGTTTGCCCACCGTTGTAAAAACCTATTACAACGGTGTTCCACCGTTGTAATAGGGTCATTTTGTTGTAGTGACACCATCCACGACAAACCCAAATCCCATTTGATATTGAATACAAGGCTCTGAATAGAAAATATATCGGCTTATATTCAATATCAAATTCTACGACCAACAAATATCGTATTGGAAATAATGATATTAATATATCTTTCAAATTCCCATAACAATATATGTATCATCACGAAAACCAACATCGAAATATTCCGAAGACAATTTCGATTCAAATCCATTCCAATTCAATTATTGGAAATTCTGGTTACTTTTAAAACCATTTCAAATCCACTTTATTTATTTTAAAAATAAATAGAATTATAGTTCTAGTTCAAAACTAGTTCATTTCGATAAAAATCTATTTTTATCTTTTCAAATATGGAGTTTTTCATCCCAATTCTTCACAAATCATTTCTTATGATTTTACATAAATTATTACTATTTTTAATAATTTTATCAAGGCCCGTACAGTCGATTTCCATCAACGGCCATCGAACTGCACTTACAGCGACCTTTTCCAAATTTGATTTGGACATAATTCCAAATCCAACTGTTAGATTTCTAATTTCTAATATTCGTTAGAAAGCTCTTTTCGATACGAACCCAATGGTTCCGGTTTTAGGAGAATCCGACGGTCGGATCTCCCGCAATATCCATTCAAAGTCAATGGTCGAAATTCACGAACTGCCGCAGTGCGGCGCATTCTATTCAGGCCATTATATATTATATATATATATATATATTATATAATATATACTTCATTGATTTCCTTTTAAAACGTATTTTATAAATCGTTTAAATTCGTATTCGAAACGATTTCAACTTCCTTTTCAAATTCAAATCAAGGTTGAATTTTTCAATATAAATTCGTTTTAATTTCATCTCAAATCGATTTCAATTTGAATCGATTTCAATTCAATTTCAATTCGTTTAAAATTCAATTCAAAAAGATTTCATTTCTATTTCAATTTAATTCGAATTTCAATTCTATTCGAATTTCAATTCACTTCAATATATTTCGAATTTCAAATCAATTCAATTCTATTCGAATTTCAATTCACTTCAATTTAATTCGAATTTCAATTCACTTCAATTTAATTCGAATTTCAATTCACTTCAATATTCATTTCAATTTGAATAAAATCGATATAAGTATCGTTCACGTCAAAATGGCGCAAATCAAATCAACACGGCTTTATATATTTCTATTTTCAAATATTCCTATTTCAAATATTTCTATTTCAAAACTGGAATGAGGCCCAATCAATTACCATATAATGTTAATTATACGGATTTTCTATAACACATGTATATATCAACAATGACAAATAATTAACCATTATCCAAAGTGCATTCTACACTATATAAGCATCAAATATAAATATTCAACGCTTATAACAGTCTGTCAATCAATCGATCGACATACAACTAATTATTGGGATTAGTGTATGTCATATATCATCCCAATACCCGTGTGGGGTTTCAAACAATCAAACACATATTTTATTTGTGCAGTTGGGCAATGTGTAAAAATTATCGTCCCAATCAATATCAGTCAAATGTGTGTATATAAACAAATCCTTCGATTTGTTTATATTAATTTCATTTTAAATACACGTTAAAAATTCTATTTTCAACTATAAAATATTTTTAACTATATAAATATTTCATTTCATTTCACATCACACAGTCAACTACACATCAAAATCAAACAAACAAGCATACAAGCCGTCCATGGTCTGTGGACGACGGGTGTCGGGTGCTACTAAACACCGTCTGCGTCCTAGTATATATTTTAACTAGAAAAATTAAATTAAAGGTGAGAAGTTCTCACCGACTAGCTAAACCAACGCCATGACTCTTCATATGTAGAAATCTTCGTCGTGCTCGCCTTTCGTCAATTTCGTTGCCCGTAGCCACTACATATATAAAAATCACATTTTTATATTATTGCTATGTATATAAAAATCGCAATTTTTATACGGCTACTATATAGATAAAAATTCTATTTTTACACCGCTACTATATAGAAAAAAAAATTCTATTTTTACACCGCTACTATATAGATAAAAATTCTATTTTTATACCGGTGTTCATATAATAAAGATTATATTTTTATTGCTCTACATGAATAAAAATCAAAATTTTATTTTCAATACATATGGATAAAAATCATATTTTTATAATTCTAATCATATAATAAAATTATATTTCTACTTCATATATTTTTACAATGCTTCCTTCTATATAAAAATTATATTTTTATATATCTACTTTTAATATAAAGATCGAATTTTTATTATCATACCTATATAAAAATTATATTTTTAATCTTCACATATAATAAAAATCATATTTTTGTTCTAAAACCATTTAAATAAAAATGAAATCTTTACTATCATGAACACACTATAAAAATCACATTTTTATTTTCAATACATATGGATAAAAATCATGCTTTTACATTTCCATTCATATCATAAAATCATATTTTTATCCAATGTTAATTATATTTAAAACCATGCCATTTTATTTTCTTAAAATCGCATCTTTTTACTTTTAAAAATCATATCTTTTCATGTATAAAAATCCGACCTTTCTTCTTTATAAATCCGACCTTTCTTCTTTATAAAAATCCAACCTTTCTTTCATTAAAAATCAAACCATTCGTTCATTAAAAATCTAAACCACTCTTCTTATAAAATACATTCTCTACATATTTCAAAATCTAATCTTTTCAACAATAAAAATCTAAACTTCACATCGTTATTCCTAAAAAATAAAGATCAGATTTTTATGTAAATAAAAATCTAAAAATCAAATCTTTTTAACATTAAAAATCAAAGTTTTTTTTTCTTAAATCTAAGCTTTTCATTTATATAAAAAATAATAATCTAACCTTATACAAATCATAAAAATTCAGATTGTATTTAAATACGATCATAAAAACTCACCGTTGATTTTAGAAATTGGATCTTGCCATTGGAGGGGGTGGTTTACGGTGGCTGGAGGGGGTTCAACGAGGCGGTCAGAGGTGGGGGGGGGGGGCTGTTGCGCGCTTCCAGAGGTGGGAGGCGGCGGAAAGGGGGTTGGTGGGGACTGCGTCGGGTTTTCAGGGGGGTTTGGGTCCTCGATGACGGTGGGAGAGGTAGAAGGAGATGGAGGAGGATGAGGGGTGCGGAAGGAGGAGGCGGTGGCTCAGGGGACGGTGAGGGAAGCTGATCGCCGACGGTGAGGGGATGGAGGCGGGGTGCGATGGTGATTTCTCCTTTTTTTTTAGAAAGCAGTCGGGGAGAGAGAACGAGAAAGGGCTGGAGAGGTTTAAATATATATATATATATATATAATATAATAATTTAATATTATTTTCCTATAAAAAGTTGACTTTTTGTTTGAACTCGAAATCAAGTCCACCGACTGTCGTCCCTAGCTAATTACCCCTATTTCGAATACAATAGGATATGTATCGTAAGCTGATTCGATCGTTACGATCAGTTTTCGTTAAATTTAAAATTTAAATCATTATATTGAATTTTAAACGCACATTTCAATCTACTGGGGCCACATACGGACTCTAAAAATTCCCGAAAAATATTTTCTAACTTTGTATTGACGATACGGTCCTAACAAAACTAGTTTCGCGAATTCTGAGACCGTTTGAAAAATGGCCAATTTCCAGTCGATTAAAATCAACTGAAACTGGTCAAACGTGTTTTCCTTTGCCACACTCACATATTGAATCGAAAAATTATGAAATTTGAAACCTAGCAATAACTAGACATCATGGATCCAACAAAAGTGGTTTCGTTGAAAACCGTGGTCGTTTGCAAAATGGCTATTTTCGAGGGCCAGAATTCCATAGCGACTATTTTAAAATTTCAACTGGACATATCTTTTTATCCCCGCAATGAAATTTTGATTTTTCGGATTTGTTGGAAAGATATCCTCAATTAGATTCCATTATTTTTGGTTTCGCTAAAATCCGGTTTATTTTGCACCCGATATGTTCAATTGAATTTTGAAATCGAATTATCGAACTACCGCGCCATTTTCAATTCCTTATATAATTAAAAATATTTATATTCTAACGACGATCTATATAAAGATATTCGTTCTAATTCTATTCAAAATAAATTTCTCGTCGATATTATTTAAAATAATCATTTTAAATATTCAAAATTTGTTAAAATTGCCAAAATAAAATTTTTAAACTGGCTCAAAATTTCTGGGTTGTTACATTCTCCCCCACTTAAAACTTTTCGTCCCCGAAAAGGAACTAAGCCAAAAGTTGTTTAACTAATCAACTCAACTTCCACTATTTTCTATACGGCTTAAGTTCTTCAACTTTTCAGTTTCTAAGAACTTTTCAAAAATTTGGCTAACACCCTAAATTTTCGAAAAATTTCGCCATAACCTCCCCTGCACCGGGGACTTCGGGATATTTCATATAGCCGCCCATGGCCTTCTTCAATCCAAAAGAAAAAGCCAAGCGGCTAGCCCATCGGCTCATAAAATCTCCGGTCTTCAACCACCGTCTTCATCTTTGACACCACGTCGAATCAGTTATTCAGAATGGGATAAACCCGGTCTTTCTGAATAACTCGCGTATATAATAAACAAGTGTTACACAAACACAACATACGCCTCATTCCAATTCAGAATATTCTTTTATTCAAATATTCTTATACTTTGGGAGAGGTTCCCATTTATTTATCAAAGATAAATTCTTTAAATTTATTCTTTAATCTTCTTTGAATATCAATTCAAACTAGTCGGGATTAGCGAACCACACCGGAGTAATCATTTATTTTATTTCTCAATCCCCACCTATTCATCCCATGAAGTAAAACTGGTCATACTTCATATCTAACACCGCCGTGTTATTGGTAAATTCAATTAACATTTCACGTTCAAATCTAATTAAAGATTTAAATATCGCCTGGAGCAAAACTGGTGATACTCCCTTCTCGATCTTTTCAATCTAATTAAAGATTCATTAAAACTCCACTTGGTTTTAATCTTTAACTGGGTTAAAGAATCAGTGTCATTTAAAACACGATTCACGATAAACCCAAAATCACCTTCCATTAATTATCGGGTTAAAGAACGAGTGTTATTTAAAACACTGTTCACGATAACCCAAAAATCAATACCAATTCAATTCCAATTAAATATTATTTAATTGGTACACTTCATTAAATCTAAATAAAAAGATTTAATTTTTTTCTCCACTGGGATTAAGAACAGTGTTAATGAAGACACCATTCACGACAAACCCAAATCACATTTGATATTAAATACAAGGCTCTGAATAGAAAATATATCATCTTATATTCAACATCAAATTCTACGACCAACAAATATCGTATTGGAAATAACGATATATATATATATCTTTTAAATTTCCATAACAACATCTGTATAATCACGAAATCCAACATCGAAATATTCCAAAGACAATTTCGATTCAAATCCATTCCAAATCAATTATTGGAAATTCTGGTTACTTTTAAAACCCTTTTTCCAATCCAATTTATTTATTTAAAAATAAATAAATTATTATTCTAATTCCAAATTAGTTCATTCTGATAAAAATTTATTTTTATCCTTTCAAATATGGAATTTTCCACCTCAATTCTTCACAAATCATTTCTTATGATTTTACACAAATTATTGCTATTTTTAATAATTTTATCAAGGCCCGTACAGTCGATTTCCATCAACGGCCATCGAACTACACTTACAGCGACCTTTTCCAAATTTGATTTGGACATAATTCCAAATCCAACCGTTAGATTTCAAATTTCTAATATTCGTTAGAAAGCTCTTTTCGATACGAACCCAACGGTTCCGGTTTGAGGAGAATCCGACTCTCGGATCTCCCGCAACGTCAATTCGAAGTCAATGGTCGAAATTCACGAACTGCCGTAGCGCGGCGCATTCTATTCAGGCCATTATATTATATATATACACTTCGTCGATTTCCTTTTAAAACGTATTATATAAATCGTTTTAAATTCGTTTTCAAAACGATTTCAACTTCTTTTCAAATTCAAATCAAAATTGAATTTTTCCTTATAAATTCGATTTAAATTCATTTCAAATTGATTTCAATTCAAATCGATTTTTAATTCAATTTCAGTTCGTTTTCAATTCCATTCAATTTCAATTCGAATTCATTTCTATTCAATTTCAATTCGAATTCATTTCTATTCAATTTCAATTCGAATTCTAATTCTTTCCAAAATATCATATTTTGAAATCACTTTCGATATTCATTATAAAATGAATAAAATCGATATGAATATCGATCACGTCAAAATGGCATCAATCTAATCAACACGGCTTCATATATTTCTATTTTCGAATATTCTATTTCAAATATTTCTTTTTTTCAAACATTTCTATTTCAAATATTTCTATTTCAAATATTTCTATTCAAAACTGGAATGAAGCCCAATCAATTACCATAGATTTTATTTCTATGGATTTCCATACAACGCATGTATATATCAACAATGACGAATAATCAACCATCATCCAAAGTGCATTCTACACTGTATAAGCATCAAATATAAATATTTAACGCTTATAACAGTCTGTCAATCAATCGATCGACATACAACTAATTATTAGGATTAGTGTATGTCATATATCATCCCAATACCCGTGCGGGGTTTCAAACAATCAAACACAGATTTTATTTGTGCAGTTGGGCGATGTGTAAAATTTATCGTCCCAATCAATATCAATCAAATCAATGTATATAAACAAATCTCCGATTTGTTTATATTAATTTATTTCATTTCGTATACACATTAAAAATTCTATTTTTAACTATATAATATTTTCCACTATAAAATATTTTATTTCATTTCACATTACATCACACAATCAACTACACATCAAAATCAAACAAACAAGCATACAAGCCGTCCATGGTCTGTGGACGACGGGTGTCGGGTGCTACTAAACACCTTCTGCATCCTAGTATATATTTTAACTAGGAAATAAAATTAAAAGGTGAGAAGTTCTCACCGAGGGATCCACTCCTCCAGTTTTATTTCTGAATTGTCTGGATTCTTTGATTTGCCCGTACTTCCAACATATCTTTGTCATGCTATTCAAATAAAAATTATATTTTTATCACTTCATTTCTATAAATAGAAATCATATTTTTATAATCACGCTATATTGATAAAAATTCTATTTTTATATCGCTACTATATAGATAAAAATTCTATTTTTGTATCGTTGTTCATATAATAAAGATCAAATCTTTTACTATCTATATAATATAAAAATCATATTTTTATTCTTCCTATACTATAAAAATTATATTTTTAACCTTCCTATAATATAAAAATTATATTTTTAACCTTCACATAATATAAAAATTATATTTTTATATAATGAAAAATCACATCTTTATGATTTAAAAATAATCTCTTTTCAGATTGTTATAAAGATCAAATCTTTCCCCATATAAAATTTATATTTTCACCTTACAAAAATCAAACCTTTATAAAAATTAAAGATCTAAACTTTAACTAATTTAAAAAAAAACCGCTACTTTATCATGTTAAAAATCATAGCTTTACTTTGTTAATATATATATAAACTACATTATACAAGAAAGCTAATTTTTAAAAGTAAATCAAACAAGAAAAATTCACCTTTCTTTCCCCTTTTTTTTCTTTAAAATTGCAGGGGGGGCCACGACTTAAGGAGGATCGGTGTCAGCGTCACCAGATGGGGGAGGGGAGCTACTGCTGGCGCGGCGGTCTTCAGGTGTGGTGGACCCCTGGTGTAGCGGTGTCTGGTCAGTGGGGCAGGGTGGTGTCGCGTTCGCTGATTCGCGGTTTAGGGTTCCACGATGGTTTTGCGGGGATTGCAGATTCGATCGACGGAGCGGGGCAAGGTGGGAGAGGCGTCGGAGGGCTCTGGTAGGGCGAACGACGCGGCGGGTCTCGTGTTGTTGGCGGAGCATCCGGTGGCGTGAGTGGAACGAGATCGTGAGGTCTCGTTTTCAATTTTTTTTTCTTTTCTATTCGATGATGTTGACTGATGAGAGAAGGGGGGTATGGCTTAAAGGAGATTATATAATATAATATATTTTTAATTATATTTTAATTCCCAAAAGTAACTTTTTATTTTGAACTCCAAACAAAACCCACCGACTGTCGTCCATAGCCAATTACCCCCATTCCGAACACAATGGGATATGCATCGTAAGCTGATTCGGCTGTTTCGATACGTTTCCATTAAAATTAAAATATAAATCTATATATATTCAATTCAAATGTATGTTTCAATTTACTGGGGCTACATACGAACTCTAAAAATTCCCAAAAAATTATTTCTAGCTTCGTATTGACAATACGGTCCTAACAGAACTAATTTCGTCGAATTCTGAGACCGTTTGAAAAATGGCCATTTTCCAGTCGATTAAAATCAACTAAAACTGGTCAAACGCGTTTTCCTTTGCCACGCTCACATATTAATTCGAAAAAATATGAAATTTTAAATCTAGCAATTATTTGACATCGCGGATCCAACAAAAGTAGTTTCGTCGAAATCCGAGGTCGTTTGCAAAATTTTCATTTTTAAGGGCCTGAATTCCATAGCGACTATTCAGAATTTTCAACTGGGCCTATCTTTTGGTTCCCACTATGAAATTTCAATTTTTCGGATTTGTTAGAAAGATATTCTCAATTAGATTCAAATATTTTTGGTTTCACTAAAATCCGAATTATTTTGAATCTTGTACATTCATTTGAAATTTGAAATCGAATTATCGAACTACTGCGCCATTTTCAATTCCCTTATATATATATAAATAAATATTTATATTCTAACGACGATCTATATAATATATACGTTCGAATTCTATTCAAAATAAATTTATCGTCGATATTATTTAAAATAATTCATTTTAAATAATCAAAATTCATCAAAATTGCCAAAATAAAATTTTTAAATTGGCTCTGATTTCCGGGTTATTACATGCAGATTAGCTAAAAGAACTTTGGGGGCCAGAAGAGGGGTAATGACAGCAAGGATAACAAGAGAAATAAGAAGTTTCGCTATTTTAAGAACTCGGAGTTGGCACCACTCAGCGACACCCTAGAGAATATCTACATGGCTGCAAAAGACACTGAAAACTTCCTAACACCAAAGCCTGTGAAAGTCAGCGATACTAGCATAAACTCAGGGAGGTTTTGTAGGTTTCACAACCAGCCTGGCCATAACACTAACGAGTGCAGACATTTAAAAAACCTGATTGACGAGCTAATAAGGAAGAACAGGTTGCAGCAGTATGTAAAGAACCCTCAGAATTCTCAGAATACACAGGGGCAAAGCAATCCTCTAGCAGTAAAAGCTCCAACTCCTGTCAACCCAAAGCCAATTATCTTCACAATTTAAGGTGGTCCCTACCCAGCCAGAAGAAGCTGGGAAATTACGTGAAATATGCTGATGAGTTGAATAATCCTCCACAGGAAGAAGGCTATGTGGTCCTCAATAATTCATTCCCCATCAAATTTCCAAAAACGTCGAGAGAAGACGTAGTATTTAGAGATAGGGATTCAGATGGTCTACTAACGCCGACGGTTGATCCAGTGGTAGTCACAATTGGCATAGGACTGTCTATTGTCAGGAGAGTTCCGGTGGATAGCGGAGCGTCTGTCAATGTGCTTTTCATTAATGCTTTCAATAAGATGAATATCCCCATGTCAGACGTCCGAGCATGTCAGAACAAGATACATGGGTTCACAATGCAACCAACATAGCCGATTGGCGTGATAGGTCTGCTAGTTGAACTTGGTGAATAAAACCGAAAGGTTGCTATGATGCAAACCTTTGTAATAGTTGTCGAGCTTTCATTCTACAATGCTTTTCTTGGAAGGTCTACTTTGGCAAGATTCAAAATCGCGCTAGCTCCATGGTGTATGACCATGAAATTTCCAACAGAAAATGGAGTTGGCGTGATAAAGGGAGATCAAAAAGCGGCCATAGAATGCTATATGGCAGAGCTAGTCGAAGTCAAGAAAAAGGAGATAGGGAAGAATGCGGAGGCTCCGCTCCGCATTCATGACACCGCCTTATAGCAACTAGGGCGAGGCCCTTGCACTATCGAGCACAGCGGAGCTCAAAAAGAAATGGACCTAAGGAAAGCCAATGTGGGGGAGAGTAGAGTGGCACTAGTTGAAGCCACAATCTCGATTCCAGTCCACGACAAAGATCCGGATAAAGTGTTGAAAATAGGCTCTCAGCTGGGACTGATGTTTCAAAAAGATTTAACTATGTTTTTAAAAGTGAATTTGAATGTATTTGCTTTGAACCATTCTGATATATGTGGAATTTCACCTGATATAATAGTACACAAATTGAATATTGATCCAAAAATGACTCCGATAAAACAAAAAAGACGAACTCAAGGACCCGAAAGATCTAAAGCACTAAAAAAGAAGTAGACAGGTTACTTGAAAATGACTTTATAAGAGAATCCACATATCCTGATTGGGTCTCTAATCCAGTCCTTGTACAAAAAGTCCAATGGCAAGTGGAGGGTATGCATCAATTATTCAGACTAGGTCTCTAATCCGGTCCTTGTAAAAAAAGTCCAATGGCAAGTGGAGGGTATGCATCGATTATTCAGATCTCAATAAGGCATGCTCTAAAGATATTTTCCCATTTCCCAAAATTGATCAGCTTGTTGATGCAACAACCGGGCATGAACTCTTATCCTTCATAGACGCCTATTCCGAATATAATCAGATAATGATGTATAAGCCAGATGAATAAAACACAAGTTTCATAATAGATAGAGGCTTATACTGCTACAAGGTCATGCCGTTCGGACTAAAGAACGCATGAGCAACTTACTAGCGCCTTGTGAATTCAATGTTCAAATCACAAATTGGGAAAACAATGGAAGTCTATGTAGACGATATGCTGGTGAAATCAAAGAAAGCTGACGATCACTTAGAGAACTTAGCGGAAATGTTCCATATCCTGAGGAAGTTTGGAATGAAGCTGAATCCACTCAAGTGTTCATTTGGAGTTGCATCAGGAAAGTTCCTCAGATTTATTGTCAATGCCAGGGGCATAGAGGCCAATCTAGCTCAAGTTATAGCTTTGCGAGAAATGCATGCTCCCAGAACAAATAGG
Source organism: Allium sativum (assembly GCA_030737875.1). NCBI lineage: Eukaryota > Viridiplantae > Streptophyta > Magnoliopsida > Asparagales > Amaryllidaceae > Allium > Allium sativum. The sequence goes on along the minus strand of CM060921.1, from coordinate 524,972,347 downwards.
GAACTTCAAAGTCTGAATGGAAAGGTTGTTGCGCTTAATCGATTCATCTCAAAGGCTACAGATCGGTGCATTCCACTCTTTGATGCTTTGAAGAAAGGAAAGAAAGATTTCCAATGGACTCCTAAATGCCAAGCAGCCTTCGAAGAGTTAATCAAACACATGGAGTCACCACTGATGCTGTCAAAGCCTAAAGATGGAGAAGAATTGTTCTTATACTTAGTTGTCTCGCCTCACGCATTAAGCGCTTCCCATGTTCGGGAGGATGCAAAGGTTCAATGGCCAGTGTACTACATCAGCAAAAGGCTTGCTGGGGGCAGAACTGAACTATCCCAAGTTGGAGAAACTTGCATATTGTCTGCTCATTACCTTAAAGGAGCTAAGGCCGCACTTCCAATCCCACTCTGACAAAGTTCTTACCGATCAGCCGTTAAAGCAAATTCTCTTTCATTCAGAAACTTCGGGATGACTGTTGAAGTGGAATATTGAGCTTAGCCAATATGACATCACTACCACCCTCGAAAAGCTATATATGGGCAGGATTTAGCCGATTTCATCGCTGAATTCACTGATAGAGGGTAAGAGAAGGAGGAACCAGTTGAAGTAATTGTGAGAAGGAAGTTGTTCGTTGATGGGTCTGATAATGATTATTTCTTAGGGGCAGGAGTGGTTTTAGAAACTCCTAAAGGCAATCCTTTATGCTACGCTTTAAGATTGGAATTCCCATCAACCAACAACAAAGCCGAGTATGAAGCTCTAATTGCAGGATTGAAGTTGGCAAAAGAATTGAACCTAAAATCCCTGCAAATTCTCAGTGACTCACAGGTAATAGTGTATCAAGTCTGACGAGAATTCTAGGCTAAGGCCGGAAATCTTTCTTATTATCTTTCTAAAGCTTGGGAACTACTCGATGACCTTGATTACTACACAGTATCCCATATTACAAGGGAGGAAAACATGAGAGCTGATTCACTCACCAAATGTGCCAGTTCTGGAGATGCTCAAATACTGGGATTGGTGCCCGTTGAAGTTCTTTCAAATCCCAGTATCGAAGATGCATACATTAACTGGGTTATGCAGACTGATGAAGAGCCAATCTCATGGATGACTCCGTTCAAAGAGTATCTCCTCAACGGCACACTTCCGGAGGATTCTAAGAATCGATGATTTTTTTTTGCGTAAAGCTCCATTATATCTCGCCCAAGATGGAAGATTGTACAGACAAGGCTTTTCCATGCCCCTGCTTTGGTGTGTGACTAAAGAAGAGTCCAAAGCAATCCTGGTAGAATTACATGAGCGTGAATGTGGGGGACACACAGGCGGATAAACATTGGCCAAGAAAGTTTTGCGATATGGCTAATTCTGGCCTGATGTGAACCTAGATGTTATGACCTATGCTAAAAAGTGTGACAAATGCCAGAGGTTCGCGAAGATTTTGAGAGCACCACCTACAGAATTGACCCAAATGGTTAGCCCACGGCCATTTGCTGTCTAGGGCATCGATTTGATTGGAGCTTTAACTACATCTAGGTCAAGCATGAAGTACGCCATTATAGCCGTTGATTACTTCACCAAATGGGCTGAAGCAGAGCTACTGGCCACCATTACCTCCAAGAAAGTTATCAACTTTGTTTTGAAGAACATCATCTGTAGATTCGGTGTGCCACAGAAAATAATCACGTACAATGGGACTCAATTTGAAAGTGATGAATTCAAAATTTTCTGTTATAAATATAAGATTAAAAAGAGTGTTGCAACCGTTGCTCATCCGCAGACCAACGGGAAAGTTGAAGCAGTAAATAAAATCATAAAGTCAACCATCAAGAAACGCCTTGAGAAAGCTAAAGTTGGTTGGGTAGAAGAGCTTTCATTTGCACTATGGGCATATCGTACAACTCAATAAAACTGCGATCAGGCACACTCCATTCTCCCTCACATTTGGATCTGAAGTTATGATTCCAGTAAAGCTGGAAGTTCCCACTCACCGTAGAATTCACTTCAACCAACAGGAGAACGAGAAGCTGCAACTTGAACCACTGGATTTGCTTGAAAAAAGAAGACGAGAAGCAAAACTCAGAATCACCGCTCATCAAAGAAGGGTTACCAGGCACTTTATTTCTGAAGTCAAATAAAGGACCTTCGAAATTGGGGACCTTGTTCTGAAAAGAGTCTTAACAGGGACTGGCGTTTTCGGACCCAATTGGGAAGAACCTTACATAGTAAGCCAAAATCTCTTAGATGGAACCTTCAAACTGAGAACGACAGATGGAGTTGAAATTCCTAGAGCCTGGAATAACATCCACCTTCACCGATACTTTCCTTGAAATTTCTTTCATATGTTTTGTAAAAATTGTAAATATTATGCAAGTATGGTAGACAAACTTTGTACATATTAATGAAAGAAACTTCCTTGCTTGCCTAAATCGTACATTTGCAGATTCTTGCTAATTATTTACAATTTGCTAAAATTCGATTTTGATTGCAGGCCCCCCTAAAAAAGAACATTGACACATTGATAACCTAGTGAAGCCTGGTGACCATTACTGTAACAACCTGGAAAATCAGAACCAATTTAAAAAATTATTTTAAGAAAATTTTGTTAGAAAATGCGTTAGAATTAAAAAAAATCCATTTTTAGATTAAAATATTAGATTTAAAAAAAGTTTTTAAATAAAATTATGATGTTATTTATGAATGATTTCAAAATTATTTCTAATAAACAATTTGTAATTAGATAAATGGTGATTTATAACAATTGAATTGTTTATGAATAACTACATGAACGAGTACTCAAAATAGTTGATTTGACTGTGTAAATCAATTTATGATATTCAATTTGAAATTGTAAGTTTGAATTAGGATTTGAACATAGAGATTTATACCTGAATTTCTAGCTTGTTTAATATAATTTATTCTTGAAAATTGAATTAAACTTTAAGATTAAATGATTAAATTTATATTTTAATTTAATATTTAAGTTTATTGATTGTAAGATTACATTTATTGATGAAAAACTGAAATCCTAAGATCTAAATGTTGATTGACATACCTCATGTAGGCGCTTGTTGAATGCACATTCTAAATATACAAAGAGGAAAAAAATAACTTTAAAATATTTCCTCAATTAGATGTTAATAGCAAGGATGTTATCCTTAAATTCCAACAATCTTTTACTACATGCCAAGGAAAAAAATGCCTTAGGAACTTCAATAAAATTTATTAATTTATATTAAAATATTGATTGAAAATAATGTGTAGGTTCTAAATGAAATAAATTCTGACAATATGTATATATATATGTATATGTATATGTGTGTGTGTATATATATATATATATATATATATCTTTGGCTATCCTCTTAAATATTTCCCCTGTCAATTCAAAATGTAACCGTTAGGAATTCAAAATGTGGATTACATGTTCAAACCTTCATTAATTAGTTAATTCTGGAATGTGAATAGTTGTGAAACACCCCACCTCCATTAAAGTCACTCACAAAGGGAATGCCTTAACTTTGATGGAGCATTATAGGTAAAAGACACAGAAAATTTACAAGACACAAATATAAGCAGCGGAAAATAAAACTAACATTTATTTCATACGTGGTTCAATACAAAACCATTACAGTAAATTGTCTCAACACAACTTCCAAAACACTTCATCATAATCTCTGTCTTGATTAAAACATAAAGAAGCATATAACATAAATAAAACTGCATAAATCCCCAAGTCTAGTGTGTCCAAAGCCATAGCCAAAGATAAGAGATTCCAAGCCGTACATCACAGAGTCTTCAAGCTTGGAAAGATGAACGGTGCAAATTAAGCTGAGCTATTCCCTCCCTGGCTACCTGGGGGGGGGGGGGGGGACGGAAGAAAAGAAGACGAAAGAAAAATGGGTCAGACATAAGTCTAAGTAAGTCTAGTGACTTTTCAGTGTGTGAATAAGGAAAATGTCATGATAGGAATAAACTGAAAATAGGACGGTACCAGAACAGCAAACTAACATAAGACTATATAAGGCAGGATAAACCAAATGTACATCGCACCCATGTTTAATTCTTCTGCACCTATTTATACTTGTCCAACTAGCACCACGTGTTCATGGTGAAATGATTCCCTTATATCGATCGGCTCCTACTAGCATACATTTATCACATGTGTCCTTCGACCCCCACTTGACTGTAGATACCTGTGCTGGTCCCACCAAGGGGTGTATCAAATCATATGGTGGCAACATGACATGATTCAAGATGCACAGTGTACGACTACTGTTGCCCAGTGCCTGCTTTTTCCACTTCGAAGTACGTGCACGCCCGATACTCCGCCGGAACCTACACTGATCCACCACCGTCGATGTTTTAGACCACTTATAATCAGCCCAGTAACCGTGCCCCACCCTGCCTAGTTCAGGGTCCCATGATACATCTACGTGGGTTACTGCTGAAATGGGTCCCCATTGCTAAGGTTTTCCAGTCAACATGTTAAATTAGTTAAGTGTCCAAATTTACCTTAACCCCACCTATCAGTTTAGCTAACATGTTGGATTGGTTAAGTGTTTCCTTAATTGACTTAACCCTACTACTCTTGACTTAGCTTTATTATAGCACCAACCACTCACATTAGACAGGTATTGTTGTGGTCACTGGATGTGCTGGTCGGTTCCGGGTAGTTTTACACCACAACTCAGTCTAACCTCGGGTCCTTTTTTGGCCTAATGTACTAACAACCCACATTAGACAGGTATTGTTGTGCTGGATATATCGGTCGGTTCCAGGCAGTTTTACACCACAACTCAGTCTAACCTCGGGTTAGGCATATTCGTCTATTCTAAATTTATATATTTATCCTTTTATGCTTATATGTAAATTTTTCAACAATTTATTGTTATGGCCCACTTTCCTTTTAAATCAAATTCATATTTTTTGGTAAGTAAATTATACCATTTCATTGCCTTGCCATTTACATGGTTATAAGCCAAATATGTTAATTATGTATAATTCTCATGTTTTCCCCAATGTTACCCCCGTTGTACATTCACAAAATTACATAAGATGTTAGGCTCGACATTTTAGCCCAACTAATAACCTAAAAAGGGAAAAAGATGAACTTGCAATATTCCAACATCATACAAAAATATGGATCTAACTACATATGTGTCACATGAACTTGGCATAATATACTTTTAATTATGAACTTGCAAACTAGATCTATGCAACATGAATCATAAAATAATAGTACTACATAGAACTACCAAAATCTAATTAGACGTGTAGTGTTGAACTTGCATAGGTTGAATCATGTTAATATTGATCTAACATAAAGGCATATGGTTCTAACATGTAAAGTTGTAGATCTAAACATATAGGTTTACATAGTCATGTTTTTAACCTATAAACTTGCATGTATTCATAACATGATAGCGTCGCTTAACTTGCATAAACATGGCATAATTTCTAAATTAACATACAATATATAGATGTCATCACAAGGTCGTAGATCTAAACATGTATGGAAAATGGATCTAAACAATTAGGCATAAACTATATGACTTAGCCTAAAACTTGTATAATATCACCAAACTTACATATGATAATTTCATAACATCATAGGTTTATTCACCAATTTCCACAAAACATGATAAACCACAATAATTCATAGGCATATACGATAGATCAGACATGAATAAACATAAATTAGCATCACATATAACTTGATACAATTCTATTTTACAATTCATTACAAACCATGTCTTTAATTCATTCGCATCTGAAAGATAACTACACTTACAAACAAAAAGGAATTCTTGAGTTCTGGGATCTGTATTCTGAAATTGAATTGCTCGCCTTTGATGTAGATCATTGAATTTTCTTAGCCGAATTAGATTAGATTTAATTTTTGATGTAGCTTCAATCTTGCCTTTGAGTTGAAAGAGATGACGGCTATCCTAGGTTCACCATTGACGGCATGGCGGCTATGGGTATGAATATTTTGTGATTTAGGTTTGAGAGTTAGGTTGCTTTTATAGAGTTTTAATTAATTTAGAGCCGTCAGATTAACCCTAGAAATAATCTTGACCATCCAGTCAAGATAGGATAACACCTCAGCCCTAATGACTCAGCAGGGAGTCAGAAATCGTCATCCTTTCAGATCTGCCCGGGAGGGGGGGTAGGTCGACCTGTAGGGTAGGTCGACACTAGGGTCGACCTCCTGGTCGTCCTGGCCTGGCCTGGGTGGCAATCTTCCCTGCCCTACCCTCTTCTGTGTTTAAATTTGAATTTCGAATTTTTGAAACTTCCGAAGGCCATAACCTCTTCATACGAAGTCCAATTCACGCAAACTCGGACTCTATCTCAATCGGAATTCCGAGACGAACATAATGGCGTATCCCGTTTCCCTTAATTCTCACATTTAAAATTAATTATTCTTTAATTCGTTACTTTAAGGTTTATTGAAAAAACGGGGTGTTACATTCTCCCCTCCTTAAAGGATTTCGTCCCCGAAATCTTCAAGTCAAGAAGAACGTATATCCTACCATCCAATCGTCCATCTACTCAACCATCAAACATAGGCGTCCATTATCCTTAAAAGACTTCTAATGATTCATGATCATATGCGTAGTGTGTGTACATGTCCTTATCTAATGCAAAATCAGGTGGTCTACTGATTCAGTTGACCTCCTTAATGCAAGTCATGTCAGTGTCATGCGTCCATAATGTATGCAATCTTCCCTAATCATGCCTTCTACATCAGATCACAATCATTCATACAAATGCAACATCCACATGATAACACATCAAGTTTCAATCATATACAAGTACATATATGCATATGCAATATGAAAGTGACTGAGCCGATCTAATACCTAAAGTGTGTGTATGTGCATCCACGAGCAACCACTAGCAATCACTTGCAACCATCAATCATAACATGTTTCAAATACATGTTTACATCCATTGGTTCCTACCTAAGGATCAAGAACGACACTAAGGAAAATACTAAAAAAAGGTAGATACGAGTATGAACATACTTAAGGAGAAAGAGATCAAAGATGTACCCTCATAAAGAAAAGGGTAGGCTGTGCGTATTTTGTCCTCAATCTCCCAAGTCGCGTCTTCCTCGGCGTCACTCCATTGAACTTTTACAAGTTTGACTTCGCGGTTGTGTAGCTTTTTGACTTCTGTACCCCAATACGAGTTCGAAATCTCCTCACAGTGGCCTCTCATTCTACTTCTACGTCCTCTAATATTCTTGGTTCCGCCACTTCCGCAGACTCATGTAAGCACTTTCATAAGTGAGAAACGTGAAAGACATTATGGACTCCAGCCAATCTTTCGGGCAACTCTACTCTCTAAGCCATCTTCCCAATTCTTTCAATGATAGGAAATGGCCCTACAAATTTTCGTGCCAACTTTCCTGTGGATCCGAAGCGAACGATGTTCCTCAAAGGAGATACTTTAAGGAAAACTCTATCCCCAACCTCAAACTCAAGGTCGGTCCTTCTCTAATCTGTGTAGGACTTTTGTCTGTCTTGGGAAGTCTTCATTCTTTTTCGTATCAAGTCCACTTTCTCTGAAGTTTCTATAATCATATCTGGTCCAAGCATGAGCTTATCTGTAGACTCCCACCAATAAGTTGGTGATCGGCACGGTCATCCATATAAAGCTTCGAAGGGTGCCATGCCTATGGTGGTTTGGTAGCTATTGTTGTAGGCAAACTCCACCAAAGGAAGGTGCTCTTCCCATGTTCGTTCGAAGTCGAGAATGCATAATCTCAAGAGGTCTTCCAACACTATGTTCACTCTTTTTGTCTGGCCATCGGTTTGAGGGTGATAAACCGTGCTTAAGCATAACTTTGTGCCTACAGCCTCTTGTAAGCTCTTCCAAAACTCGCTTGTAAAGATAGGATCTCGGTCGCTAACAATGCTGGAGGGTATCCCATGGAGTCGGACTATCTCTTTAAGATATATGGATGCTAAAGATGAGGCAGTCCTTCTACTCTTAATGGGGATGAAGTGAGCGCTTTTTGTGAGCATGTCCACTATTACCCAAATACTGGTATTGCCTCTTCTTGACCTAGGCAGCCCATCAATAAAGTCCATCGAGATGCTATCCCACTTCCACTGTGGGACCTCTAGAGGATGAAGCAAACCACCAGGCTTCCTTTGTTCTGCCTTGACTTGCTGGCATACTAAGCACTTCGAGACGAATTCAGCTACATCCCTCTTCATGCCATCCCAAAAGAAAACCCTTTTGATGTCCTTGTACATTTTGTCTCCACCGGGGTGTATGGTCAACTTGGAATGGTGTGCCTCTTCGAGAACCTTCTTCACCAAATCCCTTGCTCGTGGGACGCATAGCCTCCCATCCCGTCTCAACCAATCCTTATCATCGATGGAGTATCTATTGAGGTGACTAGAAGTCTCACCCCTACTCAACTTACCTATCATATCTACTAGCTGAGCGTCTTCACATTGTGCGGTCCCTATTGAGTCCAAAAGAGTAGGCCGCACCTCTAGCGATGCTAACAAACCAGTCACATGATCGACAGAGGGTCTAAAATCAAAGTTGGCTATATACTCCAAGCTCTGTCTTTCAACATAGAGAGGGCTTAAGGTCAGCTTCTTTCTACTTAAGGCGTCTGCTACTACATTACCATTGCCAGGGGTATAGGAAATCTCGAAATCGTAGGATGCCAAGAATTCCATCCACCTTTGTTACCTCAAGTTAAGATCTTTCTACGAGAAAAGGTACTTCAACGATTTATGGTCAGTATATAATTCAAACTTCTCACCTAGGAGATAATGGCGCCAAGACTTAAGCGCAAAAACGATGTCAGCCAACTCTAGATCGTGGGTTGGGTAGTTTTTCTCATGTATTTTCAGCTGTCGGCCTCCATAAGCTACTACCTTCCCTTCTTGCATCAAGACAGCTCCTAATCCCGTACCACAAGCATCCGTGTATACGGTAAACATCTTGCTCCCATCCGGCAATGTCAGAACTGGGGCTGTCGTTAGAGCTCTTTTTAAGCGTTGGAAAGCAATATCGCGATCCAAATCCCAAGTGAAAGTTAAGTTCTTCTTTGTCAACTTTGTAAGTGGAGCTGAGATTTTCTCAAAATCTTTGATGAACTTCCGGTAAAAGCCCGCTAGCCCGAGGAAGCTTCGGACTTCGGTTGCATTCCGTGGGACCATCCAATCTTGCACCGCAACTACTTTTGCGGGGTCCACAGCTAATCCCTCTTTGTACACCACATGTCCAAGAAACCTTACTTCTTCTCTCCAGACGTGGCATTTGGAGAATTTGGCTTTTAACTGGTGTGCACGAAGAGTGTCCATGACTTCCTTTAGATGTTGAGCATGCTCTTCCTCACTCTTCGAGAAAATCAAAATGTCATCTACAAAGACCACTACAAACTTATTGAGGAACTCCCTAAACACCCTGCTCATCAAATCGACGAAGTAAGCGGGTGCGTTTATCAAGCCGAAAGGCATGACAAGCCATTCGAAGAAACCATCCAGAGTTCTGAACACGGTCTTATCGATGTTGTCTTCAGCCAGTCTTAGCTGATGAAAACCGGTAGCTAAATCTAGTTGGGAGAAAACTGATGAACCTACAAACCGATCGAACAAGTCGTCTATTCATAGGAGTGGGTGCCTATTCTTCTTGGTTAGCTTGTTTAGCTCCCTATAATCAACACATAGGCGAAGCGAACCGTCCGCTTTAGTTGTGAACACTACTGGAGAACCCCATTCAGAAATACTCCACCTTATAAACCCCTTCTCAAGCAGCTCTTTTAACTTGCTTGCTGAGTTATTTCCTCTCCCTTGAAGCCATGTGTCTAACGGGTAGAGTGTCGGGTTTTGCGTTATCAGCAAGGTATATGCGGAAGTCTATCTCCCACTTCGGAGGTAACCCTTTAACCTCTTCAAAGACATCCGGGTATTCATGGACTACTCTAACAGACTGCAAATCCTCAATAGACGCATCAAGAGATTCTGGATAGCTAAGCATAACAGAGTTCATGGGATTACAAGAAATTTTGAGAGTGTTACCAAGGCGAGTCATGAGTCTAACCACCCTCTTTTCACAGTCGAGGATGGCACCATTACTGGATAGCCAATCCATGGCTAGAATTAACCCATAGCCCGTGAAGCCCAAAACATAGGCATTGCATCTAAACCACACACTCAATATAGAAATTTCCAAATCCAAACAGATCATTGACAAATAAGTTGAGCCCCCAATTGGATTTGAAACAAACAAGGGATCTTCTACTAAACTGGTGTCTAGGTGCATAGATTCAACTAAAGCAGTAGATATAAAAGAGTGCGATGCGCTAGAATCAAAGAGTATACGAACAGGATGATCAAAAAGATAAACTAAACTCTCAACCGAAACATTTCTACCTTGTTCTTGCGGAGGTGCCATGAGAGCGTGAACCTGCCCTCCAGAAGTGGATCCAACTCTCTGCCCTTGCTTTCTTGGGTAGTCCCTAGCCATGTGTCCTACCTCGCCGCAATGGAAACAGCCACCCATCTTCCTTTTCTTCTTCCTGCAGTCCTTAACCAGATGTCCAGGAATGCCACAAAAATTACACTTCCTCTTGTCACGGGTTTTGTTGTTTTTCCCGCCCTTCTTGGAGTCTGTCTTCTTGTTCTGTGATCCTTCCCCTTTCTTATCTTGAGATGCTTCCACCTTTATCTCCTTCTTGCCAGCCTTATCTTCTTCTTGTAACAGTGCCATGTCCACCAGTCTTTCATAAGTCGCACACATAGGTATATGGGACATAGCTACGCTGTGCAATGGCTCATTCAATCCTTTAACAAAGCGGAGAGCCTTCTTATGTGGAGTGTTCACTAACTCCAATCCGAACCTAGCAAGCTGATTGAATTGGTTAATGTATTAATTGACCGACATACTTCCCTATATGAGAGCTAAGAACCTCTCCATCTGTAGGCTTCGTTTAGCTTGTGAGAGGAATTTCATTTCAAACCTCATCCTAAAATCCATCCAAGTTTCAATTAGTCTTTCAACGTTAGTAACTTCCCACCAATAGGAAGCTTCGTCTTTGAGCAACCATACCGCCAACTATATCTTCTGGCTATCATCCACTTCGAAGATCTCGAACAAATCCTCAGTTTCTTTGAGCAAGTTTCTTGCTTCCACGAAGGATTCATTTCCATTGAAGTTCTTTCCACCCATGGCTTGAAAGTCCCAACATATTTTTGAGAAAGCATTTGCACGAGGAGGAGGAACCGCTGCAGCTGGGGGAGGAGGAATGTCTGCTGGGCCTGCGTCGTTGGCCCTAGCCTCTAGGTACCTCCTGAACCAGCCGGGTATCGGTACACCCTCTAGAAGGTTAAGATTCCTAGACATGCTGAAATGAAAAAGGAAAGATTCAAGACAAAGGATAGAAAGATAGGGCATATGGATTTGGGGGATTATGCCTTTTAAAGTAAAATAACACTTTTCTTCTTGAAAAATGCTTCTTTTTGAAAATAGTTTTCAAAAACTTTTATCTAATCTAGTAAACCTTTGCTTTGATACCAAGTGAAACACCCCACCTCCATTAAGGTCACTCACAAAGGGAATGCCTTAACTTCGATGGAGCATTATAGGTAAAAGACACAGAAAATTTACAAGACAGAAATATAGCAACGGAAAATAAAACTAACATTTATTTCATACGTGGTTCAATACAAAAACCATTATAGTAAATTGTCTCAACACAACTTCCAAAACACTTCATCATAATCTCTGTCTTGATTAAAACATAAAGAAGCATATAACATAAATAAAACTACATAAATCCCCAAGTCTAGCGTGTCCAAAGCCATAGCCAAAGATAAGAGATTCCAAGCCGTACATCACAGAGTCTTCAAGCTTTGAAAGATGAACGATCCAAATTAAGTTGAGTTATTCCCTCCCTGGCTACCTGAGGGGGGGGGGGACGGAAGAAAAGAAGACGAAAGAAAAATGGGTCAGACATATGTCTGAGTAAGTCTAGTGACTTTTAAGTGTGTGAATAAGGAAAAGGTCATGATAGAAATAAACTGAAAATAAGACGGCACCAAAACATCAAACTAACATAAGACTATATAAGGCAGGATAAACCGAATGTACATCGCACCCATGTTTAATTCTTCTGCACCTATTTATACTTATCCAACTAGCACCACATGTTCATGGTGAAATGATTCCCTTATATCGATCGGCTCCTGCTAGCATACATTTATCACGTGTGTCCTTCGGCCCCCGCTTGACTGTAGATACCTGTGCTGGTCCCACCAAGGGGTGTATCAAATCCTATGGTGACAACATGACACGATTCAAGATGCACAGTGTACGACTACTGATGCCCAGTGCCTGATTTTTCCACTCCGGAGTACGTGCACGCCCGAGACTCCGTCGGAACCTACACTGATCCACCACCGCCGATGTTTTTGACCGCTTATAATCAGCCCAGTAATCGTGCCCCACCCTGCCTAGTTCAGGGTCCCATGATACATCTACGTGTGTTACTACTGAAATGGGTCCCCGTTGCTAGGGTTTTCCAGTCAACATGATAAATTGGTTAAGTGTCCAAATTTACCTTAACCCCACCCATCAGTTTAGCTAACATGTTGAATTGGTTAAGTGTTTCCTTAATTGACTTAACCCTACTACTCTTGACTTAGCTTTATAAGAGCACCAACCACTCACATTAGACAGATATTGTTGTGGTCACTAGATGTGCCGGTCGGTTTCGGGAAGTTTTACACCATAACTCAGTCTAACCTTGGGTTCTTTTTGGGCTCAATGCATTAACCACCCACATTAGACAGGTATTGTTGTGGTCACTGGATATGTCGGTCGGTTCCGGGCAGTTTTACACCACAACTCAGTCTAACCTCGAGTTAGGCATATTCGTCTTTTCTAAATTTATATATTTATCCTTCTATGCTTATATATAAATTTGTCAACAATTTATTGTTATGTCCCATTTTCCTTTTAAATCAAATTCATAATTTTTGGTAAGTAAATTATACCATTTCAATGCCTTACCATTTACGTGGTTATGAGCCAATATGTTAATTATGTATAATTCTCATGTTTTCCCCAATGTTACCCCGTTGTACATTCGCAAAATTACATAAGATGTTAGGCTCGACATTTTAGCCCAATTAATAAACTAGAAAGGGAAAAAGATGAACTTGCAATATTCCAACATCATACAAAAATATGGATCTAACTAAAGATGTGTCACATGGACTTGGCATAATATACTTTTAATTATGAACCTGCAAACTAGATCAATGCAACATGAATCATAAAATAATAGTATTACATAGAACTACCAAAATCTAATTAGACGTGTAGTGGTGAAATTGCATAGGTTGAATCATGTTAATATTGATCTAACATAAAGGCATATGGTTCTAACATGTAAAGTTGTAGATCTAAACATATAGATTTACATAGTCATGTTTTTAACCTATAAACTTGCATGTATTCATAACATGATAGCATCACTTAACTTGCATAAACATGGCATAATTTCTAAATTAACATACAACATATTGATGTCATCACAAGGTCATAGATCTAAACATGTATGCATAATGGATCTAAACAATTAGGCATAAACTATATGACTTAGCCTAAAACTTGTATAATATCACCAAACTTACATATGATAATTTCATAACATCATAGGTTTATTCACCAATTTCCATAAAACATGATAAACCACAATAATTCATAGGCATATACGATAGAACAGACATAAATAAACATAAATCAGCATCACATACAATTTGATACAATTCTGTTTTACAATTCATTACAAACCATGTCTTTAATTCATTTGCATCTAAAAGATAACTACACTTACAAACAAAAAGGAATTCTTGAGTTCTGGGATCTGTATTTTGAAATAGAATTGCTCGCATTTGATGTAGATCGTTGAATTTTCTTAGTTGAATTAGATTAGAATTAATTTTTGATGTTGCTTCAATCTTTCCTTTGAGTTGAAAGAGATGACGACTATCTTAGGTTCACCATTGACGGCATGGCGGCTCTTGGTATGAATATTTTGTGATTTAGGGTTGAGAGTTAGGTTGCTTTTATAGAGTTTTAATTAATTTAGAGCCGTTAGATTAACCTTAGAAATAATCTAGACCATCCAGTCAAGATAGGATAACACCTCGGCCCTAATGACTCAGCAGGGAGTCAGAAATCGTCATCCTTTCAGACTGCCCGGGGGGGGGGGTAGGTCGACCCCCATGTTGTCCTGTAGGGTGGGTCGACCTCCTGGTCGACCTGGCCTGGCCTGGGCAGGAATCTTGCCTGCCATGCCCTCTTCTGTGTTTAAATTTGAATTTCGAATTTTTGAAACTTCTGAAGGCCATAACTTCTTCATACTAAGTCCAATTCACGCAAACTCGGAGTCTATCTCAACCAGAATTCTGAGACGAACGCAATGGCGTATCCCGTTTCTCTTAATTCTCATATTTAAAATTAATTATTCTTTAATTCGTTACTTTAAGGTTTATCAAAAACATGAGGTGTTACAAGTTGCATCCATTTTTAATGCCTTCCTCTATTTGTTATTTCCTTAATAACTACACTATTTCTCTCCATCAAGATTGACGCCTTCATTTTATTTGTCCTCTTCTTTATATTTACCATGCTTCCTTCTTCTCCTCTTATTTTCTTTTCCATTTCTACCTCATGCAACTTCTCCTTTATTACAAAGTAACGCTTTCCCATTCAATTATTTTTAGAGACAATAAATCATGCATTAATTACATTCCCATTTTCTCTTTCCTTATGTTTTCTTTTGAATCTTTGAATAGGAAATAAACGTTAAATAGATGAACACCTCGTCCCTATCAGTTAATTTAATATCTTTGTAACATACAACATATGGATAAACGACTTTTTTATTGAAATAAAAGAATTAAATAATATTATATATTTATATAAATACCCTAAGAAAATCAAACCCTAATTCTCATCCCTATTCCACAGCCGCCGCCATATCATAAATCAATGGCCAAAAAGCTCCCAATTTCCCTCATTAAAATCTCTCAAATCGTGGCAAATTAATTCATGAATTAAAAGTGAAAATGGTGGAGAATTTCATGCTCCTCAATTATATACGGAGATGATTAAGTTCCATAGCAAGAATCAGGAGAAACCAAGGCTCGAAGGGGCGCCGCTTCCATTCATTTTCTGGCAAGGAGGGGCCGCCGAGCTCGGCGCCAGTCACGGCGGTTGGAGGAGGTGGTCACGGCTTTGCGGTGGTCAGGGTTGATCGAGGTCCGATCATTAATATAGGGTGCGGCGTTAGTTTTTAAAAGTCGAAGTTTGGTTCAGTTGATTACATAAAGGAACGAAGGAGGATTATTCTCCTCAATAATAAACAAAATCGAACGATTTCAAAAGCGTTGGATTCGCAACGAAAAATTCTACATTTCAGAACTGATTGGGACAGAAACGGAAGCACCAAAGATTTTTGACAAAAATTAAACATCTATTTGATTTTATTAAAACAATCGTTATATAAACGATTTCTAAAACCAATCAAGGTGAGAACTCTCTCACTAAATTCTCTTGTACAGTTATTTTATATAAACTACCACGATTTTTATCGGTATTTAATTATCACAAATATTTATCGCTAAAAATATTATTTTTAGCTTATAGGTGAGATCTCCTATTTAAAATTAAATTTAATCGTTATTGCGTTGAGAAATTTATTTTTATACATTGTAAAAAAAATCATATTGGGGTTGTGCGTGATGTGAATTGGTTGATTTGGTTGTATTAGATCGAGTAAAGTAGTAAAACGAATTGTTAAATTTGTTGGACGATAAAAATATTCTTTTTATTGTATGTATAAATCATGTTAACGATAGAAATTGTTTAACAATAAAAATATTCTTTTTATTGTAATATGTTAATCTTAGAATTTGATAAAGAATAAAAATATTCTTTTTATTGTAATGTGTTAATGTTAGAATTTGATAAACAATAAAAAATATTCTTTTTACTGTAACATGTTAATGTTAAAATTGGTAAAACGATAAAGATATTCTTTTTATTGTAACATGTTAATGTTGAAATTGGTAAAACAATAAAGATATTCTTTTTATTGTATAGGTTAATAATCGAATTGTTAGAAATTGTTATACAATAAAAATATTGTTTTTATTGTATATGTTAATAATAGAATTGTTAGAAATTGTTACACAATAAAAATATTCCTTTTTATTGTATATGATAGAATAGAATTGTTAGAAATTATTACATAATAAAAAATATTCTTTTTATTGTATGGGTTAATAATAGAATTGTTAGAAATTGTTACACAATAAAAATATTCTTTTTACTGTATAGGTTAATAATAGAATTGTTAGAAAGTGTTACACATTAAAAATATTCCTTTTTATTGCATATGATAGAATAGAATTGATAGAAATTGTTACACAATAAAAATATTCTTTTTTATTGTATATGATATAATAGAATTGTTAGAAATTGTTACACAATAAAAATATTCTTTTTATTGTATAGGTTAATAATAGAATTGATAGGAATTGTTACACAATAAAAATGTTCTTTTTATTGTATATGATAGAATAGAATTGTTAGAAATTGTTACATAATAAAAAATATTCTTTTTATTTTATGGGTTAATAATAGAATTATTAGAAATTGTTACGCAATAAAAATATTTTTTATTGTATATGTTAATAATAGAATTGTTAGAAATTGTTAAACAAAAAAAAATTATTGTATATGTTAAAAATAGAATTGTTAGAATTTGTTATACAATAAAAATAATCTTTTTATTGTACATGCTAATCAAAGAATTTGTAAAATTTGTTATACAATAAAACTATTCTTTTTATTATACATGTTAATAATAGAAATTATTGTATAAATAAAATTCTCTTTTTATTTATACATATGAAACGTAGAAATTGTGTAGACAATAAAATTCTCTTTTTATTTGTACATATGAAACAAAGAAATTATGTATACAATAAAATTCCTTTTTAGTGTATATATATGAAACATAGAAATTGTTATACAATAAAAATTCTCTTTTTATTGTGACATGTAAATAATAAAATTTGTTATATAATAAAAACATTCTTTTTATTGTACGTGTTAATAGTAGAATTTGTTAGACAATAAAATTTCTTTTTATTGTAAATATGTGCAGCATAGAATTTGTAGACAATAAAATTTCTTTTTACTGTAAATACATGAAACATAGAATTTGTTAGACAATAAAATTCTTTTGTATTGTAAATACATGAAACATAGAACTTGTTAGACAATAAAATTCTTTTTTATTGTATATGTGAAACATAGAATTTGTTTATTTAAATAAAATTCCCTTTTATTTGTATATATGGGTCATGGAAATTGTCATATTGGAAACAATTGTCTATACAATATAAATTTACATTTTATCTTATATATATATATATATATATATATATGAATCACAATTTTATCATGTTTTAGGGAAAAATTGTTAAACATTAAAACTAACATCTTTAATGTGTTAAAATTGATTCACTATTAAAAATTGACATGTTCATTAGAAATTGTTTAGAGACAAAAAAGGACATTTTTAATGTATATTTAGTTACATTAAAAATGATCCGTTATTTAAAATGACATATTCATTAGAAATTGTATAGACATTAAAAAGGACATTTTTAATGTATATTTAGTTACATTAAAAATGATTCATTATTTAAAATGACATATTCATTAGAAATCGTGTAGACATTAAAAGGATATTTTTAATTTATATTTAATTACATTAAAAATGATTCATTATTTAAAATGACATATTCATTAGAAATTTTATAGACATCAAAAAGGTCATTTTTAATGTATATTTAGTTTCATTAAAATTGATTCACTCTTAGAAAATGACATATCATTAGAAAGTGTGTAGACATTAAAAAGGACATTTTTAATGTATATTTAGTTACATTAAAAATGATTCATTATTTAAAATGACATATTCATTAGAAACCGTGTAGACATTAAAAAGGACATTTTTAATGTATATTCAGTTACATTAAAAATGATTCATTATTTAAAATGACATATTCATTAGAAATTGTGTAGACATTAAAAAGTACATTTTTAATGTATATTTAGTTACATTAAAAATGACTCATTATTTAAAATGACACATTCATTAGAAATTGTGTAACATTAAAAAGGACATTTTTAATGTATATTTAGTTACATTAAAAATGATTCATTATTTAAAATGACATGTTCATTAGAAATTGTTTAGAGATTAAAAAGGACATTTTTAATGTATATTTAGTTTCATTAAAATTGATTCACTATTAAAAAATGACATGTTCATTTAGAAAGGACATTTTTAATGTATATTTAGTTACATTAAAAATGATTCATCATTTAAAATGACATGTTCATTAGAAATTGTTTAGAGATTAAAAAGGACATTTTTAATGTATATTTAGTTTCATTAAAATTGATTCACTATTAAAAATTGACATGTTCATTAGAAATTGTTTAGAGATCAAAAAGGACATTTTTGATGTTTATTTAGTTTCATTAAAATTGACATTTTACATGTTCATTTAGACAAAAGGAATAATATGTTTAAATAGGATTTGTAATAAAAAATGTTACATTTTACATGTTCATTTAGATTAAAAGAATGACGTATTAAAATGGAACTTGTCATTAACATGTTAGTAAAGTAGGAAAATGTTTATATGTTTTGTTTGTTGAAAACATCACTTTTAACATGTTAGGGAAATCGTTGAATGATTTATATTTATAATATATAAATATAAATTAAAAACTAAACGAATCGCGCGCGGTAGTTTGCGTTTTGGAATCGTAACTTTAAATGATTAAGCCGAAAGATCTGACCGTTAGATTTTCTCAAAACTGGAACCGTTAGGTTCGTTTTGGGAAGACATTTCCAACGATATTAAATTTGTTAAAATCCAACAATTAGATTTTTATAAATGTGTAATTCAAATTTGATAAAAATAGCGTTAGGGCCACGTAACGACCTGAAACGTCGTTTGAATTAAATGGGCTATTTTTATATAAATAAAAATAGTGATAAATCGTTATAAAATAATATTAACGATATGAAAGGATTTGAATTATATATATTCGAGAATTATTTGAAAAGACCGAATTCAATCTCATTTCAAATAATTATACGACGATTTAAAATAGAAGACATTGAAGATGGTAGTTGAAGACTGGCGATCTTTACATCAAATGGACGACTACTAATGCCTTTGATTGGAGTTGCTGCCTTGAAAGGTTACAGTGGTTGTTGTCCGGACGTACTTGTTGATTGTCCGGATATGCGAGAACCTCTCTTCCATATTGGACATACGGGACGAGGAATAAGGTGTCGTCGGTTTCGTTCAGACCCAGAACGGACTTGTAAATGGATGTGTGTCTGACATTGAATTTCGTTCTGTGTTAATTGATTTCTATTTAATATATATTCGTTTGGTGGCGGAGAATTTATTCTCTTGCTTAACACCCTTCTCTGAGACATACGAGCTCAGAGGTTATATATTAATAGACATTAGTTACATGGCATGGATTGTCAATGTGGCATGCCAAGATGCAAATGATCAAGGCTTTCGTTGAAAAGAAAATCCTTATGGTTGATGATCAAAGAACAGCTTATTTAGGCATAGCTTTGTGTATAACGTTACTTCGCGAGCCTCACACCCCGGTATGAGTCAAAAATGGGATCGTGACTGTAGGGAGTGCATGCGTTTCTTTCTAGCTAGAAGTGGTGTCATGGTATGGAGCCCAGACATTTTTACTTATGTGGATAATAGATTGTGAGGGCTCTCGGATATTGGTTGTTACTGGCCAAGTGATAGGTCCAATAGGACCGAGAAACGTGTGTTCAGGCATAACTAATCCACTAAAGTATTTGTGGACCGACCTTGAAGACCCAAGGGTTCACCAGCATCCGAGCCCTGAGGCATTTGCTAGAGTGTCTCGAATCGGGAGGATCCATCCCTAGCCTCGACTCATGATGGAAACCCAATTTCCAATACGACATTACAGATTTGATTGTAAGCATACATATGGCGACATAGTAGGATGGGGTACTATGCCGTCTAGGATTGATACATTTACTTTGAAAGTGTTTTAAACTGATTAGACACTAATAATAATATCAATCATTATTGTTTTATACGTATCAAGCATGTTTGATCATTATAAGGTAAAATTCTATCCTCCGGTTTGTGTTGCATTGTGTGATGGGACTTGAGTTTTATAGTGGTTTCATTTTTCTAAAAAGCATTGCTTTGTTTTAAAAGATTTACTTATTTTATGCACTGGCAATCCTATGGAGTAAACCCGTTCCGCGTTAGCGGCGTGGTCCTGTGATTAGCCTTATTATTAGATAAGTTAAGTAAGATTTCTCATACCAATCCCATGACTGACTTGTAGTTTGTTTCACTTGCAAACTCGTGTGCCCATATTTCCACATGGGCAGTCGAGTGGCTTGTTTTTGCAGATATTTATTTATCGAGCAGGGTTCTGGATCGAAGCTTAAAGCAGTGTCCATAGCATTGATAGTCTTCCGCTGTGTTAGTTTATTGGTTCCGCTGCATTGTAAATTAATCTTCCGCTGTATTATTATTAATAAATGTACTCTAATATATTCTGTACTCAGATGTAACATTATTATGATATTTGTAAAAGTCTTCTGTTATTTGTTCTGATGTGTTGTATGCCCAAAGTTAGTGAACTGATGATTTTCGACTTTTGGATCAGCCCTTGCGGTCGATTTGGAGGACGGGGATTTTTGGGTCATTACAATTACAGAACATCCCGATTGGGATAACTCAAGTGCCTAGTGCTGAAAATATCATTTGCAACAAAAATGGAAGGTGTGAAGCACAACATCGCGTACAAAGGACACCAAGAGCCGAACGGTCAAATGGTGCAACGTTCAGACTAAAAACAAAGTTGCAAGTTTCACCGTAGGGGCATCTTCTTAATTGTAAGGTCCAAGACCCTAGTTATACAAATCGTGGTAAAGCCTGATAAACGAACTAGCCTCCACCCCGTGAAACGATGCAACCCAAAACCAAAGACCTCCCCGGGGGTACCCAGTCAATCGTCCGTGTTAGGAGATACCTGACCTGATTAGGAAAAAACTAGGCTTCAAAGAGCTCTTCGGAAGCATCCGACCATAAGCCGGGTCTTTCAAATTCGGTTAGTGGTAGACTCAAAAGACCTCTTCGGGGGCATCCAACCATAAGCCAGGTCTTCCAAATTCAGTTAGTGGCGGACTCAAAAGACCTCTTTGGGGGCATCCGACCATAACCCGGGTCTTCCAAATTCTTTTAGTGGCAAACTCAAAAGACCTCTTCGGGGGCATCCGACCATAACCCAGGTCTTCCAAATTTGGTTAGTGGCAGACTCAAAAGCCTTCTTCGGGGGCATCCGACCATAATCCGGGTCTTCCAAATTCAGTTAGTGAGGCATTTGACTAGAAGTCGGGTCTTCCAAATTCGGTTACTGGCGAACTCAAAAGACATTCTCGAAGGAGTCCGACAAATTTGATAAGTGGCTGCATCGTTCAGTCACAACGAATAACGAACTTACAAAAAACCTCTTTGGAGTATGTTAAATTCAAATCTAATCTCCGAAGGGCCTGAATTGCCAGGTCAGTGAGAAACATGATCGAGTATGTTAAAAATATAAAACCTCTCAAGCAAGGGCACAATGAAAAAAATTCCTTTTCATTTAAGGTTTGAGTTTGATCAACTAAGTTAAAAATCCTTAAGTCATGAGAAAAATAGAAAGTACCAAATGTGGTGACAAAAGCAACAGACTTAGCCACTACAGCAGGAATTTTCGGCGTTTTAATCATAACCAAGAGATTCTAAATATGGTCGATCACACCGAGCCTATAAAAGTCTGTGACTGTAACACCCCGTGATTTTAAATATTTAAATTAACGAATAAAGGAATACTTAATTTCAAATGTGGGAATTAAGGGAAACAGATTGCGCCATTGTGTTCACCTCGGAATTCTGCTTGAGATAGAGTCCGAGTTTCCGTAAATCGGACTCCGTATGAAGAAGATATCTTTAAATTAAATATTGCAGCAAAACATGCAAAAGAAGAATGAGAAAAGAAAAATGTTTAGCACTGTTCTAAGTTTTGTAAGTAAAAGACTTAGTAGCTCATTTGGTTAGAACATGTGATCTGCATATAAGAGGTACAAAGTTCGATCCCCGCCAGTGCCATAGTTTTTGTTTAGGGGAATGGCTAAAAAGTGGGTTAGTGTGAACGCAGTTCAAAAAGTGGTTTAGTGTGAAAATGGTTAATTGGGAAGATAGATAAAAAGAAATATATATATATATAGAAAAAATATATATACATATATATAAGACGTGTACGCATCATGTGGCGCACGTGGCGCATTTTTTGTTAGTCAAGGATTGTCTTTTTTACGAGGCCTTCTCTGATTGGCTTTGTGACAAATTTTGAGGTGTTAGGGCTTATGTGTCATGCTATGATTGGTTGAGTGACACTTGCTTTGGTTGGATGGCTCTGATTGCTCCTAAAACGATCTAACGTCTCACATTAGATTTAACTTCTATAAAAGCAACCATAATCCTGAAACCCTAAATCACACAAATTCATTCCAAGGAGCCGCCATGTCGTCCATGATCGTTCTAGTTTAGCTACCATTCCTTCTTCAACTTAAAAGCAAGATAGAAGCAAGAATCAAAATCAAATCTAAATCCAAATTAGAATAACAATTAGTCTACATAAAAGGTGAGCAATTCAGTTTCAGAATACAGATCCCAGAAAAAAAAGATTGTTCTTTTCATTGTGAGTGCTATTTCTTTCACAATATAATTAATAAATTAATTATGATGGGTTGTAATTGGATTATGAGAACATGTCTGTTGAAATATGTGATGTTATTGTCTGTTTGTGAACATATGACAGTTTTGTCGTTGTATGATTGGTAGATCTATTTATATCTACAATTATACATGTTTAACTTGATTCATTTTATGCAAGTTTACATATGTTAATTTGTGATTCATATGCAAGTTTATGTTGTGTGAATCTTATGCAAATTTATGTGTTAAATCATATGCGAATCTTATGCAAGTTTGCAATGTTAAAACATATGTATGCAAGTTTAGGATGTTGAAACATATGTGAATCTTATGCAAGTTGGGATGTAAAACATATGTGAATCAAGTATATACATATGCTAGTTTATAAGCGAAAAGTGTGCCATTAATTTATGTGTTTAGATCCGTATGCAAGTTCACATTTTTATGTTTAGATCTATACATAGATCCAAGGCAGTAACATACTTATGCAAATTTATGTTTCCTGTGCTAGTTTTGTATGTGAATCATATGCTAGTTTGAATGTAAGTTTGTATGAAATTCAAATGCAAGTCATAGGAAAACCATATCCATATATGCAAGTTCATAATTACATGTTTAGATCTATACATTTAGATCCATGATAGTACATAGTTTATACAAATTTATGTTTTATGACTATTGCCTATGCAAGTGTTGATTATGCGAATTTATGTTAAAACGAATCATAATCATGCCAGTTTTGATCCATGTTATGCTAGTTAGATCTATTTTGTATGTTATTCAAGTTGTGATGTTTCTTTCCTTTTTATGAGTTAGACTATTTGCGAGTCTAACATATTTCATGTTCAATGCACGAACGATATAGGGATAATGGGAAAATATTAAATATGCATAATTGTGAATTGGCATAAAATGGCATAAAGGCATGTAATTAATTTGAGACATTAATTGGCCTAATTTATATGCATAGTAATTATGGACATAATTTAAGTGACAATTATGGACATGGATTAAAATTGGAAGTTATTGCAATTTGAAACAGGGATATTAATTCAAATTGGGGTTGAATAATAATGTGTAATAATAAATGCCTAAGACACGAGGTTAGACTCGTTTATGGTGTAAGACTGCCCGGACCCGCCCGGCAAATCCAGCAACCACAAACGGTAGTCTAATGTGAGAGGTCAAAGGCAAAAATTAAATAAGTAATAAAGGCCTAAGACACGAGGTTAGACTCGTTTGTGGTGTAAGACTGCCCGGACCCGCCCGACAAATCCAGCAACCACAAACGGTAGTCTAATGTGAGAGGCCAAAGGCATAAATTAAAAGATGCTTAGACACGAGGTTAAGTCTTGCTTGTGGTGGAAGTCTGCCCGGAACCGCCCAGCATATCCAGCGGCCACAAGCAATCGACTTAATGTGAGAGGTCTGTGCATTAATAATTAATTAATGTTGAGCAAAGACGAATATGAATGACAAACAGAAGTTTGGTTGAGTGAGTGATTCTCTGAGTAACAATCTGATGTTGATTTCGGTCTTCGGGGTTGGTACTTAGGGAGTTATTCTTTTAACCAATGTATCTGTGAACTAAGATGTACTTAATCATAAAAAAACATGGTAAGTGGGAAGGGTTAAGACTAGCTTAACCAATTATATATATATATATATATTATTCTGATAATTGGATGGGGTTAAGACCAGCTTAACCAATAATATATTGATCTAATAAGCAGATAGGGTTAAGACAAACTTAACCAATAATATGTATTGATCTGATAGGGTTAAGATAAACTTAACGAATAATGTATATTGACTTGATAAGCAGATAGGGTTAAGACCAACTTAACCAATAAGACATAAGTAGATAGGGTTAAGACCAGCTTAACCAATAATATATTGATCTAATAAGCGGATAGGGTTAAGACAAGCTTAACCAATAACACATGTTGATTTTTTTAGTGAATAACATGGGTGACATGTGGGATATAATTATAAACGCTTAACCAAGTTGAAAACATGTAAGAAGACATGAATAAGAAGGGGTTAAGTGGGAAATTCTAGCGGGGACCAAGCATAGGTGGAAAGCTTGTGTGGGGACCCTTTTCAAACCAGTAACCCATTAAGTATCATTGTGAGCTCGACCCAAGTCGAGGACGGGACACGCTTACTGAGTTTGATTGTAAGAGGTCAAAACGGGTTAGCGGTGGCAAAGCAAGTCCAACGGGGTCATGTGCATGCATGGGCCCAGGCTGGTAGGTAAGACGTTGTTGCATCGTGTAGATATAAGCCGTGCATCTTTAGTGGTATCGGGTTGCCACTTTGGGGAGTGATACACCCCACTGTGGGACCAGCACGGGTATCTACGAGTTAGGGAGTCGATCGAATGGGGAAGGTAGTGGGTATGAATAGCGGAGATAGGAGCAGACGGCACCTATGAAGATAGCTAGGAGTATAACTACCATATTATGAATAAACATTGTAATTAGAATGAGGAGGGTAGTGGGTACAACTAGTGGAGATAGGGGCAGGCGACACCTATAAAGACAGCTAGGGATACACGAAACTACCATTATTATTATTATTATTATTATTATTATTATTATTATTATTTTCAGTGGGCGGGATCAACTTTTAGGGTGACTAGTAATGGTGCGGTGAAATTAGCATTGGTGCAGTATAGTAATTATCCTATAGTGAATAGGAGCGAAATTAACGCCAAAATATTCCTCTGTTTGCTTTGTCTTGCCCACTTGCTTCACAGTCATTCCATGTTTTACCAGTTTATGCCTTATCCTAATTACTTTAATAATTGTATTGTTAAAGTTATGGTACTCGCCAGACTTCATGTATGACCCCGTTTTTTTCGCCTCTTTTCTTCCTCCCCCCCCCCCCCCGGTTCTCAGGGTGGGACTAGTACTAGCGGAGCTTGATTGGATCTCTTTCTCTCTCTTTTGGAAGTGCTTGGATTGCTGAAAGTAAAGTTCAGCTCATCTCTTTTATGGCTACTTGTGTTTGGGGTTGTGCTTTTTTACTTTATGTACTCTGAAAACAATTTGTCAAGATGGATATTAAGTGTACTTGGTTTATGAAGTTGTTGTAATCAAACCTTTTCTCCGCTGCAATAAAAGTTGTTTTAAAATTTTCAAGTACCAATATTTGTATCTGTCTTGTTATATTCTGTTCTATACACTAATAACACTCCTTGGAAGTTAATGCATTCCCTTTGTGAGTGACATTAATGGACGTGGGGTGTTACACGTGGTATCATAGCTGAAGGTTACCAGAACAGATATGAATTTTGAAAAAACTGTTTTTCAAAAGCATTTTGTAAAGAAATACTTTCAAAAATATGTTTTAAGGAGAGTATTTTTAAGAGAAAAGTTTGCTTGTTATAAAAACATAACCCCCAAGAGCCATATATCCTTCCTTCGATTCTCTATTTTGAATCTCTTCCTCTTTCCTTTTTGAATTTCTTCCTCCACGCATATAGATGCTTTTTCTAAGATATGTAAGAACTTCCGTATGTTGGGTGGAAAACCACTTCATGGGACTGGGACGTCTGTCAAAAATAGGAGGAAGTGGAGGACTTGTTGGTACCTTTAGGATAGACGACGGGAGGAAGGTTCAATTAGCTGCATGGTTAATGAAGAACGAAGCCTCATTTGGTAGGAGGCCACGAACAGAGAATGTGCAGGAGAGACATGGAAAGGACACACGATAAAGTAGATCCAAAGAAAGGCGATAAGGATAACAAGGGGCCAAGAGAAAAGGAAGGGCCACACTTGTGAAATACCTGAATACTTAAATAAAGACGTTAGAAAGAAGAAGAAGACTAGTTGTTATCATTAGAAGACATCTTATTAGGATCGTCCAAAGAAGCAAAAGGCAAAGGTAAGGACAAGGTACAGGATCTTCTGGGGGGCAGACGCGTTCCCTCACGACTGACATACTTGATAGAGGTAGGAATATATCTTGGTTGGAAATTTGGTTTTTCTTTTTGATCATCCTGTTCGAACCTTGTTTGAATTCTGGCGCTTCACACTCGTTTGTATCTACTTCGTTAGTTGAAACACTGCACCTAAATACTAGTCTAGTTACGGATCCCATAGTAGTCTCAAATCCTGTTGGTGGTTCGGCTCATCTTTCAATGATTTTTCGGGATTTGAGAGTGTCTATCTTGGGCATTGAGTTTGAACGCAACGCCTTCGTTCTTGGCTTCATGGGCTATGGCTTGATTCTAGGTATGGATTGGCTAGCTAGATATGGTGCCATCCTAGATTGTGAAAGAAGGATAGTTAGATTGTTGACTCGTTGTGGAAAGACCCTCGATATTTCTTGTGACCCTAGAGGTCCAGTAATGCTTAGCTACCTAGAATCCCTTGACGCATCAAATGATGATTTGGAATTTGTTCGTGTTGTCTGTGAATATAGTGACGTATTAGATGAAGTTCGAGGTTTACCCCCGAGGCGCGAGATAGACTTTCGAATATACCTAGTAGATAATGCAAAGCTAGTTGCATTACCAATGCGCCACATGGCTCCGAGAGAGAGAAGAGAACTCGGTAAGCAAGTGAAAGAATTGCTTGAGAAGGGGTTCATAAGAAGGAGTATTTCAGAGTGGGGCGCTCCAATCATTTTTGCTACGAAAGCTGATGGTTCACTTAGATTGTGCGTGGACTATAGAGAGCTGAATAAGCTAACAAAGAAGAACAGACACCCATTGCCGAGGATAGATGATTTATTCGATCTGTTGGTGGGTGCTTCATTTTTTTCGCAACTGGATTTGGCTACAGGGTTTCATCAGCTAAGGGTGGCTGAAGATAGCATAGATAAGACTGCATTTAGAACTCCTGACGGTTTCTTCGAGTGGCTCGTCATGCCTTTCGGTTTGACGAATGCACCCACATACTTTGTTGACTTAATGAGTAGGGTGTTAAGGGGTGTTTAGGGAGTTTCTAAACAAGTTTGTGATAGTCTTTGTGGACGATATCCTGATTTTCTCTAAAAGTGAAGAAGAGCATGCCCTACATCTTAGGGAAGTCTTAGAGACCCTACGAGCGCATCAACTTAAAGCTAAGTTCTCCAAGTGCCATTTTTAGAGAAAAGAAGTGAGGTTCTTAGGACACGTGGTCTCTAAGGAAGGGATAGATGTGGATCCTACAAAGGTGGTGGCAACCCAAGATTGGAATATTCCTAAGAACGCAACAGAAGTAAGAAGCTTTTTAGGGCTGGCTAGTTATTATAGAAAGATCATTAAGGACTTCGCGAAGATATCAGCCCCACTTACTCGGTTAACGAAGAAGAACTTGATTTTTGCTTGGTATGTTGACTGTGACAATGCTTTCCAACATTTGAAGA
Organism: Allium sativum; assembly: GCA_030737875.1. Lineage (NCBI taxonomy): Eukaryota > Viridiplantae > Streptophyta > Magnoliopsida > Asparagales > Amaryllidaceae > Allium > Allium sativum. Next base: position 524,944,076 of record CM060921.1, on the reverse strand, counting down.
GGGTTTTGACGACCGTTCCAGTTTTAGTTTTGCCAAATGGAAGTAAGTCATTCACAGTGTATACCGGTGCTTATGAGACAAGGCTTGGAGCAGTTTTCGGTGCAAGAGGAAAAGGTGATATGCAAAAGGCGGCAAGTGCGAGTATCGCTTATCACCCACAGACGGGTAAACGGACAGAAAGGGGTAAACAAAATCCTTCAAGATCTTTTGAGGTTATGTATCCTATATTTTGGAAGGACGTGAGAAGAGGCAACTAGCTTAGTGATGTTCATGACATGTTTTCACGTATCATATTGCAGAAGTGTTACAAGATACCACGGAATTAGTGGAGCCGAACATGTTTAGAGAAGTGGAAGTAGAGGGAGATGCCACGATTAGACGAGCTCCTGCATGCATGCATCCTTGGGTCGGAGGTATAAGAGCTACGCAACAAAGAGGTCAATTTGGTCAAAGTGCAATAGGGAGATGATCAAAGAGACGCGATTTGGGAGACGGAAGACAAGATGCGTACGCTGTACCCCTTCCTTTTTGAGGGTATGTTTTAACTTCTCCTTTTTCTACCTCTTTGTTGATACTTGTCCTATCATTTAGTATTATCTTTGCGATGACATCTTCAATCTTTAGTTAGGAAGAACCCTATGGTTATAAACATGTGTTTGAGACATGTTATGTTTGGTGGATGCAAATGGATGCAAGTGGTTGCTAGTGGTTGCTCGTGGATGCATGTACACACACATTAGGCACTAGATCAGCTCAATCACCTTCATGTTGCATATAAATGTGTGTGCATATTTAAATTAATGGATGTATAATGGTTGTGTTATCACATGGATGCAACATTTTGATGAATGGTTGTGCACATATGAAGGAATAATTTATATCGGTAGGATTCTTTCGCATGCATAATGGACGCATGACACTATCATGATTTGCATTAAGGAGGTCAACTGAATCAGTATACCCCCTGATTTTGCATTAGATAAGGAACATATACACGCACTTTTTGAATATGTTCGTACATCATTAGAGATCTTGTAAGGACAATGGATGCTTGTGTTTGACGGTTGAGTATATGGATGATTGGATGTTAGGATATGCATTCTCCTTAACTTGGAGATTTCGGGGGCGAAATCCTTTAAGGAGGGGAGAATGTAACACACTGTGATTTTAAATATTAAAATTAACAAATTAAGGAATACTTAATTTCAAATATGGGAATTAAGGGAAACGGATTGCGCCATTGCATTCGCCTTGGAATTCTGCTTGAGATAGAGTCCTAGTTTGCGTAAATCGAACTCCGTATGAAGAAGATATCTTTAAATTAAATATTGCAGCAAAACATGAAAAAGAAGAATGAGAAAAGAAAAATGTTTAGCATTGTTCTAAGTTTTGTAAGAAAAAGACTTAGTAGCTCATTTGGTTAGAACATGTGATCTGCATACAAGAGGTACAGAGTTCGATCCCCGCCAGCGTCGTATTTTTGTTTTAGGGGAATGGCTAAAAAGTGGCTTAGTGTGAACGCAGTTCAAAAAGTGGTTTAGTATGAAAATGGTTAACTGGGAAGATAGATAAAAAGAAAATTATATAATATATATATATATATATATACATATATATATAAGACGTGTACGCATCATGTGACGCACATGGCGCATTTTTTGTTGGTCAAGGATTGTCTTTTTTACGTGGCCTTCTCTGAATGGCTTTGTGACAAATTCTGAGGTGTTAGAGCTTATGTGTCATGCTATGATTAGTTGAGTGACACTAGCTTTAGTTGGATGGCTCTGATTACTCCTAAAACGATCTAACGGCTCACATAAGATTTAACTTCTATAAAAGCAACCATAATCCTGAAACCCTAAATCGCACAAATTCATTCCAAGGAGCCACCATGCCGTCCATGATCGTTCTAGTTTAGCCATCATTCCTTCTTCAACTTAAAAGCAAGATAGAAGCAAGAATCAAAATCAAATCTAAAGCCAAATTAGAATAGCAATTAGTCTACATCAAAGGCGAGCAATTCAGTTTCAGAATACAGATCCTAGAAAAACAAGACTGTTGTTTTGATTGTGAGTGCTATTTCTTTCACAGTATAATTAATAAATTAATTATGATGGGTTGTAATTGGATTATGAGAACATGTCTGTTGAAACATGTGATGTTATTGTCTGTTTGTGAACATATGACAGTTTTGTTGTTGTATGACTGGTAGATCTATTTATATGTACAATTATACATGTTTAACTTGATTCATTTTATGCAAGTTTACATATGTTAATTTGTGAATCATATGCAAGTTTATGTTATGTGAATCTTATGCAAATATATGTGTTAAATCATATGCTAATCTTATGCAAATTTGCGATGTTAAAACATATGTATGCAAGTTTAGGATGTTGAAACATATGTGAATCTTATGCAAGTTGGGATGTAAAACATATGTGAATCAAGTATATCCATATGCTAGTTTGTAAGCGAAAAGTGTGACATTAATTTATGTGTTTAGATACGTATGCAAGTTCACATGTTTATGTTTAGATCCATATGCAAGTTCACATTTTGATATTAGATCTATATTTAGATCCAAGGCAGTAACATACTTATGCAAATTTATATTTCCTATGCTAGTTTTGTATGTGAATCATATGCTAGTTTGAAAGTAAGTTTGTATGAAATTCATATGCAAGTCATAGGAAAACCATATCCATATATGCAAGTTCATAATTACATGTTTAGATCTATACATTTAGATCCATGACAGTACATAGTTTATACAAATTTATGTTTTATGACTATTGCCTATGCAAGTGTTGATTATGCAAATTTATGTTAATATGAATCATAATCATGCCAGTTTTTATCCATGTTATGCTAGTTAGATCTATTTTGTGTGTTATTCAAGTTGTGATGTTTCTTTCCTTTTTATGAGTTAGACTATTTGCGAGTCTAACATATTTCACGTTCAATGTACGAACGACATAGGGATAATGGAAAAATATTAAATATGCATAATTGTGAATTGGCATAAAATGGCATAAATACATATAATTAATTTGGGACATTAATTGGCCTAATTTATATGCATAGTAATTATGGACATAATTTAAGTGACAATTATGGACATTGATTAAAATTGGAAGTTATTGGTAATTTGAAATAGGGATATTAATTCAAATTGGGGTTGAATAATAATGTGTAATAATAAATGTATAAGACACGAGGTTAGACTCGTTTATGGTGTAAGACTGCCCGGACCCGCCCGGCAAATCCAGCAACCACAAACGGTAGTCTAATGTGAGAGGTCAAAGGCACAAATTAAATAAGTAATAAAGGCCTAAGACACGAGGTTAGACTCGTTTGTGGTGTAAGGCTGCCCGGACCTGCCCGGCAAATCCAGCAACCACAAACGGTAGTCTAATGTGAGAGGTCAAAGGCATAGAATTAAAGATGCTTAGACATGAGGTTAAGTCTTGCTTGTGGTGGAAGTCTGCGCGGAACCGTCCGGCATATCCAGTGGCCACAAGCAATCGACTTAATGTGAGAGGTATGTGCATTAATAATTAATTAATGCTGAGCAAAGACGAATATGAATGACAAACAGAAGTTTGGTTGAGTGAGTGATTCTCTGAGTAACAATCTGATGTTGATTTCGGTCTTCGGGGTTGGTACTTAGGGAGTTATTCTCTTAACCAATGTATCTGTGAACTAAGATGTACTTAATCATAAAAAAAACATGGTAAGTGGGTAGGGTTAAGACAAGCTTAACCAATAATATATATATATATATATATATATATATATATATATATATTAATCTGATAAGTGGATGGGGTTAAGACCAGCTTATCCAATAATATATTGATCTAATAAGCGGATAGGGTTAAGACAAACTTAACCAATAATATGTATTGATCTGATAGGGTTAAGACAAACTTAACGAATAATGTATATTGACTTGATAAGCGGATAGGGTTAAGACCAACTTAACCAATAAGATATAAGTGGATGGGGTTAAGACCAGCTTAACCAATAATATATTGATCTGATAAGCGGATAGGGTTAAGACAAGCTTAACCAATAACACATGTTGATTTGTTTAGTGAATAACATGGGTGACATGTGGGATATAATTATAATCACTTAACTAAGTTGAAAACATGTAAGAATACATGAATAAGAAGGGGTTAAGTGGGAAATTCTAGTGGGGACCAAGCATAGGTGGAAAGCTTGTGTGGGGACCCTTTTCAAACCAGTAACCCATTAAGTATCTTTGTGAGCTCGACCCAACTCAAGAACGGGACACGCTTACTGAGTTTGATTGTAAAAGGTCAAAACAGGTTAGCGGTGGCAATGCAAGTCCAACGGGGTCATGTGCGTGCGTGGGCCCGGGATGGTAGGTAAGACGTTGTTGCGTCGTGTAGATATAAGCTGTGCATCTTTAGTGGTATCGGGTTGCCACTTTAGGGAGTGATACACCCCACTGTGGGACCAGCATGGGTATCTACGAGTTAGGGAGCCGATCGAATGAGGAAGGTAGTGGGTACGACTAGCGGAGATAGGAGCAGACGGCACCTATGAAGATAGCTAGGAGTATAACTACCATATTATGAGTAAACATTGTAATTAGAATGGGGAGGGTAGTGGGTACAACTAGTGGAGACAGGGGCAGGCGGCACCTATGAAGACAGCTAGGGGTACACTAAACTACCATTATTATTATTATTTTCAGTGGGCGGGATCAAATTTTAGGGTGACTAGTAATGGTGCGGTGAAATTAGCATTGGTGCAGTATAGTAATTATCCTATAGTGATTAGGAGCGCAATTAATGCCAAAATACTCCTCTGTTTGCTTTGTCTTGCCCACTTGCTTCACAGTCATTCCTTGTTTTACCAGTTTATGCCTTATCCTAATTACTTTAATAATTGTATTGTTAAAGTTATGGTACTCGCCAGACTTCATGTCTGACCCCCTTTGTTTTCGCCTCTTCCCCCCCCCCCCCCCAGGTTCTCAGGGTGGGACTAATACTAGCGGAGCTTGATTAGATCTCTTTCTCTCTCTTTTGGAAGTGCTTGGATTGCTGAAAGTAAAGTTCAGCTCATCTCTTTTATGGATACTTGTGTTTGGAGTTATGCTTTTTACTTTATGTACTCTGAAAACAATTTATCAAGATGGATATTAAGTGTACTTGGTTTATGAAGTTGTTGTAATCAAACCTTTTCCCCGCTGCAATAAAAGTTGTTTTAAAATTTTCAAGTACCAATATTTGTATTTGTCTTGTTATATTCTGTTCTATACACTAATAACGCTCCATGGAAGTTAATGCATTCCCTTTGTGAGTGACATTAATGGATGTGGGGTGTTACAGTGACGAACTTTGGTATGGGGGCATCATCACCGCATTAAGATAAATCAATAATGCTCACTAAAGCATACCATAAGCTTGTCACAACTTTACACCGAACAAACAAAAAGGCTTGGGGCTTGCAAGGACTACTCCGATCAACAAACATGAATCCCTTGAAATGGTTAAGGCAAGCTCGGAAACTTCAACGTAGTGGTAAACACAAAAAGTGGTTATTCACGGAAAAGAAGTCTCGAGTGTCGCCCCAGTCAAGATCAAAAGAATTCAATAAAGTTGATCAAGTGGATCCAGCTAGTAATGATCTGTGGCTACAACTAAAAAAAAATTCACTAACAAAAACATACCACAAGGTCATTATAACACCAAGCATTGCAACAATAAAGGACTTATAATATAGTAAACATGTATTGTAAGCATGTAAAAGAAACAGGTGTGGAAAAGTACGTCAAAGCTAAGGTCAAACCTTAAGTACAACAAGCAGAACACAGTTTCATTGCGACAAAACAAGTCAGACACAAAGTCAAGTACAGAAGTTTCAGACACAAGCGTGCGTAAGGCAATAGACATGAAGTAGTGAGTGAGGGCCGACACTCGCATGTACAACTGATCTGAATACAGTATATAAAAGGAAATAACAGAAAGTAAAGAAAGTCATCTGCAAGCGTTACTTCTTATTTTTCTCACCCTTGGAGCCACTTGACATTAGTGATAGCTTGGTTGAGGAAGGAGAAGGAGTAATAACTAGAGAGCTTCCATCTTTGATTATAGAGCCACTCGATCTTTCTTGAGAAGATAAAGTGATAATCGTTTTTTCTCAGCAGGGTGCTTTCCTTTTCTATGCTTCGAGGACGATCCAGGCTTTATTTTCTACTTCTTTGGGTCCTGAGCTTCTTTCCCCAGGGTCTCGTCAGTGTAATCTGAATCATCCTCACTTGGAATGTAATCGGAATCATTATCCAAGTTAGTGATCACACCAATCTTGGTGTCCTATGACCCCGAAGTCTTAGCACCAAGTAGAGATGCATCACCCGAAGGAAAAGTATCGACTGGGGCAGGGGGAATCGACGTCAAGGTTGAGTCAGTAATAATAGCCTCAGTTGTTTTTGTCTTTCCTACAGCAGGAGGAGATGGCGGTGAGATTAGACCTAGAACAGACGAATAATAAGTGTAGAATGCAGTTGTCCCAGGTGAAGGGCATAGGTAGTCTAAGTATAGCATAGTTTGGATAATTTCAATTTTACCTATGGCTACAAGACTTACTTAAATGTTTTTGTGCTCACTAACCTCAAATTTATCTGCATCATTACCGTCGTCATCCTCATCATCTTCATTATGCTCCTCATTAATACCTCCTTTAACATTGGTGTAACAACCCGTATTTCGATAACATGATTAAGACGAGAATCAAGGCAGAATTTAATTTTAAATTCTGAATCAAGTGAAACGGGCTATGCCATTGCGTTCGTCTCGGAAAAATACGCGAAATAGAGTCCGAGTTTTCGAAAATCGGAGTCCGTATGACCAAGATATGGCCTCGCGAAGTTTCACAAAAAATTCCCAAATTAAAGTATACTTAATTAAGTGAAATGGGTTGCGCAGAGAAATATATATATATTGATATATATATATATAATTTAAAATTAAATAAATAAATATGCAAAAATGTTCAAAACAGCGAATTGGGAGAGGGGAATAACCGAACCGGCCGATTTTTGAGGTCGACCCGAGCTCGCTGGGTCGACTAGGGGTTAATCCAGGGTGTTTGGCTGTCAACCCGTGGGCCGATTCGCTCAAATGCAGATTTTGCATTTGGATGGTTCTCATGGTTCATCTTTAATCTAAAGGCCCTAGATGGTTCCTACACTTGACTTCTTCCCCAAGACATGCTTTGATGGCTTGGATTGAATCTAGGTTTAATCCTATGGCCTAAAACACTTGCCTAATCTATAAATAAGCCCCTAAACCCCCCTAAATCCTCATTATTCACTCATGTAACTAAACTATGGCAAAATTCCTACTCTCATGGCCTCCACTCAACTATCCTAGCCTCCACTTCATTCCTATGAGAGGTTTCATGATCATGAGAGTGTTAGAGAGTCCCTATGTTAGTATGAGAGCTTCTCAAGTTGATTTCAAGGCAAAAGCTTTGATCTTTGTTCATAAAGATAGTGTTTTTGTTGATTTGGAGGGTTCATCTTTGGGTTTTTGGGTGATGGCATGCATAGGCTTCATCACAAGCTTTAGTTTAATCGATTTAGGCCTTCATAGCAATGTAAGCCCTTTCCCTACTCTTTGATATTAACTATGAAGTTAAATGTTCATGTTTGGGTTTGATCATTGAGAATGATACATGCTATCATGTTATGCAAGTTTATGAAGTCATCATCTTGTTCTTATGAGCTAAAAGCTACAACCTTTATGTTGAAATGTTGCATTATGCAACATGAGAACCTTCATAATCATTATGTCAACTTGCATATGAAGTCATAACCCTTTTGTGATGGTATATGCGAGTTTCTAGTCATCATTCCATGTCTTTTGTCACCATGATTCGCTTATGTGCCAAGTTTGGGTTTATGCATGTTTTGAGGCTTAAGAATGTAACATGCAAGCTAATGAACACATTGGTGCCTCATTTGCCACCATGATTAACTTGTGGTTTAATATCCATTTTTGTCTTGCCTTTGTCAAGTCTCTTCCTTTAGTCCCTTGTGTTGTTGCGAACGTATATGCGAGTTTAAAAGCGTTGGGTTATGTTATGGGTAATTTCTAATGGCATGAAAATACAACTTGAAAACATGACTTGAAATATAACATGAAAGTTGACATGTAAGTATGCATAAAACATAAGCTTGGGAATTTACCTATTAAGTTAGGTCTACCCTTTGGGAATTTACCTATTAAGTTAGGTCTACCCAAATGCTTGAAAAACTTGTAACATGTTTTGAAAACATGATGAACATGACACTTAGATAATATAAGTGTGGCCAACTCGAGGTTGGGTTGAGTTTGCAACATAAAGCTACCCGGAACCGACCGGCCTAACTAGTAGTTGCAAACAATAGGACCCAATGTGAGAAGTTGGTCATTTTGTGCTTGGACCCGAGGTTAGACCAAGTTGTGGTGTAAAGCTACCCGGAACCGACCGGCTTAACTAGTAACCACAACAAAGTCTAATGTGAGAGGTTGAGGTGCATTAAGTAATTAATGCCACATGATAGGGTTAAGTTAATTTGATTAATGACTCTTAACCAAATATGACATGGATAAATGGGTTAAGTAAATTGATTAGGCTAATGATACCTAACAAAACATGACAAGGTTGGGTAGGTTAAGTAATTTGATTTGCCTAATGACACTTAACCATTTTTATACGACTAGTGGACGGGGATTAAGTTAACCAACACTTAATCAATCCAACATGATAAATTGGCAAGGTTAAGTAAGTTTTCTTAATGACACTTAACCAAAAGATACAGTTAATGGATGGGGTTAAGTAATTAAGACTTAACTAATCTAAACACGGTAATTAGACGGGGTTAAGTAATTGACACTTAACTAATCTAACCACGATAATTAGATGGGGTTGAGTAATCCACACTTAACTAATCTAAACACGGTAATTTGATGGGGTTAAGTTAAACACTTAACCAATATAAACTTGGTGATTCAATGGGGTTAAGTAACCAATACTTAACCAACTTAACGTGATAATTTAATGGGGTTAAGCAACTTATACTTAACCAATTATACATGATGATTCGATGTGGTTAAGTGACTTAAACTTAACCAATCTAACTCGTTAATTTGATGTGGTTAAGTGACCTAAACTTAACCAATCTAACTCGTTAATTGGATGTGGTTAAGTGACCTATACTTAACCAATCTAACGTGAAAACATGATAAGACTAAGTCACGAATCACTTGAATACGCTTGACCGATTTGACTCGGTAATTTGACAAGGTCAAGTTAATTTATATAATTAACCAATCTAAAATGATAATTAGACAAGGTTAAGTTATGGATTGCTTAATATACTTAGCCAACTTGACACATGGTTTGTAGGGTTAAGTCTTGGACTTGGATACTTAGCCAATTTTGACATGGTTTGTAGACGGGCTAAGTTATGAACTTAAGTGACACTTAACCCATTAGATAAACCCTAATTCGGAGGATTAGGTAAATAACCATAGTTAACAAGGATTATGGAAATAAGGCTAAGTGGTAAACCTTAGTTAAGGGAAACTAAGTAATAATTCTTAGTCAAGGAAATTTGGACCATTTCTTAGATAGATTAGTAACCCGATACGTTAGGTCAACGTTTAAGTATGCGTGTAGGAGCAGGCTATCTGATTTAGATAAAGGCTCCAACGAACTGGGTAACGAAGCAGCGGCTTCGGGGAACGTGAGGATATTCTTGGGATCCCTCTGTGAGCTGTCAGGTCATTATACTAGGCTCACGAGAGGTTGAGGTCTGCGGTAGAAGAACCAAGAATATGCCTTGGTTGCTATGCGAGCGACCTAAAGACTGGGGTGGATAGCAGTGAGTCGACGAATACATAAGGTGCCCGAGATAGCAAGTTCGTCGATCATCTACCATCTTGAGTCAAGCGTGTACGTACGGAAAGGCAGGGAACACCCAACAGACCATAATTGCTATCTAATTATGGGTGAGGTAGGCCGTAGGATGTGGGCTGGCCGGAGTGTAGTTCTCATGCAAGATTTTCTCTTGTGTTGCCTTTCACTAGTTGAGGGAGGGGTCTCGTGGGACCATAGCCACGTGTAGAAAAGCAGACCTTAGTATCTGCATCGGCAGATAAATCTAAAGCTCCCGACCGAGTCCTGTATTTCTTGTTTTGCCCTGTGACAGGACTCGGATGGCACGATGTGATACATGTGCATACAGTCATGGAAAACGATTCACGAAGAATGCGTGGGGAAAAGGGCACGGGTGACGGTCAGCGTAATCCCTAGTGACCCTAGGTGGTTGAACCCGAACCGAAATACGAAAGCGTGCAATAGGTAAGCGTAATCCCTAGTGGTGCTAGGTGGCGTAAGTCCTAGTAGTTCAAACGATGATTCATATGGAAGAGCCTGGCTAGAACAAGGGTGACAGTCCAAACGATTTCAAGGATAATACGACATGAGGAAGCCCGTACGAGGTACGGCAAAGGACTGAACTTATATACATGGAAAGAAACATATGATTTGAGTAACCTATATATGCGATATATTAGGTTGACATGGACCATTACACGACTTTGAGTAAGGGACATTCATGGTTAACACATAACAAGGCTGGGATACTAGTACGGAGGGTGCAGAGCAAATATACATGTTAGAACCAGGAAGAACATACGGAATAGATACCGTGGGATGTTAGACGGGGTAGATACCTTGGGATAGTATACTTGATAGAAATCTGACGATGTGATACTTTGATTTATCATGACACCGTAGTTTATCATGATACCTTAGTTCAGTAGTTTATCCTGTTATTTTGATTTAGCTTATCTATCTTTTTATCATGCTCATGTTCATCTCAGTTTCTCATGTCAGTTAACTTTACTAGTTTCTATACTGATAGTAGATAGGGCTTACTCAGTCTTTTTGACTGACCCGTTTTGTTTCGCCTCTTTCCTTCCGTTTCCCCACCAGGTTATAGGGAGGAAACAATGCTGTTTAGTTCGGACTTCTTCTGCTTGAAGGTCATCATGGATGGCTTGGACTTCTCTTGGCTATGGCTACTTTACTGTTTTTACTTGGGGAATAATTTATTAAAAAGTCTTTATGCTTCTTTACTATTGCAAGACAGGTTTTGATGTACTCTGATGTAAAAGGCTTTAGACCTTATGTATTCATGTTATGAAAGATTGATTTTACTTCCGCTATTTTATATGTTCTGTCTTGTGATATTTCTGTGCATGTTTACCAATAATGCCCCTCTAAAGCTAGTGCATTCCTTTGCGAGTGACCCTAGCGGAGGCGGGGTGTTACAATTGGGCTCCTCGGTAGCTGTGTCTTTTTCTTTGAAAGTAGCGGAAGGGTTAATCAGAGTTTGCGAGCAACAAGCTTCAACGTTAGTAGGAAGATTAGGGGCATCAACATTTGTTGTGTCCTAAGTTTGCTCTCCTGAAGGTCCAGCTCTATTTCTCGCCAAATCTCACACTTTCTTCCACCGGGCCTTTCTCTCAACTATGGCCTTGCGAGACTCTTCATCTAAGAGATCTTCAGTAAGATCGTCTTCACTGCGGTCGCTTTCGTTAATCTCAAGTATTCGCTTCCAGAGTGATTTCAAACTCATCTTCCAGATAATACAGACTTCCTCGGCTTATGACACTGGAGATGTAAATATTAAACAAATAAGTATCAGCATCCAATCGAGCTTTTTCGAGATCGGCTACAGCTTTAAGGTTTTCTTCTTCAAGAGTCTTATTATCGACTTGCGCTACAGAAAGAGTTGTACTCAAAGAAGATATCTTCTACCGAAGAATGGAGTTTTCTTGCTGATGGGCAGCAGAAGCATTCTTTTCTATGATTAGTTGAGATTCGGCAAGCTCTCAGGCCATTTGAGCTTCTTGAACTTGCGCCGTTAGTGTATTCTCTTTCTATTTTTGCAGCAACAAGCTCTTTTTTAAGTTTTTTATTTTTAGCCTCTAAGCTCAATAGTTCGGCTTTATCGTTCTCTAGTGTAGCAATGTGATCAATTGTAACGACCCGACATTTTGACCGTGCCAAAACGAAAAAACATGTCAACTCGAAGCGGTCAAAACAACATATTGTTATTAGCTTTTGGGGTAAATAGAATAAATCATAGAAACATAGAACACAGACACAAATACAAAGCAATATAATACCTCGTAGTGGAAAAATACAATAGTAGTTCATGAAGCTACTAAATAAATTTTACATCAGAGTTTACATAAATAATACAGTGGAAGTCTAATACTATGAATTCTAGATACATAAATAAAAGATAACTATATAAACTGAAATGACAAGAATAGTTGGAACTGGATCAACTGAACAAGTAGATACAGTTGAGCAAATCCAATATAAACTCCAACTCCGGAAGTGAATCTCAAAAGCTGTAGTACTCAATCTGACCCGAGCAATAATGCAAAACAAAACAACTCGGATCAGGACTAACATTCTCATGGAAGTAAATCAACTCAAATGAAATGTTCAATGAAACGCAATCAGTATCTTAGTGGGTGTTTAGGATCACCATCCTCTAAGGATCCGTCAAACTAATACTATATAGTATAATACGTTATATACAATAGTGTCTATCAGTAAAGTAAAGTATCAAAATAGCGTAAGCGGGATTACCATATTACCCTTACAACATTTATATATTCCCATAGTATACACAGTACTATAATTCCTCCGTAAACTGGAGGTTGATCAGAGGGCACTCCACATAAAAAAGTACAAATCAAAATTGTAGTGGGCTCGTATAAGGCATGTGACAAGGCACGCAAGGAATGCCAAGGTGGATTCACCGTTTGTAGAGCTGAACTGGTGGTAACGCATAGCAACACTCCTGTCCACCTCCAGACACACTCCCATAATCAAAAGGGCCCAATCGAATCTCAACAGTAATAGAATAATATCGAAGAAGTGTGCTTGATAGGAGGTATGACCTCACTTGGTCTCGGCGTAGCTCCTGTTTTAGCCGCATCAAGCTGACTCAAGGTTGTCAGGGTATCGTAATTAATATGAAATACAAAATAGAGTCGTTCGCTAAATCTTCCCCTTCATTCTGGAACACCACCGCATACATAGTTGTTAAAGTGGTTTTTGGTATTGGGAGAGAGTATGACAATAGCTGATCCCGGTCTCTTTAACAACCAATCGTTTACATCTTTCACACCGTGGCCATTATTTTATAAATCACTTTATAAACTCAATTATGCAAAATCTCATATTCGATTTTCGAAATCAAAATTAAATATCTAACTTCGATTATATTTAATTTCAAAAACAACTTATTTAAATTGCTTAAATCAAATCGATGTAGAAAATCATATTGTAAAGGTCTTAAAATATAGTATAAATTAATACTATACTATTTGACTTCGATAATAATTTGATTTGGTTTATATTCGCAAAATTTCAAGTTCAAAACAATTCAAATAATTCAATTTCTACCTATATAAGAAAACATTTTAAATCGATTCATATGAATTCAACATTTGGTTCGAATGCAAAATGTATAATTCAAGTTAAAACTTACTTTTGAGTTTTAAACAAAACATATCGTACTTCATAATTCAAGTCATATAGTTCAAAATTGGTACTTCTACATTTTGAATCAAAATCTTATTTTTCCATTCAAACAAATAACGATTTAAAACCATTCTTATACATCGATTTGACAAATTCTTAATTCAAACCAAACGATATAAAAAACCAATTCCGCGTCTAACATCTATATATATTGCAATTCATGTTTAATCACTTAAAATTGAATTCAATTCATATAGATTATAAATTTAAAATAATTCAATTGACCCAATTCATATTCATATCTTATCAAAATTCATAATTTAAAACAATTCAATTTCTTATCAATTATAAATTTCAATTTAAACATCAATTTACGCAATTCAAATTCATTTCACTTTTACCTAATTCAAATTTATCTCTACCAAAAGTTCGTATCAATTCGAATCCAAAACCTAATATGAGTTCATTCGTTATTCAATCATCATTATATAAATTTACATCTTTAAACTTTGAATTTATATCGCGAAATCTATTTATCCATCTTAAGTTTATTATTAAAGTTTATAAATATATATATATAAGAAAATAAATTTTGAATATATATATATATATATGTTTATAAAATTCTAAAATTAATTAGAATATAGATTATTAAAATATATAAGTTTTAAAAAATAGGTTTAAAAGAAATAATATTATAATATAACATATAAAAGTTCTAAAATATTTGTATAATTAAATTACATAGTTTAAAATAAATAAAATTATAAGTAAAATCTTAAGTAAGTATTTAAATCCATATGTACTTATAAAAATCATTTTAAAGCATATAATTTAAAATTTATAAATATAAGTTTAAAATCTTATAATATAAATATAGAACTATAAAATCTTAAATTAGTATTTTTAATCTAAATTTCCAAATCACTATACTTCGAAAATATGACCAACGGTGTCCGTATGTAGTTTTCTACCATACGGCCAAGTGATACAGATGTTTATCATTTCAACGCGCAATTTATAAAATTTCCACGGGTCTATCATTTCAACCCGTGATCCCAAATTCAGTAAAAATCGTTCAGGTCTATCATTTCAACCCATAACGATTTTTCCTATTCTAATGTGTATTCAGGTATGTATCATTTCAACCCTTAGTGATTTTCTTAAACTGGGGAAATTAACAACATATCAAATCATCGTATAGCATTGGGCACATCATAATTCATATAAAATCAGTGCACCTACGTGTCATATAAATATCGTGTCATACATGAAAGTGTACATTTTAAACAAACAATTTCTAATAGCAACTCTACACATTTCATAACAGTTCAAATAGCTGATCTAACATTAATGAAATAAATGTGAGTCAGGTGTGAGATAAACTCACCTTTCATGGCATAAAAGCGGAAACAATAGATGGATTGACATAGGATAGAGTGAAGACTTCCAGGCATGATTTAGAATAGTTTCAGCTTGATAATTAACTCAATATTTTATTTTATAAGAGGCAAAGGGAATTTTCAGTGGATAATGCAACTGTTGGGTTATTGGGACAAATTTTGAAACACACACCAAACTAAAACCAAAATAAAATAAAATAAAACACAACAAAATTCTTATAAAAATATTATATATATACCCACAATAAATCTTTTACACAATATATATATATATATATTTTAAATAAAATCAACATATCCCACATCAACATATATATATATATATATATATATATATTATAAATAATATATAAAATATACCATATGGCACACAAATAAACTCAACATAATTTTTTTCCTTAAGATTGAAATATACACAGAAGCTTAAATTTAAAAACACAACACTCAGCAAAACACTATACACCTTTTCACGCACACATGCAGAACTCTTACACACATAACAAACGACTCACACACACGCACAAAACAAAAAAAACTACGCACTAAAAAATATAAGACTCATGTAATACAGTACACATTCACACTAACACCTCCACACACAAAACACAGTACTCACGCAGAGGGGAAGAAGAAGGATAAGGCTCTCGGCTTCCAGGGTAGCGGGCGAAGTGCAGTTGGGGCTATCGGCTGAGGCGGGGTTCTGGTGAGCTATCGGATTTGGCGGGAAAGCCAGAGGGCGTGGCACTGGGTGAGGATTTCATAGGAGGAGTGGTCAGCTTTAGGTGGGACAACATCATTACAGTGGAGGCATGGCTTTTGGGGAGGAGCTTGACACGACTGGCCGGAGTCTTGGCGCTGTGTATGGTCGGGGAGGTCGATGCGGATCAGTTGGGGCACGGACTCGTAGGGCTGAGGTCGGTCGAGTTCGGCTACAGGAATCGGTTCTTGTCAGAGTGGGAAGATTGGAGGGAAAACTGGAGCAAGGATGGTGGCGGATTGGATTCTCATGGGGAGGAAGAGCTGTTGCAAGAAAAAAATGGCAGATAAATAAAATGGAAGGATGAAGGTCACGAGAATGGTGAGAGAGAAAGGAAGCTTTTCAGTTATTATATTCATACGAGGTGATATAAAGTGGGTGGCTTCCCTGATTTTATTTTCACGAGAAAGGAATTGGCAACGATCAGTTTGAACGCCTCTTACGGCAACAAGTTTGAACGGGTTACTTGAGGAACGTGAGGAAAACACTTAGTCAGTTTGTACTCGAAAAATATGGAATGAATATATTTATGCTTGTAAAATAAAAAGGCAGTCTCAGTAAAAGCAACGACCAGTTTGAATCATGAATGATCACGAAGTCTAAATAAATGGAAAATGAGACAATATAAATAAATGGTTATATATATATATATATATATGTATGTATGTATGTATGTATTAATAATATGAAACGTATAACTAATGGTTGGCACAAACCAACATTTCAACTTAGATCGTATTTAAGACAAGTGGTTATGAGAAAATAAAAGAAAAAGTTTGGCTTTGGAACGTGTTGTAGGCATTGAATTAAAAATGCATGCATGTAAATGCATGCTGGGTTTTTGGACACAAAATGGAAATGGACGTTGGGGACAAAATTTGAGAAAAAGAATGTAAAGCTTTTAGGGAAAAAAAGGAAACGTTGAAAAGAAAAGGGCTAAGCAAGGAAGTGAAAATGGAATGTTACGTGCATGGCTTGCATATGGAATGTTTGCAAAGGAAATGCCCATTTTGTGAACAAGAAAATATTTGAGTGATTTAGTAGAATAAATGGACGGGTTTTGCAGACCCAAAATGTCTTGAAAAATATGTAAGATCCGTAAAGGGACACATCTAACTCAACTGGCTTTATTTCAAAAATGAATTGTGCAAACCTTTTCGCAATTGAGTGCGAATCGAGCATCGAAACTAACAAATAAATATATTATGGTAATCAGTTCGACGAGATGGACACAACGATATAAAATTTGTAGTGTTAGGATGCTCCGTTCAAAAATGCGTTATGGACCCTTTTTAACATAAAAAATGCGGATGGAAAACGAAGGTCAAAACGTTCGATTTTCGCGAAACGAATCTCACCATTGGATTACTGACAACGAGTAGAATATTTTTCATATTTGTCCAAACTAAATTCGAAGGGATTATAAAATCGTTAAAATTTTGAACTGTTATGCGCATCCCTGCACTGAAAATTGCACGACCGACAAACTTTCAAATTTGCCGACGAAATTTTTACAACAGCTATATCTCACTGTACGTATTTCAAATTCCAAGTCTCCGTTACGAGAAACCATAGAATATTTTCAAAAATTAAAAATATCGATTTAAATCAAAATTTAAATTGTTAAAAATAGCGGGTTGTTACATTCTCCCCCACTTAAAAACTTTTCGTCCCCGAAAAGGAACGAGGCAGGGAAATAGTTATTAAATAATTAATATTTTTAAACCAGATGGTTCATATCTATCATTATACATATATATATATATATCAATATATATGTAAATCAAAAGTTAAAGTATTTTCAATTATTTCAAAATAGTTTAAGTATTCACTCGACGTCTCGATTGGCGATATATATCTATCCCACTTTCGAAACTCGAAAGTAGATATCGATGATGCTGCAGTCATCACCAGAATCGTTTTCAAGCAACTAGAGTGTGACTCTATATCTACCTAATACATATATGATTTAACATATACGTTGATCAGATGTATATCCAAATTACTAGGTATTCGATAGGCTAATTTTAACATCAGATAAGTACACAAAACATCTATATATATTTAAATAGAATATATACCAAATTCGAAATCATATATTACAAATAATATATTTTTAATCATTTAAATTTTTAAGTAGGAAAAAATTATATCTCTCCCCCACTCATTTATTAGTTAACATTCAACTTCAATTTTTAATAAATATACAAACAATATTAAATCAAACATATAAATATTTTCAAACCCATGTTATTTATATTTAACTTATAAAACTGGTCAAATTCCATAAGTTTAATATATAAACGTCACAAAATAAAATCTTAATAAACCAATTTAAATTTATAAATTCCTATATGTACATATATACATTTATAAGCAATAATGATATAGATTTGAACCAAGAAAAATCATTTTCTTACAAAATCTATATATTTATATAAAATATATGGTTTATAAAAATATAAAATCTTTTAAGTATAAACATCAAATCTTTTCAAATATTGGTATTACCAAAACATAATGTTATTTACAAATATACTTCTTCCAAAAATATATATAAGAACTTCAATATTATATCCAGAGAACTACAATATCAATTTCAAACCAATATTTAGATAGGAATGACATTGCTAGATGAATTATACTCTCCTTCTATTTCTTACCTTATTATGGACAAAGATAAGTTATAGAATTCGAGTTAAAAGTTGAACAAACGAAAGAAACCTAATCAAAGAGGATCTACGAAGGAGGATAGATTCAATGGAAAGGAAATTTCAAAAAAGGATTTAAATATTAACCAAAATTTTATATACGAAAATATTTGTTTTAAAACATTTTAAAACCATTTTAAAAACCATTTATACCTTAAAAACACGCTCTCTCAAGAAGGACTCTGCAGTTGATTCTACTCATTCTAGGGTATCACTACCCTATCTCTAATGAGCTTTTACCCCATCGGCTAAGCTTTGATAAATCAAAGCTCTGATACCACATTGTAATGACCCAACATTCTGACCATGCCGAAAGGACAAAAAATGTCAACTCGAAACGGTCAAAACAACAGATTGTTATTAGCTTCTGGGCTAAATAGAATAAATCACAAAATCACATAACACAGGCATAGATACAGAGCAATATAATACCTCGCAACGGAAAAATACAAAATACAATAGCAGTTCATGAAGCTAAATTTTACATCAGAGTTTACATAAATAATACAGCGGAAGTCTAATACTATGAATTGCAGATACATAAATAAAATATAACTATATAAACTGAAATGAAAAAAACAGATGGAACTGGATCAAATGAACAGGTAGATACAGGTGAGCAAATCCAATATAAACTCCAACCCCGAAAGTGAATCTCAAAAGCTGTAGTACTCAATCTGACCCGAGCAATAATGCTGTAATGTCTCGGTTTTTCAACCAATTTTATAATCTATAAATTTAGATCATATCTGGAAATTTAATTCAATTGAAAAATATTTAATTTGAATATTTTAGAAAAATATAAATCATGGTTTCTAAATTCGTATGTACATATGTGTATGTATATATATATATATATATATGTATATATATATATATATATGAAATGCTATTTTAACATTTTTATTATATATACGTCTTGATTTAAGTTGTCTAAATTTGCATAAATAAATACATATACATGAGTGTATAGATGTAAATATATATGAGTGTATATACGTAAATATATAAGTATGGTGTCATTTTGTTTTGGTGTTTCAAGTTTCTTGTTTTTACTCTTGTAAAGAAATGAATACACACATATATTTATATATATATATATATGTACACGTGTAAAATTTGTTTCGATTGGCGTATAAACATATGAACCAGTAAGAATAAAGTGGTCTACAACTTTCATTCCTTAGTAAACTAAGGCAGGGTAGTAATAGTTTACAAATATCAAAGTTTTATGAATAAAAAGAATGACACAGCAGACCAAACCAAAGTGTACATATCAAATGTGAATAAATCAAATACTTTAAAGTCATTTTCACATGGGTAAGCTTTAAACACTACACCTCTCTAAAACTAGGTTTGCAGAAGATCAATGAAGATTTCCTTCACCTCTTTTCAATCAACTATTTCACTGCAGCTAGAAAACTCTAAATTAGCCTACATATTTTAGGAGTGCTTCTTTCAATCAACATGTCGGCTAAAACTGAAGAGCTAAGTTTTAAATTTTTTTTAAAACTTACAATAGTATAAACATTGTACAATATTTTACACAGCTATAAACTAGCTGTGTAGTGAAAAGATCATATAAAGTTGCCTTTGTCCATACAGTAAGACAGCCTAGAAACATAAACTCCAAGCTAGTTCTTTACACCGGAATAAGTACACAAAAGTGTATACATCTTAAGTTTGTCTGATATGCTTGCTTTGGGTGTAAGGAAGCAGAATTGTCAAAATCAAATATTTACATATGAGTTAAGTAACATGCTGCTATGAACTAGCTGTGTACAACAGAAGATCAAATAAGGATTTTTAGCCTCTCTTTTCAATCACATTACCGCAGCTATATACCCCTTAAGTCAATCCCTACCTCCACTCTATAACTTCATATGTAAGTATTGCTCCATCTATAAATAAACTGCTACACACACACTACTGCGCACAACAAAAACAAAAATCTGAAATAAACCTAGCATGGAATGATAACAGCAGTTAATCAGAAGCCTAGAGCACTTGAACAGCAACAAACCCTTTTGTGAGCAAACTCTACCCTGTTTAACATTTAAACTGCCTTGTTTGTATGATTTAGCATGCACATATATACATGGATACATAGGTTATTGAATGAAGTAATTTGTTTTTTCATGTCAACTTGGAAACAAAATTTGTGAAAAAGAAAACTTAAAACAGGGTACAACATTTCAAGCTGCAGTAGAGTATTTTAGGGTGAGAAAAATTTCCTTTCTCCCGTTTAATCTATCACTGATCGTGTAAAATGTTAACATATTGGATTTATCTCAAATATCAAACCGAACTACGGATATAAACTGTGTTTTGCATCAGTTATATGGGCCGCACTGTTTTAAGCCCATAAATATTTTCTTTGCTATATAAATGATTGTAACCGTGTATCTTTGAATTCATTCAGTCATAATAAAACACTGAAATATTCCTTTCATCATTCAAAAAGAGAAAATCAAAATACATTTCAATTCATTAACATTTCTTATATGGTATCAGAGCTTAAAACAGCCAAACGACATCATATCCTACCTTTCTAAATTGAAGAGAGGGGCATGATTTTTGAGTCTCCTCGGATTTAGCATCATCATCGGAGATCATACCTCTATGATCAATCTAGTACCTATTCTCATTGAAATTGTGCCTTGCCAAGCCAAGAATCAAGATCCAAGGCGGCTGCAGCAGTTTTAGACCATCAGAGATTTAGAATCTCATCATTTGGATAGCCCACAGTGTAGTTTTGGCAATTCTTGAATCTTTAAAAGAGACAAGAATCACCACTGCATCTTTTTTCTGTACAGCCTGCCACTTTTTCTTGTAGTAGCCTCGCCATATACCCATCTTTTACCTCTGGACCTGTTTGTATTGAAGAATGACTGGAGAAAGTGTTGATAATTCATCTGCCACCTCAAGAAACGTAACAACTGACCCCACAAATCCGCCACCAGTGCTTGTCAAACCAAAAAGCCAGGTGATTACTATTCCATTGGATGAGGATAACTATTTGTTGTGGAAATTCCAAGTTGAGACAGCCTTGAAGGGCTATGACCTTCAAGATTATATCAAAGGAACCAAGGCCATACCACCTGCAATAATTATAAGTCAAGATGGAAGTATGGTTAGTAATCCAGCATACATACATCATCAAAAACAAGACAAATTATTGTCGTCATGGCTTGTCTCTTCATTAAGTGCAAATCTCTTATCACAAGTAATAGGATGCAACTCATCTTATGAAATTTGGAATACAATTCAACAAATTTTCAGTTCTCAATCATCTGCTAGGATAGTGCACTACAAAAGGGAATTTCAGAATACAAGAAAAGGAGAATTAACCATGAGAGATTACATTGCTAAGGTGAAAACCCTTGTTGATAAACTAAAATCTATAGGGCATCATATTTCAGACAGTGAGCAAATCTTGACCTTAACTAATAGCCTTGATGAGGAGTATGAATCCCTGGTCACATTTATTGCTACACAACCTACCCTACCAGACATTCAATCAGTATACTTAGCATTATTAGCCCATGAAGGCAGGGTAGAACAAAGAAAGGCTATGTAGAATGAATTCAGTGTAAATATGGCTTCAAGTCCAAGAAATCCAAATCAGACAAGAAACATACCTGGCTATGGTAGAGGAAATGCACCAGGACAGAGAGGGAGTCAGAATTCCAGAGGCAGAGGCAGATTCAACAGTACAAACATAGTTAAATGCCAAATATGTGAGAAACCTGGCCATACAGCAAACAGATGTTATTCAAGATTCAATTCAGATGTTAATAATCCTCAACAGAATCAATCAGGTCAAGGCAGACTAAACATTAACTTGGCACAATCTAACAACCAAACCAGGTCAAGTGGTGATAATTCTACAGCACAAGTTACAGGCAATGATGACTCTATCAAGGGTGATGATTTTAATTCAGAAGATTGGTTTCCAGATTCAGGGGAAACCAATCATATTACTAACAATCTACAAAACCTCAATCTTGGAAATAAAAACTACTCAGGTATGCAAGTTATTCAAACTTATAATGGTGAAACTATGAATATATCTGATATTGGGGCAGGTGTTGTTAAGGGAAAAAGAAAACTTTACCTCAACAACCTTCTTAGAGTTCCTAGTGTTAAGAAAAATTTAATCAGTGTGTCCCAATTTACTAATGATAATAAGGTGTATTTTGAGTTTCACCCAAAATATTGCCTAATTAGAGATGTTCATAATAAGGACATATTGTTACACGGTAGTTTGGACAATGGGCTATACAAATTCAACAACATGTAGTCAAGATTGGGAAATAGAAAAGACATCTTGTGCTGTAATGCTAATGTTCATTTCAGTTGTGACAATATTGAGATTAGTTCTGTTAATAATGACAAAAATTGTACCAGACCAGATATTCCTATTAATTGTGATGCTATTGATAATGATTCTGACAGTGACAAAAATAATAACTGCATGAAAAATGATCTTGATATTTGGCATATTAAATTAGGACATCCCAGTTATGACTTGGTATTGAAAGTGTTAAAAGATAATAATATTACTTACAAGCACTCACCCATATCAAGCTTTTGTGTACATTGTCAACTTGGCAAAAGCCATAAGCTACCTTTTGGCATATTAGAAACTGTCTATACTAAATCACTTGAGTTGGTTACAGCAGACCTATGGGGTCCTGCACCATTAATATCCAGACAAGGTTACAGGTATTATCTATCCATTGTTGATGCCTACACAAGATATACTTGGATTTTCTTTCTTAAAACTAAATCTGAGACACATAATGTCATGTTGCAGTTCATAAAATTTATAGAGAGACAAATGAACAGCAACATTAAAATTGTTCAGACAGATGGGGGCAGTGAATTTTTCCCACTCAAAAATTATTTTAATCAAAAAGGCATAATATACATAAAAACTTGCCCCTATACATCTGAGAAAAATGGCATTGTTGAAAGAAAACACAGGCATATCGTTGAAACAGGTTTAACTTTGTTATCTAGTTCATTTTTGCCTATGAAATATTGGGATAAGGCTTTTCACACAGCAGTTTATTTAATTAATAAAATGCCTACAAAAGTGCTGAAATACAAGTGTCCACATGAGGTCATCTTTGGAAATAAACCTGATTATACTATTCTGAGAACATTTGGATGCTTGTGTTTCCCATGCCTCAGACCTTATAACAATCACAAACTTGCCTTAAGATCAAGTCCATGTACTTTTCTAGGTTATGCAAAAGACCAAAAGGAGTACAAGTGCATGGATGATAAGGGCAAGATAATTATTTCCAGACATGTTGTTTTTAATGAATATATTTTTCCTTATGCAGACAAGGAAAAGAGGTTTAATCAAGTAAAGGATCAGTGCAGAAATACAATGCAGACCTTACCACTTTTGTCTGAGTGGAATGTGCAAACAAATGGAGATGAATTATTGCATCAAACACATAGAGATGAATCATTACATCAGACACCAACCACTCCAACTGTGTCCAGCACTAGGTCTGGATACAGTTCAAGTGAACCAATGACTGATGAAGACCTACCACATAATGGCAATGACAATAACCATAGTAATGATAACAGCACATCAGATGCAGACAATGAAAAAAGTGATAGAGAAGAACCACAAACAGGACATCATATGGTTACTAGAGCCAAAAGTGGGATTTTCAAACCCAGAGTGTACACTGCCACAACAAAGGATATTGATGAAATAATTGAACCAGCCATGTATGAACAAGCAATTAAAAATAAGTCATGGAGTAAGGCTATGGATGAAGAATATGATGCACTGATTAAAAACAAAACATGGACTCTTGTAACTGCACCAAAGGATAAAAACATTGTGGGATGCAAGTGGATATTCAAGCTTAAAAGTGATGCTAATGGAAGAATTTCTAAATATAAGGCTAGGCTAGTTGCAAGGGGATTCACACAACAATATGGCTTTGATTTCAATCAAACATTCTGAAACACCCCACCTCCGTTAGGGTCACTCTCAAAGGGAATGCCCTAATTTTGGTGGAGGTTTATAAGTACAAGTCACAGATATACAAGACAGATATAAGAACACATATTTGTAAACAGTGGAAGAACAACAAACTTTATTTCATAAAGTCAAATACGTGTTACAACAACATCCTTTCCAAAAACATAACATAACACTTTCATAATCTGTCTTGAATACATTATTTAAAGAAGCATAAATAAAACATAGATAAACTGCCAAAGCCCCCATAGTGGATTGTCCAAAGCCATAGTTCAAAGCGAAAAAGTCCAAGCAATACATTTCTCTTCTTCAAGCTGGATGTTAAGGCTGATCAAGCTGCTGTGTTCCCTCCCTGAGGACCTGGGGGGGGAACGGAAGAAAAGAAGACGAAAGAAAAATAGAGTCAGACATAAAGCCTGAGTAAGTCTAGTACTATTTTGTCTATGAATAAAGAACTGGGTATGATAAGTATAAACAAGAAGTGGGCATGCATTATAACTTGGTTAAGTTGTCTAGGGTCGAATATACTATCGTACCCCGTGTCAATCTCTGAACCCATATACTAGTTTTCAACTGGCACCCCATAATCAGGGTGATGTGATCCATTCTATGATGATCAGCTCCTACTCGCATAGTTACATGTGTCTTACGGCCCCCGATGTTGTAGTTACCTATGCTGGTCCCACCATGGGGTGTATCAAGTCCCGTGGTGGCGGCCCGACACAACCTTAGAATGCACAGGTATGCTACTGGTGTCCAGTGCCTTATTTTTCTGCGCCGGAGTGTGTGCACGCCCGCACCCCGTTAGAACCTACACTGCTACACCACCGCCGTCGCTTTGACCTCTTACAATCAGCCCAGTAATCGTGCCCCACCCTGCCTAGTTTCAGGGTATCCTGATACACCTTTTAGGGTTACTGCTGAAAAGGGTCCCCCGTTACTAGGTTTTCTATCTCTAGCCAACATGCTAAGTTGGTTAAGTGTTTCTAACCTAACCCCCACCAGTCCGTTTAGTTTAGCATGTTTCATTCTGATTAAGTCTTTAGTTCACTTAATCCTAACAATCCTGACTCAGCCTTAATTGTCTTATTAAGGCCCTGACCTCTCACATTAGACAGGTATTGTTGTGGCTGCCTGTTGCCGGTTGGTTCCGGGCAGTCTTACGCCACAACTCAGTCTAACCTCGGGTCCTTAATGGGCTCCATGTTTAACCTCCCACATTGGATAGGTATTGTTGTGACTACTGGACAGCCGGGCGGTTCCGGGCAGGTTTACATCACAACTCAATCCAACCTCGGGTTAAACACATCGTATTTTCTACATATTTTGTCATTCTTCTTTATTTCTTATATGTAAATATTTGCGGCCCATTATTAAGTCAATGGTGTAAAGGTTACACCAATCATGGGCCCAACCCATACTTGAACTTGGGCCCTTCTATTTTATATTTTCATTCATTAGTAATTTTAACCCAACGTTATTTTCCCCCGTTTTACACGTCCGTTTATATATTGGGCTTAGCCTTTTAAAGCCCAATTTAGCCATACGGAAAGGGGAGGCTTAAAGCGTGATTATACAAAGAGGGGAATGTGAGCGCATGAACTTGCAATATGACGTTGGAAATACAAAATAGAAACTGGTGTGCTTGCATAGTGGTAAAATATACTTTGGTCATAAAACATAGGTGACATGATGTAAAATCACATAGTCATAACTACAACATGAACCTATATTTTTATTTAGGCATAATGTCAAACATAAGCATGGCATAAATATTTCTCGCATAAGCATGGCATAATGTCAAACATAAGCATGGCATAAATATTTCTAGCATAAGCATGGCATAATGTCAAACATAAGCATGGCATAAATATTCTAACATGAAATCATGATTCTTACTTTAGTCATGTAAACTTGCAAAAAGGGATTTTTGAATCTAATCCTAGCTATGTACCACATATGTCATCATATAATTCTTGTAAACAATATAGACTTAACATGGATTTCAATTATGCCAAATATAAGTCATAGCCTAGCCATATTCATAAGTTTGCAAATAGGTTTTCTAGTACAAAAGCATGACTTAATACATAGATTATGGTGTCAAAATTCCAACATAGTTTCATATGAACTATAACGACCAAACTTGTTTCAATTACTTACAAAATGATTTATGCACAAAAAATATACATCATGATGGCATAATAACAAAGTCCCAAACTTGCATGAATTTCAATCAACTACATACATGTAGCTTCAACATAGATTACACAATTTGCGAAATATTCCAAACGTTTACTTGCATAGAACTACCGCATGTAGTTCTTTATAATCGAATAACATAATTCAAGAATATCCAAACGTATATAAATTGATAAGAACGCACAAATATGAATTACTTTTATTGCCACAATTCAAGCATACACATCAACACAATTGTTTATTCATACCAAAGTAATACTCTACTTACAATGGTGTGATGAATTCTCTAATTTAGGGATTGAAGACGCAAATTCCTTTGTTGAATTGATTTGTTTAGGTTGCTTTAAGCTTTAGAATCTTCCTCCTAATCATCTCTCCAATTTGGTGGCTACTCCTAGTCGTTCCTCAGCAACATGGCGGCTATGCTCTTATTTTTGAATGAATAGATTAGGGTTTTGTCTAGGGTTGTTTATATAGAGGTTAGGAACTGATTGGAACCATTGATGTTGCCTGGATTGATCGTAGCCATTCATTTGATAGAGAGACCAATTAAAACTCGCCACCTAGCCCTAGTGACAAAGCAGACCACAGAAAATCGACCAAACACAGACCTGGCCAACCAGGTTGGCTGGGCTCGACCAGGTCGACACCCCTGTCGACAGGGCTGTCGACAGCCCTGTCGACATGGGTAGCCCAGGTCGACAGCCCAGTCGACCTGGGTGGCCTAGGCGGGTGTTTATCCGCCCTGGCCCATTGGGCCCGATTTTTAATTATTTTATTCTGTTTGAATTTTAAATTTAATTCAAAACTTCCGAAGGCCATATCTTCCACATACGGACTCCGTTTTTCGAAAACTCGGACTCTATTTCGCGTATTTTTCCGAGACGAACACAATGGCGTATCCCGTTTCCCTTAGTTCTTTGATTTCAAATTAATTATACTTAAATTTGTTAATCTCACAATTATAGAATTTTCGGGGTGTTACACATTCTCTCCAGTAGTCAAACCAACTACGATCAGAATCATTTTAACTTTAGCTCTAAACAAAGGTTGGAATATAAGACAAATGGATGTTTGCAATGCTTTTTTGAATGGAGAATTATATGAGGATGTGTATATGCAGCAACCAAAGGGATATGAGGTTCAAGGTAAGGAAAACCATGTTTGCAAGTTACATAAGGCCATATATGGTCTAAAACAAGCATCAAGAGCCTGGTACATTAAGTTAAAAGAGACACTGACATCATTGGGATACAAAGCAACAAAGTCTGACAATTCTCTATACACCAAAATTAATAACCATTGTGCAATATACATACTTGTGTACGTTGACGACATTCTAATCACTGGAAATGACACCACAGAAATTAACAAAGTCGTCACTCATTTGGATCAAACTTTTGCTATAAAAGATATGGGTGAAGTGGACTATTTTCTGGGAATACAGGTTCAAAGAAAATCAAAGTCAGAAATTTTTCTTTCGCAAAAGAAATACATATTTGACATTCTTGTCAGAGCAAACATGGAGAAAGCTAAACCTTATTATACTCCAATGATCAGTAATTTACGTTTATCCAAGTACAAGGGTGATACAATAGAGAATTGCAAACAATATCGTAGTATTGTTGGAGCATTGCAGTATTTAACCATTACTAGACCTGAAATCAGCTTTAGTGTGAATAAAGTATGCCAATTTATGTCTAACCCCATAAGCGATCATTGGAAAGAAGTAAAACGTATTTTACGTTATTTACAAGGCACACAAGACTATGGATTAAGAATTCAAGCCAGTAAAGAAATTAGTCTAAATGTTTACAGTGATGCTGATTGGGCAAATGATCCAGATGATCGGAGATCGACCTCTGGCTACTTTCTTTTCATG
The DNA here is from genome assembly GCA_030737875.1 of Allium sativum. NCBI lineage: Eukaryota > Viridiplantae > Streptophyta > Magnoliopsida > Asparagales > Amaryllidaceae > Allium > Allium sativum. The sequence continues at coordinate 524,915,509 of CM060921.1, read as the reverse complement.
GGACCAAATCCGATCTCTTTGTGTATGAAAAAGTAAACTACTATCTCGAGGTCAAGCACCGAGGCGGAATACAGAGCGATAGCTGCAGCTACTGCCGAGCTCATGTGGGTAGAAACCCTAATTGAAGAATTAGGGTTTCAAACCTCAAAGAAACCCACTTTGTGGTGCGATAATAGAAGTTCTGTATCTCTTTCCATGAATCCCATACAGCATTCAAGGACCAAACATATCGAAATAGACCTTCATTTCGTCAGAGAACGGACAGAATCTGGAAAGCTCGTCATCAGTCACCTTCCAGCGTTCTACCAGAGGGCGGACATCCTTACCAAGGCACTATCCAGAAATAATTTTGAAAGATTGAGAGCCGAGCTCAAAGTTTTTCATGGCGGCGCAGAGTTTAAAGAGAAATGAAACCCTAGTTTGGTTTGAGGCGGCGTGTTAACATATTGGATTTATCTCAAATATCAAACCGAACTATGGATATAAACTGGGTTTTGCATCAGTTATATGGGTCGCACTGTTTTAAGCCCATCAATATTTTCTTTGCTATATAAATGATTGTAACCGTGTATCTTTGAATTCATTCAGTCATAATAAAACACTGAAATATTCTTTTCATTATTCAAAAAGAGAAAATCAAAATACATTTCAATTCATTCACATTTCTTATATAAAACATAATACAGAGATACATATACTCATATGTATATGTTTTTAAATAGGATTATATAGCTAAAGTAACCTTCATAACAAGCTTGGGAAACCAATCGTGAAAACTGAAAACAAAGACAATTTTCATCTTTTAGTTTGAACCCCCATTGGACTATCATTGTTGATGCCTTGTGTGTGTATATATATATATTGTTTATCAGTATAAGGCAATCACGTGTGTATGAGGGTGGTTATGTAGTTAACAAGAAGAGATGGAAAATAATGACATCGTTTTTCTTCTTTGCTTGAAATCAACCTTTGAGCATTTCATAAAGCCATATGTTCCCGCATTCATAATTTGTATGGAGTTTGGCTTAGACTTCATTGTTTATCTGGCACCATAACTAGTACTTGTGCAATTGTACCTTGACTAGCGCTACTATATCCTGTCGTAATTAATACATGAACGGTGATGCGCTTGAGCTTAAAGACAACGATAAATATCATAATATTAGCAAGATGCAAAGACAATAATATAATGGGAAGGTTGATACGGGAATTAAGGTAATCATATTAGTTTACACAAGCATGTTCTTAAGCTTGTTGAGCATCAACGCAAATTAACAGCCATCCATCTTCCTTGATTAACTCGCATTACCTATGAACTGTTGATGCAACGTACAAATGAGTAGCCATAAAATATAATATATATTATACTTACGTTGTTAGCTATCTTCACATACCAACTATAGCATCAGGTGCTTTTTATTGTGAAAGTTTTAGGCGTGTGTGAAATGGGATGAAAATAGTAAATGAAATAGGAAAGGCAGCGAAACATGAAGTACTGAGAACAAATAAAAGAGTTAAGTAGGTTCACTTTGGGTGTTGATTATGATTGCAAAAGTAAAACAAAAAATAAAACCATTTTTAATTTGAATTTCCTTTTGGTTGGATGCATGTACCCTGCATAATCTTTATGTTGTCTTCTATCGCATGTGTACATGGTGCACCCAAGTGCACATAAGCTTGGACTGTTGAAAACAGGATAGAAAAGAAGGGAAGCAACAGGAAGGAAGAGGGGATGCATGACCATGATGTATTTTCCACATGAGGGATGGTACGTGAAGACTGGGTATGCAGTTGAGCATATCACGAAAGAAAGAGAGTGTAAGGGGATTGGAAGAAATGAACATAACATAAAGAAATAAAAAAAAAAGAAAATGGGATGCCACAGCCAACAAAAGGGGACGGCAACTGTAATGGTAATAATGATAAAATAAAATAAAAAACCTTTGCACTACACAAGTTCCCATAGATACCATCAGAAAGTAGGGTAGCTAAATACACTATGAAGCTAATGAAATAGTTCACAATATATGGTCCTGGTTCATATCAAGTGATGATGTAAACGTGGGTTTTAATGTACACCAAAATCCATAAGAAAAATGTATGATTGCGTCTAAAGGAAACATGTATTTCCTTCCCAGAATGGAAAGTATAATTTATTACACTATAAAGCCCTTTTCATTAGTGTGTAGTATGTTTTCTGTTCATTAGAGTAGAAGCAATGCCTCATTTCTGGCTATCACCAAATTTGGTTCACATGCTAAGGCTCCAGGCCATTATAAATTATATCAGAAATAAAATCATATGAACCTTTTAAGGCAAGCACAAGTTAGGCCCATTAATTGCATAGCCTGCAATTCTCAGTACATTTTATAAACCAGTTAGTTTTTATCTGTTTCAAATATAGAAGACAGATAAAAGTGTGGCCGAAGAGAGTATGGCCGAATTGTTTGAATGATTTGGAAAGATGTTAACACAACTGAGGTAAGGAAAGGGATTAGAGAAGAAAGAAGGGGAGCAGGAGTGCGAATAAATCAGTGATGGAACCGTAAGAATGAAGGGTGACATGTTAGAGAGAATAGAAGAGAAAAGAACACGGACGCAATAGCAGACAGAGGAGAAGAAATTAAGATAGGGTGGAAATGGAAACTGTGCTTTGGCCCAGTATAAAAAAAAAGATAAATAATAAAGGGGATTGGGCCGAACGAAATGGTCTTAAAAATAAAATATAAGAAGAAAAGGAAAGAAAGTAAAAGAAAGGTAAAGGGAAAGAGAAGTAAGTATGACAATGCGACGATTGGTTTTGTTGAAAATAAATTCTTGGATTTTATAACTTAACTAATTGCTTGTTTGAAATTAAAATTTAACAAGATAAATATATTAATCATAATATATATATATATATATAGAATAATATAATAATCGTGTTTATTTCGTATTGTAAAAATTGAATTGAAAAGAGAAGTCGGCGAAGTAAAATTGGTAGTCTAAACTCTCATCGTTAATGTATACGTTAAAACTAAAGTATATTTTTATTTAAATTAAATTATCCTTTTTGTACAATTTAAATAGTATAGGAAATGAAATTTATTGATTTTTTTTTAAAACCAGATAATTGATATCCAATGCGTTGAAATAAAATCAACAATATGTCGTGATTTCGGAAAGAGGGACGAATGTTACTGATGAGTTCAATGTTTTGAAACAAACGTTGATGTATTACTTGAATTTTATTGTTTTAAGTTGATAATCGTTTTAAAATTAGGGGATTAATAAGAAAAGAAATTTATAATGATTAAATGACTTGATAAACGACTCGTAATAATATTCACAATGAAAACAAAATTATTAAACAAAAGGAGATCCTATGGAATGATATTCTCATGTCTAAGTGAATAAGCGCAGAAACAAGTGTTGTAGATGACGATGGTTGTAAGAGGAATTGGAAAAGGAGAATTGGGTAAATCATGTGATGATAAGATTATTTCAAAATTTAGGAAAATAAATAGAACGAAGATGCTGGGAAGAGAGGTTGAATCATAAACCGATTTTATCGAACTTAGGAAAGTTTCATTTACTTTCCATTTAAATAAAGATTTAATAAATTGATTATTTACTTATCTAAGAAAAGGGAATTCTCGACGAAAATAATATGGAAATAATACTTATCCAAAATTTACCAATGTATATATATAACGATTGATTGAATTTGAATTGCCAAACCAGTGATGTTAGATATGTTGTGAAAATTGATTGTCGATTTATTAATCGTTGTGTTATATTGTGGTTAATCTAACTTGAATAGTAAAGAAAACATCGATGTTAACCTATCCTGTATTAAATCACCATTTAAATCTGTGAGTTGAATATTATATGTGAGATGATTTTATTAAGTAAGTCATGATAATAAATTAGGGTATAGAAACCAAATAAAATATGTTGATTGATTGCTATTAAGTATCACTTGACCCTAAAAGATATTAACGTTATCGTTTCGAAGAGTCCGGAATCTATATTCCACTTCGGTTCGATTTATACGAATCAGAGATTAATGAAGACAATTAAAGAAGGAGTTATGCAACGGCTGTTCTGTTAATCTTAGGTAGAAATTACCTAAGATGGATTTACAGAATAGTGCCTTCGGTTTGTCCAGTCCCAGGACAACTTGTATGGACGAATGTCAGACAAAGTATTTATTAAGAATCACGTACATTGATTTTTACAAACATACTTCTGTTCGGTGGCGGAGAAGACTCTTCTCTAGCGTAATTCCTAGAGTATTTTTTGTAGATATCAATTAGTAATTTGGCGGATCTGACAATGTGGCATTCAAAGTAAATGATAGTCAGATGTTCTAAAGGTAAATTCTAACCTCAAGCTTCACAACCGGGAAATGACAAAAATCGGGCAGGCAGCATGGCTATGTGGGTCGCTCCCATTAGGGTGTATAATCACCTATCTAGAGAAATTTCGTTTCCTTCTTTATTCTATTTGATGCTGTCCCTTTCGGGAAACGGTTACTTTTCCCAACCGTTGGTGGTATACATTCGATACACTCAAGCGAAATGAGTGGTCGGTCAGGTGTGGGCTAGGTTGCAAGACGTTCTTGTTGAACCTAGTGTATTCCTCTCTAGAGATATGCTGTTGGCAGGTGGTTCCATACCTTGTCATAGTCGAAATCCAATCTCCAATAAGTGCCCGCGGTTTAGTTTGTATACTATATATGTGGAGCGTGAGATGCAAGCGTTCCGCTAGATTCTAATTTATTTGTGGAAACCCTAGACATTATTATAATATTAGAATAGATTGATTTCAAAATGTTTTGGGTTATCGTAAGATAAAAACCGTCTGTGTTTATGTGTAGACTGGTCTCACGATTATCTTTTCTTTCAAAAGAATTTTTCCAATTTAAAGAAGTTGTTTAAATCGTTTTGCTCACACCAGTCACATGACTGACCCAGAGTTTATTTTTCTGTGTTTTCCCTAAACTCTTGGGTGCCCAAATTTGTACGAGCAGTTAAGTAGTTCAGGATTTTACAGATTCTGGAAGAAGCATGGAGCAGGAGGCTTCAGTGTTAGAAATATAGAGTTTTGTTCCACTGTATTGTATATATGATGTACCTGATGATGTATGTATGTGCAAATACCATTTTGTATTTCAAATGATATTATATATTATATTTTGTTCATTCCGCTGTGAGATTCGTGTTACTCTGATACTTTTGTGTTCTCCTTTTTCTTCGATTCTAATTTTCTATCTTTTCTACTCTCACCCTCTAACTTCTTTCTTTTAATGACACGATAAATTTCTGGTGCTTGGCTAATCGATATGGTATCTATATCGATTTTCAGGATCGGGAGTTTGGCAGTTCGTTACAAATGCAAAACAAAACAACTCGGATCAGGACTAACATTCTCATGGAAGTAAATCAACTAAAATGAAATGTTCGATGAAGTCCAGTCAGTAACTTAGAGGATGTTTGGGATCATCATCCTCTAAGGATCTGTCAAACTAATACTATATAGTATAATACGCTATACACAATAGTTTATATCAGTAAAGTAAAGTATCAAAATAGCGTAAGCGGGATTACCATATTACCCTTGCACCGTTTACATATTCCCATAGTATATACAATATCGTAATTCCTCCGTAAACAGGAGGTTAATCAGAGGTCACTCCATATAAACCAGTACAAATCAAAAGCATAGTGGGATCGAATAAGGCATGTGACAAGGCACACAAGGAATGCCAGGGTGGATTCACCGTTTGCAGAGCCAGACTAGTGGTAACACATAGCAGCTACTACCGCCCACCTCGAGATACACTCCCATAATCAAAAGGGCCCAACCGAATCTCAACAGTAATAGAATAATATCGAAGAAGTGTGCTCGATAGGAGGCATGACCTCACTTGGTCTCGGCTTAGCTCCTGTTTTAGCCACATCAAGCCGACTCAAGGTAGTCAGGGTCTTGTAATTTATATGAAATACAAAATAGAGTCGTTCGCCAAATCATCTCCTTCATTCTGGAACTCCACCGCGTACACAGTTGTTAAAGTGGTTTTCGGTATTGGCAGAGAGTATGACAATAGCCGATCCCGGTCTCTTTAACAACCAATCGTTTACATCTTTCACACCGTGGCCATTATTTTATAAATCACTTTATAAAATCAATTATAAGAAATCTCATATTCGAATTTCGAAATCAAAATTAAATATCTAACTTCTATTATATTTAATTTCAAAAACAACTTATTTAAATTGCTTAAATCAAATCGATTTAGAAAATCATATTGTAAAGGTCTTAAAATATAGTATAAATTAATACTACACTATTTAACTTCGATAATAATTTGGTTTGATTTATATTTGCAAAATTTCAAGTTCAAAACAATTCAAATAATATAATTTCTACCTTTATAAGAAAACATTTCAAATCGATTCATATGAATTCAACATTTGGTTCGAATTCAAAATGTATGATTCAAGTCAAAACTTACATTTCAGTTTTAAACAAAACATATCGTACTTTATAATTCAAGTCATATAGTTCAAAATTGTTACTTCTACATTTTGAGTCAAAGTCTTATTTTTCCATTCAAACAAATTACGATTTAAAACCATTCTTATACATCGATTTGACAAATTCTCAATTCACACCAAAAGATATAAAAAAACCAATTCCGCATATAACATATATATATATATATTCCAATTCATGTTTAATCACTTAAAATTGAATTCATTTCATATCGATTATAAATTTAAAATAAATCAATCGACCTAATTCACATTCATTTATTATCAAAATTCATAATTTAAAACAATTCATATTCAATTTCTTATCAATTATAAATTTCAATTTAAACATCAATTTTCGTAATTCAAATTCATTTCACTTTTGCCTAATTCAAATTTATCTCTACCAAAAGTTCGTATCAATTCGAATCCAAAACTTAATATGAGTTCATTCGTTAATCAATTATCGTTATATAAATTTACATCTTTAAACTTTGAATTTAAATCGCGAAATCTATTTTTTCCAACTTGAGTTTATTATTAAAGTTTATAAATATATATAAGAAAATAAATTTTGAATATATATATATAAGCTCATAAAATTCTAAAATTAATTAGAATATAGATTATAAACATATATAAGTTTAAAAAAATAGGTTTAAAAGAAATAATACTATAATATAGTATATAGAAGTTTTAAAATATTTATATAATTAAATTATATAGTTTAAAATAAATAAAATTATAAGTAAAATCTTAAATAAGTATTTAGATCTATATGTACTTATAAAAATCATTTTAAAACATATAATTTAAAATTTATAAATATAAGTCTAAAATTTTATAATATAAATATAGAACTATAAAATCTTAAATTAGTATTTTAAATCAAAATTTTCCAAATCACTATACTTCGAAAATATGACCAACGGTGTCCGTATATAGTTTTCTACCCTACGGTCAAGTGATACAGATATTTATCGTTTCAACCCGCAATTTATAAAATTTCCACGGGTCTATCATTTCAACCCCCAATCCTAAATTCAGTAAAAATCGTTCAGGTCTATCATTTCAACCCATAACGATTTTTCCTATTCTAATGTCTGTTCGGGTATGTATCATTTCAACCCTTAGTGATTTTCTTAAACTGAGGAAATCAACAAAATATCAAATCATCGTATAGCATTGGTCACATCATAATTCATATAAAATCAATGCACCTACGTGTCATATAAATATTGTAATGACCCAGATTTTCAAACAATTTATTTAAAATATTTAATATGGTTTTATATATTGAATTGATAATATAAACAAATTTTTATATTGAGTTATCGATTTAATAATCGATTTATGATTTATTTTGAATATATATATATATATAAAATTATTAAATCTGAAATAAGTATAATAATACGAGAAGATGAAGTAATTCAATTCGATATTAAAACGGAGTCAAAATATTTCAAATGAGCAATAAAAATTGTATTTCATAATAAACGATGATAATAAATAATTTATTATCAGAGAATTAACGATTTATGAATTTAAATTTTATTATATTAATTTAATATGGTATATACGTTCAAATTAGATTCCAGAGTATATTCCGTTGAGTTCAGTATAACGCTATGATATTTAAACGTCGGTCAGTGCATTAAAATAGCGGTTCAGTATTTCAAGTTGCGAACCCCGTAATATTTGATTAATGGATAAGATCAAATCAAATCAGAATCCGTTTAGATAGAATAAAAATCCCTTGGTGTCTAATCACATTACATATAATGTACTTTGCGTAGAAGAATTCCTTAACGCTTAAGTTTGTATCATCTATAAATCGCGCTTATCCTCCTTTATATTTCTTTCTTCTAAAAACAATCGGGTATAATAAATAGAAAGGCCACCACTTCAATAATCAAATCGAAACGCAGGAAGTAAGATCGCAAGTCCTGGAGGAGCAAGAAGGAGTCGCTTTTTTCCAGTAGCGGTGGAGTTCAGACCTCTAACGTGATCCACGTGATGGCTTTAAGCCACTGATCGACGTGACGATGGGGAAACAAGGTGAGGGTTCAACACAGTGAAGTCCCGATTTCATTTTGAGGGTTCGATGGGTTTGATTGCGAGTTGCAGGGGCCTATATAGGGAAGATCGAGGGTTCCAAAGTGCGACGAGTTCTCTGGTAGTCGACGGTTAGGGCAGCGAAGTCGAGATCCGGTTTTGGGGGAAATCGATAGTTTGGGGAGGGTCGTTTTCTCTATTTGAAAGAGAGCGGGAAGTCTGTGTTTGTCAGATGGAAGCAAGCATGGCAGAAGCAGTTAACTTCAGGTATGTTACTGACAGAAAATGGGTTGTGAGCTAGTGGAGTTTGGTGAGCAAAGTTGAGGGCTGATAAGGCTTTGTGAAATTGCAGCAGTGATGTAGCTGCATGATGATGGTTTGATACTGTATTGAGGTAGAATTGGTCCTGGTACGAAGGCGGATGAGTGATTGAAGTGTGAATGAACGAATGAAGGTTTTGTGTGAACTAAAGTAGTGGTGGTACTATATCGAGAAAGGAACTAATATTATGGCCTTTTCAAAGCGGAGATTGGATATGCAATTCAAGGTGGAAGTGAGGAGTTGGTTGAAATGGATGGTCGTGACTTTCAGATTTTGGACGATGGGTTCGCTGGTGGTATTAGAGATGGTGAAACAGTGGCTTTGAAAGAGGGATGCCAAAGGCAAGCTTCATGTAAGTAGAGGGTTTTGGGTTCGTTTCCAATGCAGGAAGTAGTGTATGAGAGTTGTTAGTCGAGAAGTGGAAATTGGGCAATGGAACACAATCACGATAGTAAAAGGATTAAGGTAAAACATGGACGAAGGTATAAACAAAATAATTTAATTAATTTGTTTATTTTTATATAATCAAAAAAATCTTAGTGCAATATATTTAATTTATACGAGGTACAATATAATAACGCAAGGCGAGTTGGACTCGTAACGGGAAATGGAATTCGCTGGGAATTTTTGGATTCGATTGGAATCAGAATGAATCGAATATAAAGAAATAAAATCACGGTGAGTAAATCTCACTCAATTTATTTATTTAAATTTATTTTTATCATTAAAAATAATGGATGGTTGTTTGGTTGCATTAAAATATTATTGTGGCTATTATTACATATATATTAGTTATTTAGGCTTGGTGTTTGTGGTTATTATATATGTATATTGGCGGTTGGATATTTACCGCAGTACCATTAGCGGATGCCCGCAGTATCATTATCGGATGACCCTGTACGCCCAACGTTATGATAGTGGATGACCTTCTATACTGCGATATCCTGCCTCGAAGCAGGATGGGTATTATTTCTGTTGGCTAATGTCTGTGGATGTAGGAAAATAGGTTGGAGGGATCCGACTGGATTACTCAAAAATATTATTGTTGTTGTTTTCATATATATCATCATATATGAGGTGTTAGAAAACCAATGATTGATAATTAGCTGGTTTTGATGTTTAAAATATCACTGGGCCTAAATGGTATATAAAAATATCGTAAATAGGGTTTTGAGATTTAAAAAGGGAAAAAACTATTTTTTTTCAAAAATAGAATTTGAATTTCGAATGGGCTATAAAGATATTTACTTGTTTTGCATAAATAAAATGAGTATAGAATTTATAAACGATGTTTATAAAGTGAATAATATAGGAAATTGAAGTAAATTTATAAACGGGATTTATAAATAAAATGGAATGATTTTCATTGGATAATGCAGGGAACTGAAGTGAATTTATAAATGGTATTTATAAATGAAATGGAAAAATTATCATTTGGATAATTTGGAAAGTTTAAATTAAAATGTGAATTTAAAAAGGAAAAATTGAAATTTAGTTTCAAAGAGAAACGATGAATTCATTCTGATGTTCAGAATGAAAAATTGAATTAAAATAAATCCAAATGGATTTATGATTTGAATTAGATTAAATCAAAATTATTTAAATAAAACATTTTTAGAAAAGATATCAGGATTGAATAAAATAGTAGTTTAAATTTAAATATAAAAATAGATTCACTGTTTATATATTTATATGTATAAATTATAATCCATAAAATATTCCAGAATAGGAAGTGAATTTCAAATGGAATTTGAAATATAAACTTGTTTTAATATATAAAATAAAGAAATTAAATTTATAAACAATGTTTATAAATAAAGTGAGATAATTATAATTAGATAAATTTGGCATTTTAAATTCAAATATGAATTTGAAAAGGGATTGGAAAACGTTTTGAAAAGGGAACGATAAATTTTATTCCGGGATTCGGAATAAAAACTAAATTGAGATAAATCTTAGAATTTATAATTAGAATTAGATTATATCAAATTTTACAGATAATTTATAAAGGAAATGGAATTTGGAATAGAAAAATGAAGTTATAAATAAATTTATAACTGAGTTATGAAAAATCAACGGATAGGGATAATTGGGAATATTAGGTTGGATTTGGAAAAAGGGTTGAATTTATATTTAAAATTATATAAGAATGAATTGGAATTTATTTATAAAAGAAATTTAAACATTTATATTTAACTAATTAAAAACTAACTCGCCGCGACGCTTCAGTTCGTAAATTGGCGTTTTGAACTTCAGTTGAGTATACAGAACTCAATTTAAGTCGGAATTCTTTGAAACAAGAATCGTCAGGACCGATTGAATAATAGTTTTCTAATGGAAGAGAAAATATGGATTTCATAGAATATATTTTGAGTTATGTCAAAATCAATTTTCCAGAAAAATAGCGCCATAACCATTAGAAAAACCATAACGGATTATTTAATAAATAAAAGGATTTTAAGTAACTAAAATCCGAAATTTTCGTTAGAAAAATCCAGACCGGAGATATAAAATAAATATGAACTCCATTAAAGTAAGTGAAATGATTTTTGAAACAAAAATCGGATTTTTAGTTATTGAATAGAACTAACTAATTTGAATAATAATTAGTTAATCGAAATTGATACGAAATTGGGTTTCGAATAAGTAATGGTGATTTGAGAAATTATATTCGAAATCAAAAGGAATCTTGTATTGAAAATGGAATTCAATTTGTTTATAAGCAAGTTAATATTTTATTTGAACATATTATGTTCAAACAAAGAAGTGAAACAGGAAAAATAGCTAATTAGAAGATAAATTAGTGAATTGGGTTAAGACGAATGGATTAAGTTGAAACCAAATGGGAATATTTGGATATGTTTTAAGCAGCTTTGGAATGAAGTATATGAAGATATATAAATTGAAATGCCCGACCAAAAGGTACATATTTGATTTAATATGAGATTTTATGCGCCGAATCGGCAAGCCGCTTGGCTTTTTAATTTTCTTCTTGAATGGAAAGGGCCCAACAAGGCGTTTTGTAGTTGTACAGAGTGACCCGTACAAAGGAGGTTATTGCGAAATTTTCCGAAAATTTAAGGAATTAGAATATTTTTAAGAAATTTTGATAACTGGAAATCAATGTATCGATATATATAGAATTTGATAAGGAAACGAACTTAAAAATAGAATATTATAAACAAAAAGGAAATCTATAATTAAATCTGGTAAAATAAGAAAGGGAAACGTATACTGGTTTAAAAATGAATAAGTGGTTTTTATGATGTTGATTATTCGAGGTAAGTGGGCTTGTCCATTTTGAAGTTAAGGATGTTTTCAGTCAAGGTTTGAGAGGTAGTTATACCCCTACTTGATTGATTTCATTTTTAACCGATAAATAGCAAGATCTAGTCTTGAAGAGAAATTTTTCAATAAGAGTTAGTTGAATGTAGTGTTTTGGGTTGTTGTAATGATGTTTTACACAACATTCGTTTTAACCCAAGTAAGTGGAAATTTAGAAATATAATAATAAATATTTCCTGAGTATAGAAATAAATGAATGGTCATGGAAGAGATAAGTAATTAGAATGTTTTCCAATTATAAATAGAATTTGTTTTCTAAGTGTAGAAAATAAAAGATGACGATATATGGAAATGTTTTCCAAATAGCGTAAGAGGCAAGATAATTATCGAAAATATCATGTTAACCAATATGGATATGGAAATGGAGAATTGTTTTAATTTATGAAATATAAATTAAACGGCTCAGTGATTTGTTTGATGTTTTGAATGAATGTTTGTTTTTCTTCGATAGTTAAAAACCGACTATCGAAGTGTTTGCCAATATCGTTGTCAATATGGAGAGACCGGTTGGATTATTATCCGAGAACCACTCCGTATTGGCAGTAGCAATGCGAATCAGATAATATAAAGATAATCGGATACGGAGTAGAGTGCAAGGGCTTTTTCTATTAATGGAAATTGTGCCTTCGGTTTCGTTCAATCCCATAACGAACATATATGAACGAGTGTCTGACAGAGTATGTCCAATGATCGTATATGTTGGTCTGTATAGATATATATATATATATATATATATATATATATATATATATATGGTGGCGGGGAATTTATTCTCTTAGCATAATATCCAGATTATATTTGTGCAAATCAAATAACGATTAACGGAACTGACAATGTGGCATTCAAAGTGATTGTGCTATCAATGAGAAGTAATTAAGCGTAGCCTCAGGCCTCAACAACCAGGAAATGACAAAAATCGGGCAGGCAGCATGGCTATGTGGATAGCTCCCATTAGGGTGTATTATCACATATTTAGAGAAATTCATTTAATTCCTTATTCTATTCGACGTTGTCCCATTCGGAAAAACGGTTGCTGATCCCAACCGTTGGTGATATGCATTCGATACACTCAAGCAAAATGAGTGGTCGGTCGTGTGTGGCCGGGTTACAAGATGTTCTTGTTGAACCCAGTGTATACTTCTCTAGAGGTACATTATTGGAAGGTGGTTCCATACCTTATCATAGTTGGAAATTCATTACCCAATAAGTGCCCATGGTTTTGATTGTATATTATGTATGTGGAGCGTGAGATGAAAGCATTCCACTAGATTGTTATTTATTTGATCTAGACACTATTATAATATCAAAAGAGTTTTGATATAAAGATTATTGTTTTCTTTCAAAAGGATTTTGAAAGTTGAATCAAGTGATTTGGATTCTCATAAGGGAAAAACCCATTCCGTGTTATACGGCGTGGTCTTATGGGATATCGTTTATTTTCTTAAACTATTTTAAATTGTTTACTCATACCAGTCCCATGATTGACCCAAAGTTTATTTTGTTTTTTTTTACCTAAACTCTTGGGTGCCCAAATTTGTACGGGTAGTGAAGCAGTTCAGGATTTTACAGATCTATGTAAAGGAGCTTGGAGCAGGAGGCTTCATTGTTAGATATATAGCATTTTTCTTTCCGTTGTGTTGTAAGTGTTATACCCTGACAAGTGTATGTTATACAGTTAAAATTTTTTATTTCAAAGATATGATACGTTATATTTTGTTCGGCTAAGATCTGGATTCTGTGTTGTTATTTCTGTTCTTCTTCTACCTTTTTCTTCTAAAAAAAATGATTCGTATTTCTGTGATATTTGGGTTGGATATGTGATGTATGTAGTCAACTCAGATAGTACGGATTTGCGGGCCATTACAGTTGGTATCAGAGTTTAGGTTGAGCAAATACCTAGGCTTTGGTGGGGTTGTGCTCATTAGAGATAGGGTTAGTAGTACCCTAGAATGAGTTGAGTGCATATATATATAAGTACGAGAGAGCGTATTTGTTAATTAATATAAAATTTTGTTTTATATTGTGTTGGCTAGTCTGTTGAGCGGTTTATGAATTCTGATCGAATCGTGGGACGCCACGAAGTCGATAGGAATTTCTAAATACTCGAACAGAGAAATTCAACCTAATAATGTTTTAAAGTGGGTAAATGAAATAGTTTTACCGAAAATTCTATTTTGATATAGAAGGAATAATTTTCTGAAATTATTATAATATATGGATGTGTTGGTTGTTGATATTATAATCCAATGAGATTATAAAATTGAAATGGTTATATAGAACCAAATATAATTTGCATATGAATGAAATATACGAATGAGATGAATTAAAATTGAATTCAAACCAGAATTTGGAATTTAAATCCTAGGAAGTTAGAAAATATTTTCGAAGTATATTAAAATAATATAGCTTTGTTTTGGTAAGATTTTTGAATTAAAAAAATTCATTTTGAATGGATTTTGAAATATAAAGCACTGAACTCACTTTAGTGGCTTGGAAATAATTCTGATGATAACTGCAGCATCATCAGTGTTCATTTTCGAGTTTCTAAGTGATGGATTGCTACCTTAGAAAAGTTTTGATGGAAATTTGTTTGAAAGAGAACAAGTTGATTTGAAAATCAATTGTATTGAATTTAAAATGGAAACAAATATATATATGTATATATTTGTGAGATTTCTAAAGGATTTGAAATCAACAACCCAGGAATTTGAATATTGCAATTTAAATTTAACTTAAGCAAGTTAAATGGATCATAGTGAATAATTTGATCAAAATGAATTTGAATGCATATGAATGAAAACAAAAGTTTTGTAGGAATTAAACTTTGTTGAAATATGAAGAATTGAGTTCAACTATAATGAGTTTTGAAAACTAAATAAGTTTGTAGCATTTTTTCCTACCTTAGTAATTTAGGGGACGAACTTCTTTTAAGGGGGAAAGAATGTAACAACCCAAATTTTCAAACAATTTATTTTAAATATTTAATATGGTTTTAAATATTGAATTGATAATATAAATAAATTTTTATATTGAGTTATTGATTTAATAATCGATTTATGATTTATTTTGAATATATATATATAATTATTGAATCTGAAATAATTATAATAATACGAGAATATGAAGTAATTTAATTCGATATTAAAATGGAGTCAAAATACTTCAAATGAGCAATAAAAATTGTATTTCATAATAAATGATTATAATAAATAATTTATTATCAGAGAATTAACGATTTCTGAATTTAAATTTATTATATTAATTTAATATGGTATATACGTTCAAATTAAATTCTAGAGTATATTCTGTTGAGTTCGGTATAATGCTATGATACTTAAACATCGGTCGGTGCGTTAAAATAGCGGTTCACAATTTCAAGTTGCGAACCCCGTAATATTTGATTAATGGATAAGATCAGATCAAATCAGAATCCGTTTAGATAGAATAAAAATCCTTGGTGTCTAATCACATTACATATAATTTACTTTGCATAGAAGAATTCCTTAACGCTTAAGTCTGTATCATCTATAAATCGCGCTTATCCTCCTTTATATTTCTTTCTTCTAAAAACAATCGGGTATAATAATAGAAAGGCCACCACTTCAATAATCAAATCGAAACGCCCGAAGTAAGATCGCAAGTCTTGGAGGAGCAAGCAGGAGTCGCTGTTTTTCTGTAATAGTGGAGTTCAGACCTCCAACGCGATCCGCATGATGGCTTTAAGCTACTGATCGACGCGACGATGGGGAAACAAGGTGAGGGTTCGGCTCAGTGAAGTCCCGATTTCAATTTGAGGGTTCGATGGGTTTGATCACGAGTTGAGGGGCCTGTATAGGGAAGATCGAGGGTTCCAAAGTGCGACGAGTTCTCTGGTAGTCGACGGCTAGGGCAGCGAAGTCGAGATCCGATTTTGGGGAAAATTGATAGTTTGGGGAGGGTCGTTTTATCTATTTGAAAGAGAGAGGGAAGTCTGTGTTTGGCAGATGGAGGCAAGCATGGCAGGAGCAGTTAACTTCAGGTATGTTACTGACAGAAAATGGGTTGTGAGCTAGTGTAGTTTGGTGAGCAACGTTGAGGGATGATAAGGCTTTGTGATATTGCAGCAGTGATGTAGTTGCATGATGATGGTTTGATAGTGTATTGAGGTTTAATTGGTCCTGGTACGAAGGCGAATGAGTGATTGAAGTGTGAACGAACGGATGAAGGTTTTGTGTGAACTGTAGTGGTGGTACTATATCAAGAAAGGAACTAATATTATGGCATTTTCAAAGTGGAGATTGGATATGCAATTCAAGGTGGAAGTGAGGAGTTGGTTGAAATGGATGGTCTCGACTTTCAGATTTTGGACGATGGGTTCGTTGGTGGTATTAGAGATGGTGAAATAGTGGCTTTGAAAGAGGGATGCCAAAGTCAAGCTTCTCGGAAGTAGATGGTTTTGGGTTCATTTCCAATGCAGGAAGTAGTGTATGAGAGTTGTTAGTCGAGAAGTGGAAATTGGGTGATGGAAAACAATCACGATAGTAAAAGGATTAAGGTAAAACATGGACGAAGGTATAAACTAAATAATTTAACTAATTTGTTTATTTTTATATAATAAAAAAATCTTAGTGCAATATATTTAATTTGTACGAGGTCTAATATAATAACGCAAAGAGGGTTGGACTCGTAACGGGAAATGGAATTCGCTGGGAAATTTTGGAATTGACTGGAATCAGAATGAATCGAATATAAAGAAATAAAATCACAGTGAGTAAATCTCACTAAATTTATTTATTTAAATTTATTTTTATCGTTAAAAATAATTGATGGTTGTTTGGTTGCATTAAAATATTATTGTGGCTATTATTACATATATATTAGTTATTTAGGCTTGGTGTTTGTGGTTATTTTATATATATACATATATATATTAGTGGTTGGATATTTCCCCCAGTACCAATAGCGGATGCCCGCAGTATCATTAGCGGATGACCCTATACGCCCCACGTTATGATAGTGGATGAACTTCTATACCGCGATATCCTACCGTGAAGCAGGATGGGTATTATTTCTGTTGGCTAACGTCTGTGGATGCAGGAAAACATGTTGGAGGGATCCGACTGAATTCCTCAAAAATATTATTGTTGTTGTTTTCATATATATCATCATATATGAGGTGTTAGAAAACCAATGATTGATAATTAGTTGGTTTGGATGTTTAAAATATCACTGGGCCTAAATGGTAATTATAAAAATATCGTAAATAGGGTTTTGAGATTTAAAAAGGGAAAAAACTATTATTATTTTTCAAAAATAGAATTTGAATTTCAAATGGGCTATCAAAATATTTACTTGTTTTGCATAAATAAATTGAGTACAGAATTTATAAACGATGTTTGTAAAGTGAATAATATAGGAAATTGAAGTAAATTTATAAACGAGGTTTATAAATAAAATGGAATGATTTTCATTGGATAATGCAGGGAACTGAAGTGAATTTATAAACGGTATTTTTAAATGAAATGGAAAAATTATCATTTGTATAATTTGGAAAGTTTAAATTAAAATGAGAATTTAAAAAGGGAAAATTGAAATTTAGTTTCAAAGAGAAACGATGAATTTATTCTGATGTTCATAATGAAAAATTGAAATAAAATGAATCCGAATGGATTTGAATTAGATTAAATCAAATTTATTTAAATAGAACATTTTTAGAAAAGATATCAGGATTAAATAAAATAAAAGTTTAAATTTAAATATAAAAATAGATTCACTGTTTATATATTTATATGTATAAATTATAATCAATAAAATATTCCAGAATAGGAAGTGGATTTCAAATGGAATTTGAAATAGAAACTTGATTTAATATATAAAATAAGGAAATTAAATTTATAAATAAGGTGAGATAATTATCATTAGATAAATTTGGCATTTTAAATTAAAGTATGAATGTGAAAAGGGATTGGAAAACGTTTCGAAAAGGGAACGATAAATTTTATTATGGAATTCGGAATGAAAACTTAATTGAGATAAATCTAAGAATTTATAATTAGAATTAGATTATATTGAATTTTATAGATAATTTATAAAGGAACTGGATTTTGGAATAGAAAAATTAGGTTATAAATAAATTTATAACTGAGTTATGAAAAATCAACGGATAGGGATAATCAGGAATATTAAGTTGGATTTGGAAAAAGGGTTGAATTTATATTTAAAATTATATAAGAATGAAGTGGAATTTATTTATAAATGAAGTTTAAACATTTATATTTAAATATAATTTAAAACGAACTCGCCGCGGCGTGGCAGTTCGTAAATTGGCGTTTCGAACTTCAGTTGAGTGTACGGAACTCAATTTAAGTCGGAATTCTTTGAAACAAGAATCGTTAGGACCGACTGAATAAGAGTTTTCTAATGGAAGAGAAAAATCTGGACTTCGTTGAATATATTTTGAGTTATGTCAAAATCAATTTTCCAGAAAAACAGCGCCATAACCATTATAAAAAACCATAACGGTTTATTTAATAAATAAAAGGATTTTAAGTAAATAAAATTCAAAATTCCATTAGAAAAATCCACACTGGAGATATAAAATAAATATGAACTCTAATGAAGTAAGTGAAATGATTTTTGAAACAAAAATCATATTTTTAGTTATTGAATAGAACTAACTAATTTGAATAATAATTAGTTAATCGAAATTGATACGAAATTGGGTTTTGAATAAGTAATGGTGATTTGAGAAATTATATTCGAAATCAAAAGGAATCTTGAATTGAAAATGGAATTCAATTTGTTTATAAGCAAGTTAATATTTTATTTGAACATGTTATGTTCAAATAAAGAAGTGAAATAGGAAAAATAGCTAATTAGAAGATAAATTAGTGAATTGGGTTAAGACGAATGGATTGAGTTGAAACCAAATGGGAATATTTGGATATGTGTTAAGCAGCTTTGGAATGAAGTATATGAAGATATATAAATTGAAATTCCCGACCAAAAGGTACATATTTAATTTAATATGAGATTTTATGCGCCGAATCGGCAAGTCGCTTGGCTTTTTAATTTTCTTTTTGAATGGAAAGGGCCCAGAGAGGCTTTTGTAGTTGTACCGAGTGGCCCGTACAAAGGAGGTTATGACGAAATTTTCCTGAAATTTAAAGAGTTAGAATATTTTTAAGAAATTTTGATAACTGGAAATCAATGTATCGATATATATTGAATTCGACATGGAAACGAACTTGAAAATAGAATATTATAAACAAAAAGGAAATCTATAATTAAATCTGGTAAAATTAGAAAGAGAAACGTATACTAGTTTAAAAATGAATAATTTGTTTTTATGATGTTGATTATTCGAGGTATGTGATCTTGTCCGTTTTGAAGTTAAGGATGTTTTCAGTCAAGGTCTGAGAGGTAGTTATACCCCAACTTGGTTGATTTCATTTTTAACCGATAAATAGCAAGATCCAGTTTGGAAGAGAAATGTTTGAATAAGAGTTAGTTGAATGTAGTGTTTTAGGTTATTGTAACGATGTTTTACACAATATTCGTTTTAACCCAAGTAAGTGGAAATTTGGAAATATAATAATAAATATTTCCTGAGTATAGAAATAAATGGATGGTCGTGGAAGAGATAAGTAATTGGAATGTTTTCCAATTATAAATAGAATATATTTTCTAAGTATAGAAAATAAAAGAAGGCAATATATGGAAATGTTTTCCAAATAGCGTAAGAGGCCAAGATGACTATCGAAAATATCATGTTAACGAATATGGATAAGGAAATGGAGAAGTGTTTTAATTAATCAAATATTAATTAAAAGGCTTAGTGATTTGTTTGATGTTTTGAATGAATGTTTGGTTTTCTTTGATAGTTAAATAATCGACTATCGAAGTGTTTGCCAATATCGTTGTCAATATGGAGAGAGCGGTTGGATTATTATCCGATAACCACTCCATATTTGCAGTAGCGTTGCGAATCAGATACTATGAAGATAACGGAGATGGAGTAGAGCGCAAGGGATTTTTCCATTAATGGAAATTGTGCCTTCGGTTTCGTTCAGTCCGAGAATGAACGTATAGGACGAGTGTTTGACAGAGTATGTCCAATGATCGTATATGTTGGTCTGTATAGATATATATGGTGGCGGGGAATTTATTCTCTTAGCATAATATCCAAATTATATTTATGCAAATCAATTAACGATTAACGGAATTGACAATGTGGCATTCAAAGTGATTGTGATATCAATGAGAAGTAATTAAGCGTAGCCTCAGGCCTCAACAGCCGGGAAGTGACAAAAATCGGGCAGGTAGCATGGCTATGGATAGCTCCCATTAGGGTGTATTATCACCTATCTAGAGAAATTCATTTAATTCCTTGTTCTATTCGATGTTGTCCTATTCGGGAAAACGGTTGTTGATCCCAACCGTTGGTGATATACATTCGATACACTCAAGCGAAATGAGTGGTCGGTCGTATATGGCCGGGTTACAAGATGTTCTTGTTGAACCCAATGTATTCTCCTCTAGAGGTACACTATCAGAAGGTGGTTCCATACCTTGTCATAGTTGGAAATTCATTTCCCAATAAGCTCCCGCGGTTTTGATTGTATATTATGTATGTGGAGCGTGAGATGAAAGCATTCCACTAGATTGTTATTTATTTGATTTAGACACTATTATAATATCAAAAGAGTTTTGATATAAAGATTATCATTTTCTTTCAAAAGGATTTTGAAAGTTGAATCAAGTGATTTGGATTCTCATAAGGGAAAAACTCATTCCGTGTTATACGGCGTGGTCTTGTGAGATATCGTTTATTTTCTCAAACTGTTTTAAATTGTTTACTCATACCAGTCTCATGACTGACCCAGAGTTTATTTTGTTTTGTTTTACCTAAACTCTTGGGTGCCCAAATTTGTATGAGCAGTCAAGTAGTTCAGGATTTTACAAATCTATGTAAAGGAGCTTGGAGCAGGAGGCTTCAGTGTTAGATATATAGCATTTTTCTTTCCGCTGTGTTATATGTGTTGTACTCTGATAAGTGTATGTTATACAGTTAAAATTTTGTATTTCAAAGATTTGATACATTATATTTTGTTCCGCTAAGACGTGAGATTCTGTGTTGTTATTTCTGTTCTTCTTCTACCTTTTTCTTCTAAAAAAAATGATTCGTATTTTTGTGATATTTGGGTTGGATATGTGATGTATGTAGTCAACTCAGATAGTACGGATTTGCAGGCCATTACAAATATCGTGTCATACGTGTACATTTTAAACAAACAATTTCTAATAGCAGTTCTACACATTTCATAACAGTTCAAATAGCGAATCTAACATCTATGAAATAAATGTGAGTCAGGTGTGAGATAAACTCGCCTTTCGTGGCATAAAAGCAGAGACAACAGATGGATTGACACAGGATGGGGTGACGACTTCCAGGCACAATTCAGAATAGTTTCAGCTTGATAATCAACTCAATATTTTATTTTATAAGAGGCAAAGGGAATTTTTAGCGGTTAACGCAACTGTTGGGTTATTGGGACAGATTTTGAAACACACACCAAACTAAAACACAACAAATTTCTATAAAAGTATTATATATATACCCACAATAAATCTTTTACATAATATATATATATATTATTTTAAATAAAATGAACATATCCCACACAAACAAATATATATATATATATATATATATATATATTATAAATACTATATATAATACACCATATGGCACACAAATAAACTCAACACAATTTTTTCTCCTTAAGATTGAAACACACACAGAAGCACTAATTTAAAAACACAACACTCAGCAAAACACTATACACCTTTTCACGCACACATGCAGAACTCTCACACACATAACAAACGACTCACACACACGCACAAAATAAAATAAAATACACACTAAAAAATATAAGACGCACGCAATACAGTACACATGCACACTAACACCTCCACACACAAAACCCAGTACTCGCGCAAGGGGGAAGAAGAAGGATAAGGCTCTCGGCTTCCAGGGTAGTGGGTGAACTTTGGTTGGGGATCTCGGCTGAGGCGGGGTTCTGGTGAGCTATCAGATTTGGCGGGAAAGCAAGAGGGCGTGGCACTGGGTGAGGATTTCATAGGAGGAGGGGTCAGCTTTAGGTGGGACAACATCATTACGGTGGAGGCATGGCTATTGGGCAGGAGCTTGGCATGACTGGCCGGAGTCTCGGCGCTGTGTCTGGTCGGAGAGGTCGACGCGGATCGGTTGGGGAGCGGGTTCGGAGGGCTAAGGTCGGTAGAGTTCGGCTACAGGAATCGGTTCTTGTCGGAGAGGGAAGATCGGAGGGAAAAACTGGAGCAAGGATGGTGGCGGATTGGATTCGCGTGGGGAGGAGCAGCTGTTGCAAGAAAAAATGGCAAATAAATAAAATGGAAGGATGAAGGTCAGGAGAATGGTAAGAGAGAAAGGAAGCTTTTCGGTTATTATATTCATACAAGGTGATATAAAGTGGGTGGCTTGCCTGATTTAATTTTCATGAGAAAGGAATTGGCAACGATCAGTTTGAATGCTTCTTACTGTAACAAGTTTGAATGGGTTACTTGAGAAACTAGAGGAGAACACTCAGTCAGTTTGTACTCGAAAAATATGGAATGAATGAATTTATGCATGGAAAATAAAAAGGCGGTCTCAGTAAAAGCAATGACCAGTTAGAATCATGAATGATCACGAAGTCTGAATGAATGGAAAATGAGATAATATAAATGAACGGTTTATATATATATATATATATATATATATTAAGAATATGAAATGTATAACTAATGGTTGGCACAAACCAACGTTTCGACTTAGATCGTGTTTAAGACAAGTGGTTATGAGAAAAGAAAAGCAAAAGTGTAACAACCCGGAAAATCAGAACAAATTTCAAAATTTTATTTTTGCAATTTTAATGAATTTTTAATATTTAAAATGATTTATTTTAAATAATAACGATGACAAATTTATTTTCGACGAAGTTAAAATGAATAAATTTATTTTAATTATAATTCGAGCTTGAAATGACGCGGTAGTTTGAAAGTCCGATTTCAAATTTCAAATTTCAAATGAATGTACAGGATTCAAAATAAATCGGATTTCAGCGAAACTAGAAGTATTTTAATCTGTTTAATAATATCTTTCTACTGGATGTAAGAAACTGAGATTTCATTTTATAAGTTGTAAGTTATGGCTAAATTAAATTCAGAAAAGTCGTTGTGGAATTTATATATATTTTAATATATATATATATATAAAGGCCTTAAAAATAGCCATTTTGAAAACGACCTTCGTTTTTGACTAAACCATTTTTTTTGGATCTGGGATGTCGAATTATTGCTAGGTTCTAATTTTCATAATTATTGGAATCAATATGTTAGCATGGCAAAAGAAAACGTGTTTTGACAGTTTTAGTCAATTTGGATCGACCAGAAAATGGCCATTTTTCAAACGGTCTTCAAATTTGACGAAATTAGTTTTGTTAGGGCCGTATCGTCAATATGAAGCTAGAAATAATTTTTCAGCAATTTTTAGAGTCCGTATGTGACCCCGGTAAATTAAAATGTATGTTCAAATAAAAAATATAATGATTTATATTTTGTTTTAAAGGAAAACTGAGTGAGACAGTCGAATTGGCTTGCAGGGCATATCCCATTGTGTCCAGAATGGGGTTAATTAGCTAGGGGCGACAAGCGGTGGATTTGATTTGGTGTTCGAATGGAGAAGTTATACATATTTTTCCCAACCCTAGATTTCATAAATAAATAAATAAAATCCAAAAATCATTTTCCCTCTCCCCGATACCCACGATCAAAGGCGGAAACCCGTTCATTTCTTCCTCCTTCGATTTCTCCACCCACACGAAGAATTAGACCTCCATCCTTTTGAAGATTTTGTAGTGTTCTCCGAGATCTACACATCCATACCAACCACGCCCTCCATCATTCAATATTTTTGGAGAATCGAGCTCGAGAAGTGCGCCAGCGTCGCCCCTGTTTCCTCCACCCAGGAGCATGCGAGTTCGAGGTGATTGGCACCCCTAGGTGTGGATTTCGAAGCACCATGACGTGGTGTGGTCTGATTTTGGTATAGCTTCATGGATTGATCGATAATTCATGACCTAGTTTTGAAGATTTACTGAGAGGTACGGGTTTGTTTATTTAAAAGGTTTATAACACTCCAAAGGCATTGTGAAGTATGATTATCGCATAAAAATCATATATTTTTCGTTTATGGTCGAAATCCAGTGAAACGAGAGACGCCGGGATCGTGAGGACGTCTTCTACAGTCTATAAGAGACCGGAGAATTTTTAGAGCTCACTATAATTTTAGGCGAAGCCGAGAGAAAAGTGATAACTCCTTCTCACTAAAATTATTTCTATACAGTTATTTACTCTATAACTGCATGTATGAACTGCTCCCCGTCGTCCATAGACCGTGGACGACTTGTTTGTTTGATTGTGTTGTGAAAATTGTTTGTGATGATAAATGAACTGTAGAAAATATTCATACATTGAATAAAAATATTTGAATAATAAAAATATCATTTTTATTATATAAATGAACCGTAGAAAATATTCATGTGTTGAAATAAATAATTTATCGTTAAAAATATAATTTTTAGCGGGTATATGAATAGAATAAATATTCATTCACAAATCAGACGATTTGTTTATGTACACTAATTTATCTGATATGGATTGGGACGGTAAATTTTACACGTCGCCCAACTGCACAACTAATAAACAGTAATTGTTGTTTGAAAACCCCATACGGGTATTGGGATAATATTTGACATACACTGATCCCAATAATTAGTGGTATGTCAATCGATGGGTTGACAGACTGTATAAGCGTTATTTATTTATTTTAATGCTTATACAGTTGTAGAATGCACTCTGGATGTTGTATGAATTTTTAATGGTTTGTTGTCATTATTGTGGTATACATGAGATGTTGAAATCCATATAAATAAAATTATATGGTAATTGATTGAGTCTGATTCCAGTTCAGAATTAACGAATATTTTAAAATAATATTCATAAAATATTGAAATGTGAAGCCGTGTTAAGTAGTTAAACGCCATTTTAACACGAACGGGAATTTGGTCGATTTTATTCATTTTATAATGAATACCGAAAAGTGATTTCAAAATCTGATATTTTGAAAAGGGAATTTTCAATATAAAAACCAAGGTGAGAACTCCTCACTATATTCTTTATACAGTTATTTATTTTATAACTGCATATATGAACTGCCCCCCATCGTTCACAGACCATGGACGACTTGTTTGTTTAGTTGTATGTCAATCGATTGGTTCACAGATGGAAATAATCCATATAAATAAAATAATACTGTAATTGATTGAGTCTAATTCCAGTTCAAAATTAACGAATATTTTAAAATAATATTCAGAAAATATTGAAATGTGAAGCCGTGTTAAGTAGTTAAATGCCATTTTAACACGAACGAGAATTTGGTTGATTTTATTCATTTTATAATGAATATCGAAATGTGATTTCAAAATCTGATATTTTGAAAATATTATCATTTTAATATTGAAATGATAAAGAATATTCAGTTTTGATTTGAAATTTGAAATTTGAAACAGAATTAAAATCGTTTTAAAAATGAATTTAAAACGAGATTATAAAGAATATTCAGTTTTGATTTGAAATAGAATTGAAATTGTTTTAAAAATGAATTTAAAACGAGATTATAAAGAATATTCAGTTTTGATTTGAAATTTGAAATAGAATTGAAATCGCTTTAAAAATGAATTTAAATGAGATTATAAAGAATATTAGGTTTTGTTTAGAAATTTGAAATAGAATTGAAATCGTTTTAAAAATGAATTTAAAACGAAATTATAAGGAATATTCGGTTTTGATTTAAAATTGAAAATCAAGTTGGAATCGTTTTTAAAACGAATTCAAAACGATTTATAAAATAAGTTTTGAATTGAAATCGATGAAATATATAATATATATATATATATATTATAATGGCCTGAATAGAACACGCCGCGCCGCGACTATTCGCGAATTTCGACCATTGACTTCGAATTGATGTTACGGGAGATCCGACCATCGGATTCTCCTAAAACCAGAACCGTTGGGTTCGTATCGAAAAGGGCTTTTCAACGAATATAAGAGATTTGAAATTTAACGGTTGGATTTGGAATTATGTCCAAATCAAATTTGGAAAAGGTCGTTTTAAGTGCAGTTCGATGACCGTTTATGGAAATCAACTGAAAGGGCCTTGATAAAATTATTAAAAATATCTATAATTTGTGTAAAATCATAATAAATGATTTGGAAAGAATTGGGATGAAAAATTCCATATTTGAAAAGATAAAAATATATTTTTATCGAAATGAACTAGTTATGAACTAGAATTATAATCCAATATTTTTAAATAAATAAATTGGATTTGGAATGGTTTTAAAAATAACCAGAATTTCCTATATATGAATTGGAATGGATTTGAATCGAAATTATCTTCGGAAAATTTCGATATTGGATTCCGTGATTATACGGACATTATGGAGGAATTTGGAAGATATATATATATATATATACCGTTATTCCAATACGATATTTGTTGATTTCGGTATTTGATATTGAATATAAGCCGATATATTTTCTATTCAGAGCCTTGTATATAATATCAAATGGGATTTTGAGTTTGTCGTGAACGGTGTTTTGAATAACACTTGTTATTTAACCCGATTAACAATGGAAAGTGAATTGGGTTTATTGTGAACTTTGTTTTTAATGACATTCGTTCTTTTACCCGATTTGCAGCGGAATGTGATTTGGAATTTATAAATTTTTTTATTAAGATTTAATGGAAATTTTCCGAAGTAAAGTTTTCCAATTTAATATATTGGAATGGAATGGAATTCAATTTGGCAATAATCGAAGAGAACTTCTGTGGAGGAAGACTGTTAATATATATGGAATTTAAAAGGCTTTGTCGTTATTCCATTTATATTTTTGGGCGAATACGGAAATTGATATCGATTATATCTTGATTTGTTTCTCCATGAAGATCCCATAATTAATGGAATGAGATTTTGGGTTTGTCGTGAACGGTGTCTTACTAACACTGTTCTTAAACCCAGTTGAGAAAAGATTAAATCTTTTTATTAAGATTTAATGAAGTTTGCCAATTAATTAATATTTAATTGGAATGAATTGAATTAAATTTAGGGTTTGTCATGAACAGGGGCGGAGCCAGGATTTCAAATCACCCTGGGCTATGTAATATTTTATGGCACCCGAAAAATGACAAGAACGGCTGGTCGTAATTCAAGGGGTGCTGTACGATTTATTTATTAAACTAAAATTAACGGATGGATTAGGTTTCGGGCGTTTCAGGTATGCTTAGTTTCGGGTATAACAGCAATTTCGAACATTCTTCTTCGGACAGATACATAGGATAGTAGAAAATTTTGACATATTCAAAAACAAACTAAAATAAATATATAAATTAGCAACTGATAGACTAAAAGCAAAAGTGGAAAGAACCGCAAACTATACGTGTATTTTATTTCATTCATTTCCTCATCATCATTTTAGTCAAGCTTCTTTATTATGGGAAAAGGGGATCTGAGATAAAATACACATAGCCTGTTTTCATGAATGAAAGAGTCAACGGTGCTGCCTTTTACATCAACTGAATGAGGTATCTTAGCAATATAAAACAAAAGTTCAAAAATCCCCTCGGGCTGCAGCCCAGGTTACATCAGCCATGAATCCGCCCCTGGTCATGAATGGTATCTTTAAAAATATAGCTCTTAAACCCAATGGAGTTAAGAAAATAAGAAACTAACTGGAGATTAGCTAAGTTGAATGGTTTCCTGGGTATTGATCTGATGTTGGTTTCGGCCTTTAGGATTAATACATAGGGAATTGTTCTCTTACTAATTTACGGTAAGAGACTGATGAAATGATCGAGAATGGAGTACTACCAGTTTTACTCCAGAAGATAGTTGATGAATCTTTAATTAGATTTAAATGGGAAATGGTAATTAATATTTACCGATAACACTGTGGTGTTAGATATGGAGTATTACTAGTTTTGCTCCATGGGATGAATAGGTTGGAACTGGAAAATAAAATAAATGATTACTTCGATGTAGTTTGCTAATCCTGACTAGTTTGGAAAACCTTAACATGGTTTGATATCCAAAGGAAGATTAAAGAATAAATTTAAAAGAATTTATCTTTGATAAAATTAGTGGGAACCTATTCCCTAATGATGTGAATATTTGAATAAAAGAATATTCTGGATTGGAATGAGGCGTATGTTGTGTTTTTATAACACTTGTTTGTTGTATACGCGGGTTATTCGGAAAGGCCAGGTCTATACCCATTCCGAATAACTGATTCGACGGTATGTCGACGATGAAGACCGTGGTTGAAGACCGGAGCTCTTCACATCGTTTGGATGATTACCAATGTCTTGATTGGACTGTATACCCAAGACGATGTAATAAGTCGTGATCGTCCAGACGTACTTAGAGATCGACGGATATGCGAGGGCCTCTCTCCTGTATTGGATATACGGGATGAGGAATAAGATGCCTCCATTTCGTTCAGACCCAGAACGGAATTGTAAATGGATGGTGTGTCAGACATTGTATTCCTTTATACTTTATTCGTTGATCTCTGCTAAATATATATATATATATATATCTGTTTGGAGGCGGAGAATTTATTCTCTTGCTTAACACCCTTCTCTGAGACGTACGAGCTCAGAGGTTATATATTGGCAGAAATCAGTGTTACGGTATGGATTGATAGTGTGGCATGCTGAGATGCAGTCATCCAAACTTTTTTTGAAAAGTAAAGATTGGTGGATGATGATCAAAGCACAGCTTTAATATAGCACGGCTTTGTGTAGCGTTAATTCACGAGCCTCACCCCCCTCCCTCCCCCCCCCCCCCGATATGGTGGGGAACTAATGGTAAGGTCAGTATACTTTTTAGAGGATGGATTCGATCGACTAAGTAAGGCTGGGTGTGGTCGCCACACACCTGGTAGGGTTAGGGGCACACTCCCGATTCCCAGAAGGATAGAGTAAGCGACGTTTTCTCATGCATGGGACGTAAGTCGTGGAGATACTCGATATCCTGGATATAGTGCAGATGTGCATTATGGTGTTTCTCTAGCTGAGACGTAGGCCGTGGGGAATTGCACTACACGATCGATCTTTCGGATCAGTAGCCATCAAGATGGAAATCCGATTTCCAATACGAGTTTTGCGGTTTTAGTTGTAAACCTATATATGGCGACATAGTGGTATGAGACATTCATGCCGTCTATGATTGATACATTTATATTTGAAGTTGATTTCTTCACTTATAGTAATAATAAAAGATTAAATTTCCCGTATCAAGCATTATTTGGCTAATATAAGGTAGAACCTTATCCTCCGGCTTGCGTTGCATTGTCTGATGGGACTTGGGTCTTATAATAGCTTCATTTTCCTTATTTAGTATTGCGCTGTTTGTTATATGCACTGGTATTCTTGGGGGTAAACCCGTTCCGTGTTATACGGCGTGGTCCCTAGATTTATCCAACTTTAAAAATAAAGATTAATAACTGTTTTAGTTCTCACACCAGTCACATGACTGACCTGGAGTATATTGTTTTAACCTAAACTCTGGGTGCCCATATTTTTCACACGGGCAGCTAGTAGTTGGGTTTTGCAGATATTATATTCACAGGATCCTGTTTTATAGCTGAAGGGATATTAGGAAAGCTCTGTATCCGTGTATATCTTTCAATTGTGTTTTGTATTATTTTTCCGCTGCTATGTATTTAAATGTAATTTAAATCTCTGATGTTAATCAAATGTGTAATATTCCTTCATACTCTGTTATATTCTTGTACTCCGATGTAAATTGTTGTAATAAGCAATTAAATGTTCTTCTGTTTGTGTTCTGATTTGTCATGTTCTCAACCCAATCCGTTCTTTCTCTTCTCTTCGGAGACCGGGGAAGTTCGGGTCGGCACAAAAAGTTTGGCTTTGGAACGTGTAGTAGGCATTGAACTCAAAATGCATGCATGTAAACGCATGCTGGGTTTTTGGACACAAAATGGCAATGGACGTTGGGGACAAAATTTGAGAAAAAGAATGCAAAGCTTTTAGGAAAAAAAGGAAACATTGAAAAGAAAACGGCTAAGCATGGAAGTGAAAACGGAATGTTATGTGCATGGCTTGCATATGGAATGTTTGCAAAGGAAGTGCCCATTTTGTGAACAAAAAATGTTTGAATGATTTAGTAAAATAAACAGATGGGTTCTGCAGACCCAAAATGTCCAGAAAAATATGTAAGATCCGAAAAGGAACACATCGAACTCAACAGGCTTCGTTCCAAAAATGAACTGTGCAAGCCTTTTCGCAATTGTAGCGCGAACCGAGCACTGAAACTGACAAATAAATATATTATGGTTATCAGCTCGACGAGACAGACACAACGATATAAAATTTGCAATGTCAAGATGCTCCGTTCAAAAATGCATTACGGACCCCTTTTAGCGTAAAAATGCGGATGAAAAACGGAGGTCAAAACGTCTGATTTTCGCGAAACGAATTTCACCATTGGATTATTGACAATGAGTAGAATATTTTTCATGTTTGTATAAACTGAACTCGAAGGGATTATAAAATCTTTAAATTTTTGAACTGTTATGCGCAGCCCTGCACTGAAAATTGCGTGACCGACAAACATTCAAATTTTTTGACGAAATTTTTATAGCTGCTATATCTCGCTGTACGTATTTCAAATTCCAAATTCCCGTTACGAGAAACCATAGAATATTTTCAAAAATTAAAAATATCGATCTAAATCGAAATTTAAATCGTTAAAAATAGCGGGTTGTTGCATCAATGTTAATTCCGTTAATTCTTTGAAGTTTATGTGAAAAAGCACACCATTCGTCCAATTGTTTCTCAGCATGGCTCCTAACCTTATATAACCTAACCTCGACCTGACTTTTGGCCGTATCAAATTGTGTAAGCATACAACCCTTCACGGTATCAAATTCTTCGAAAATATACCGTTTATATGAAGGATATATGTCTAAATTGAGACACGTCCCTCTTAGGCACTAGCCCGGGAATCAGTCAGCAAGGCCAAAGTCGGTCGGTCCAGGAATATAACGAGGTTTGTTTATAATCATCTGAAGATCAGCAGGAGTTGGGGTGACAGATGGAGAAGCCAAGGACACTTATTCACAAGTAGTTATAATGTCGGGCATTGGAAGAATGTCCGGCTTATGACGCTTTCTAGAATCGTCTTTTCTCCGATCATCCTTATCTCTTTTCTATTCGGTTTTCTTTTTCTCTGCCTCCTTCCTCTTTTTTTCTTCTAACCAAGCTTCATTATCTTCCCTCCACTTCCTTTACTCGTCAGTCTCGGGAAGTTTAGGAATTGGCTTAGATTGGTGGGGAGGTTGTGGATGTTGTGGACGGTCCGAGTGCTGGGAATATCGCGAAGGACGAGATTTGCTTAAGGGGTGCTTTGGATTTTGCTGACTTGACCTTTCGTTAAAATCTTTCATAAATGAGGGCTTTGGCAACATTTCTGGACCTGAGAAAAGAAATAAAGAAGAAATTTAGCGTTCTCATCGACAAATGCTGGGGCAAGTTTAATAAACTAATGCAAAGAATCGTAAACTCATGGTATAAGTAAACACTTGTTAATGTGTATCCAATGATGAACCAAGTTTTATAGATGTTTCTAAGGAAATTCCTAGACTCGCGAGCATTTTCCCCAGACGAGTGATAGGGGCTCCAACTATATTAATTCTTGTTTCTATGGTCCGAGATTTGGGAGGTTGGATGACAATTTCACTCTGGATAATGTTTTTGGCAGAACTAAGATCACTCAAGCCCTTATAAGTATCCGTAGAACTCTCACCTTGAGTAACTTGGATAATAGGGTTCTCATCAACCTTATCTGCAATATCTTTAGAAGTTGTTTCGACATCTCCAGATTGTTTGACACCCTTTATTGGATCCGAGAGGGTTTATGAAGTAGCCCTATCCTTCTCAACTCGCTCAGTCTCCTTCTTAACTTGTACATTCTCATCCTTGTGTTGTTGAGGCTCCTCTTCTCCAATAGAAACTAGTTTAGATTTGGGAGGCGTTTTGCTACTTTTCGCGATGTTTGAGCATTTCTTTAAAGAAGCTTTATTAGCGGGGAATTTATTGGCAATCTCTCTCTTAAAGGTCAGGTCGGTTTAAGATTATGAGAAGTGTCAAGTAGATGGTATTGATGGAGAAACTATTCTGTGATCAAGAATCTCCTACTTCTCTCCCCCTCATCGACGGTGCTTAAAGCATCAAATAACTCCTGACCAGTAGTATCATCTAGATCAGAAGAGGGGAGTTCTGTAAAACAAAGAAAAGTTTAATACTCAAAACCTAAGTTTAGGAGTAGATAAAGGAATATGAGATAGTATATTCTTACCTCCTTCCATCCACCTTCCATAAAAGCTGTCAGGACACCGTATGAAGCAATAATGATCTGTAAATCCCTTAGCGCTATCCAATAGATCAGTAATAATCTTTGGATATTTTCCTTCAACGAAAACAATCGATGGCTTATCTGACCTCTTTTTAAATACATACAAGGAACAAATCTCTTGAAATGTGGGAGCACGTTGCTTGACCCTCATGCAAAGAACGTAAAGACCGTTTAGGATGGCATAGCCATTGGGATGCAGTTGCATGGGGGCGATTGCTAAGCGCTTAAGGATTGTTTCCAAGAATGAATCAAAAGGAGTTACAGGTCCTATTGATAGCATATGTCATTGAATGCGACATACCCATGAGGCAGAGAATCAGCAAATTCATTCTTCTTAGGGAATTTGGCATCGGTTTCTAAAATCTTGAATTGAGTACATAAAATTCCTATATGAGCGCTCAGAAAGTAGGGTCGATTTTCTCTCGTCAGGTACTCCGGTAAGAGGTTTAGGCGTGGGGAATTCCGGATTAATGTTTGATTCGGGAGTATTAGTTGCGGCCACATGGTAACTTAAGCAGAAGTGCCAGCCTGTATGTTCTTAGATGCTTCCTCAAGTTGTTAGCGCGATTTTTGTCCAGTATCCATTTCTACACAAATAACTGTGCTTGGAAAACAAGTTACAGGTGCATGTTTCCTAAGATAGAGAAATATTACATACAACTATATGGGAGGAAGTATTGGGGTCTAAAATTAGTGTAAATTGATTAATCGATCCAAGGCCTTATTACGAGATTATATTTGAGTGTTTAAGTTGTGCAAGGAGGTGTGCATTTAAGTTAAAATGGTTAAATAAAGCACTTCAACACAACTCATCATTCAAGTATAGGCTATATAGTTTGGTATATAAGTTCTCTACGAAACTATATGACTTGTTATCGATACGGGGAATCAGCAGCAGAATATATTGGCCCGAAACAAGTGTTTGTTTGTATTACAGAACATGAAACAAGATAAAAGTGCATTCAAAATATGGAGCATGCATGAAAAGTTATCTATTGATTTTATGATGTACACCATACAAGATCAGTAGTTGCAAAGATAGTCGAAAAATATATGTACATAAAGGATCATGTAACGACCCGTGTTTTTGGCACTCAAATATATATTTTAATCTATTTAATTTAAATATTATATTTGGAATATCGACGGAATTTAATATTTAATTCGTTATTAAAAACGAAGTTCGAACGTTATATATTTATATAATTATAAATCGAACCTGAAAATGACGTGCAGTTCGTAAATTCGAGTTTTGAACTTCAACTGAGAATACAGGATCCGATATAAGTTGGATTTTTGTGAAACAAGACACTTTGGAACCGTATTGACGATAATTTTCATATGAAAGAGAAAAATCTAGATTCCGTGTTATAGATTGCGAGTTATGGCTAAATCAAATTTTGGGAAAAAACGCTATGGAAATCGTTATCGGCCTTTAAAATGGCCATTTTGCAAACGAACTCTGTTTTCAATGAAATTAGTTTCATTGGAACCGTATCGTCAAATTATTGTCAGAAAATCAAACTGCGAGGCAAACCGATGTCGTATGTGGCCACGGCAGCCAAAAACGCCCGTTCAAATTCTATAGCGCGTAATTAAATTAATCGAGAGATATTTGAGTGTAACTTGAGAAGACGATCAAATTAGGCCATAAAACCAGTTCCGTGAGTTCATATCGTCGAGTAGAGACAGGATAGGTATATAGTTTGTTATTTTTGGAGACCGAGAAATTTGGTGTTAAAAAGGGTATTGCGGTGCGCGGTAAAAACAACCTACCGGGGAAACAGTCTCAGAATGCGACGAAACTGGTGCCGTTGGGTTCGTATCAACAAATTATTGTAAGATATCAAAGTTTCTAGTGGATTTGATTTATCTGGTGACCGTGGAAAAATTAAACGCGTGTTTATTTGTGGTTTTATAAAGGAAATTTTTCCATACGACCTCGGATTTCGACGAAACTTGTCCCATTGGATCCGGAATACCTTTTTACACTAAGATTGGCCTTTTTATCAGAAAACAGAAATTTTATATGGTGGTTTTTAACGTGATTTCCCACATGACAAAGTTTGCACATTATAATATTATTAAAAACTATCCACCACTTTAACTTTTCTCTTTATTTGCTTTTCCTTTTGCTACGTTACTTTTGGACTCACGTCCCAATCCCTTTGTTTCTTGCGTTGCTTTCACTTTCTTGCATCCCAAGCATTTGCGTTTCCTTGGCAACAATCCATCTAAAAATCGTGCGGAGAAAGGAAAATAAACAATTAATTTTTTTTATTTTGCTTGGTGACCAAACTGTCTTTACCGTGGGAAGCACGTAAACTTCACACCCACGCATTGCACTATATAAATACCGGAGCTCTCGTACTTTCTTCCCAGTGAAATGAAAATCCTGTCGCCTCCATTCTTTTTCTTTCTTTGGTTTCAGAAATGGTATAAACTGAGTCTCCACCAAAATTAAAAGCAAAACTTCACACGTGAGCTTCAGAGATCCAAAAACCTCCCTCCTCTCGGTAGTAAAATACAAACCGCAATCCACGAAAAAAAACGAAAAAAAAAAGAAAAGAAGGAAGCGCCTGGGAAGGGGAAGGCGTGAAAGGGGGGAAAATATAGTGGATGAAGAGGATATGCGAAAGCCTGTAGCTCTCTTTGAATTAGAAAGAAGACAAGGTAGAAGAGAGGAAAGGATGAAGTAGTGGACACAACGATGGGGAGCTTCATGGTGCGGGTATGGTTCTTGGACAGGCTACATGCATGAGGTAACAGTGTATGGCGACGTCGAATGAGTGGCACTGTTCGGGTTTGGAGGTGTGGATCAGGGCAGTCGTTGGTTGGAACCGTGATGATGACGCGGTGACCGGGTCGGAGCGAATGTACTTGCGCGAAGCCAATTGGTGGAAGAATGCAAAGATGAGGAGCAGGTCTCGAAAACATAAGGTGACCATTTATTTTAATAACGTGATTAAAAATCTAAATTAAAATTTTATTTAAATATTAATAAATTTTAATTTAAACCGATATGTATAAATTGTTGATAACGTATGCACTTGTTATCAGAATTCAATCAGTAACGATGAAACCGTACCGACGAATGTGATATCATGAAGTGGAACGGACAGAGTTGAACACAATTAAGAGCTTGTGAAACAAAACGTTTTGACGACGACAAGGTGAGTTAAACTCACTCAGTATTTTTCCCATTTATATTTATATAAATTGGTTTTTTATTTTGTGTGCTCTGCTTGCTGATGGTTGCCTGTTTGCTAGTTAAACATTTGTTTGTTGGTTTAACTGATGAAATTAAACTGTATTTAATTTCAGTGAAATACCAAATCGTTATTTTTAACGATTGGTCCCAAATGAGGTAACTTACCTTATTGGCCACATTTATTTATAAACGTGTTTAATTGCATGAATTGTTGAATTGTTTGGTTGACTGGTCGATGTGAAATAATTGAATTGAATTGATTGACCTGATTTGTGATAACCAATTGGTACAGGGAAGAACAGGTTGGAGGGACCCAACCGGATCCCTCAAAATGTATTATTTATTTTCATATTATCATGTATGAACTGATCTGTTTGTGTGATTGATTTGATGGTTGATTATTGATTGAATATTCAACATCTGTTTGGTTTAAACCAATGGGTGATATTGGTTAAGTGTTTGGCAGAATATGGCCTTTAAAATTAATCGGGTTATAGACAGTGGTTCACCGTTAGGTGAGCCTATAGAACTGAAGTCATAAAATTTATTTTATAACTGAAGTTGAATTTGAAATATATTATTTTGAATAAAAGTTATTAAAGTGAAATAGATATTTTATTTATTTATTTAAGACTTTGATTGGTTATTAATTTATTTTACAAAGCAAACGCTGATGTTAATCAGATTTGCAAGTAGGAGAATAAGAAATTGAATCGAGTGGTTAAAATTTGATGATTGTTGTGTAAAGAGAACAATTAATGGAATTTATTTAAATTAATTAT
The DNA here is from genome assembly GCA_030737875.1 of Allium sativum. Classification (NCBI taxonomy): domain Eukaryota; kingdom Viridiplantae; phylum Streptophyta; class Magnoliopsida; order Asparagales; family Amaryllidaceae; genus Allium; species Allium sativum. The sequence continues at coordinate 524,878,707 of CM060921.1, read as the reverse complement.
ATTTTAATTAATTTAAAGTGAGAATTAATTGGAATCGGTTAGTGGGATAACCGCGTTTGAGTGAATTTAATCGACAGTTTGAATTGGAAGTGCTTATCGAATTAATGTGTTTTTGATTTAAAAATAGCTAAACAAATATCATTAAATTTAGATCGGGTTTTAAAAAGGATTTATTATTTATTTTAGTAAATAAGGAAATTAACTACTGAAGTAGTTAATGATTGAAGAAAAATTATTATTGTTTTAATTAATAAGAATTTAGGAAATTACTTTTCAGAAGTAATCAAGGTTGAAATGGAAATCCAGTGAAATGGTGGGAAGAGTTTATGAACGAGTTGTATATTTAAAAACCCAAATCTTTATAATAAAGCTAAAAGGGGAATTTCAAGCGAATACAATAGCTTGAATAATTGTTGCTCAAAAATTTGAATTTAGGTTAAAGGAAATTAAGATAAAAAGGGTTTTAAATAAACCAGGATGATATAAGTGGGATTTAAAGTGTTAAAGGCGTTAAGTTTACATTAACTTTACTTGAACATGAGATCGAGTAAAAAGGAAATAAGTAAACCTAGTTAATGAAATGGGTTATAGGGTTGTATAACCAAATTCAAGTTATGATGGAAATTGTTTTGAGACTGAAATGAGATATTGGGTTTTGGTTACTACTTCTATTTATCTGAGGATAAAAACGTTGTTTGATCAAGGTCTGAGAGGTAATTAAAATACCCCAACTTGAACAACATCGGGATTATATGAAGGTAATATTAGTTGGTAATCGTAAAAGAGGTTCATGATAATATAACAAAGGTTGAAAGGAGATTGAAGTGGGAATTTAATTATGATTGTACGTTATTTCACTATGGTTTTTGGGAACCTTAGTCTATCAAGTCAGAATTCAAATGTCGTATTTTTGAATATTAAAAGAATTAGAAGTTTTAATTTAACGAAAGTAAATCAGTTTGTTAAAGGCCAAGTGATGCTGAATACTGAACCAATGAATTCATTGGAATGTCATGATTGAAACACTGTTTATCTTGATAGTTAAAACACCGACTATCAAAACCTGTCCAATACGATTGTTGGTATGGAAACACTGGGATCGAATTTATATTCGAATACCATCCCGACCAGCAAATACGTGAAGATATTAGAAGATAGTCGAGATGGAGCATTGAAGACCATAGATTTTCGTAAATGGAAGGACTGCTAAAATCTCTGGTCTGCAGCCAGAGATGTACTGTGATTCTGTCGTGGTCGGAGTCTACGGGTTGCAAGGACTTCTCGCTACTGATCCATGGGGTGATTCCTATATTGAATGCAGTAGGTGAGTACCTTCGGTTCATCCTGTTCCTGGATGACTTGTATGGACGAGTGTCTGACAGAGTATTTCCAAAGGAGATTACGTACGTTGATTTCTTCAATGTGCTATAGTTGATGGCGGAGAAATGGTTTTCTCTAGACAAATAACCAGAGTATTTTTGTGGACGTCAATTAGTGATATCCAGAGGATCTGACAATGTGGCATTCAAAGTGAATGGTGGCCAGATGGTCGAAAAGAGATTCTAGCCTAAAGCCTCATCAACCGAGAAATGACAAAAATCGGGCAGGCAGCATGGCTATGTGGGTCGCTCCCATTAGGGTGTATAATCACCTATCTAGAGAAATCCTATTTGCTTCTTAAATCTATGTTCGATGCTGTCCCTTGTCGGGAGACGGTTGCTGATCCCAACCGTTGGTGATATACATTCGATACACTCAAGCGAAATGAGTGGTCAGTCATGTGAGGGTCGGGTTGCAAGACGTTCTTGTTGAACCCAGTGTATTCGCCTCTAGAGATACACTATCGGCAGGTGGTCCCATACCTTGTCATAGTTGGAATCCAATCTCCAATAAGTGCCTGCGGTATTTGTTTGTATACTATATATGTGGTGCGTGAGATGCAAGCGTTCCACTAGATTGATATTTACTTGTATTTAGACATTATCATAATATCAAAAAAGATATTGGTTTCAAAACTGTTTTGGGTTATCGTAAGGTAAAACCGTCTGTGTTTATGTGTGGATTTGGTCTTACGATTATCATTCTCTTTTGAAAAGATTTTAAACTTTAAAATCATGATCGGATGATTTACCCTTAATACTGTGCGAGTTCATCTCACTCTGGTTCACCAGACTGACCCGATGTTTTGTAAATGCTCGGGTTAGCCCGGGGTGTACAGGTTCAGGTTATCGAATGCTGTGAAGCCCAGAGACGAGCTGGAGATGTTCAAACGTATGATATTATATATCTACTATTCCATTGTGTGTTGTATATGGGAACGAGTTATTATAGCTGTCCCATTGTGTGATGTACTCTGATACTATAAGTATTTTTAAAGCTTTCAATAAAGATTTATTTCTGTATTATATTTTGTTCCACTGCGATGTGAGACTCTGTGTGGTTTGGTTTTCTTCTTCTTCTATTCTAATATTTCTTTCTTTCTTATCTCACCCTCTAATTTCTTTCCAAAACTATCCGGTGTTTTCGGTGCCTGGGGGATCGGCATGAGTTACGGTAAAGGTATTTTTGTCGATTTCTGGGGCTGGAAACTGCTGGGTCGTTACAGTGGTATCAGAGCTGAAGGTTAAGTGATTACCTTGGCTCTGTGGCGTGACTCAGTAGAAATGGGGTTAGCAATACCCTAGATTGAGTTTGAGTGTATATATATGAGTGAACGTATTTGTAGATTTTATAAAAAATGTTTTATATTGTGGAGATTTATTGGTTGAGTTGTTTATGAGTTCTGGTCGATCAGTTTGATCACTGTATCGATAGGGGTTTCTAAACACTCAAGTACGATAAACCGACACAGTATGTTTTGAAAGAGGGTAAACGAAATAATTTTACCCAAATTATATTTTGATATAAAGAAAATATATATATTTGAAATATTATAGTATATTGGATGTGTTGGTTGATTTTAATTGAAATGGTTATATAAATAACCAATTAAATTCGTATAATATAAAATCAGATTAATTAAATCTGAATTAAATCAGAATTGGAATTAAAATGCTGAAAACTGGGAAAAGTGTTCATAAAGGGATTTGAGTTAAATATAAGAAAAAATTTAAAATCCTGGGAGATTTTAAATTGTTTTACAAACATTGAGATGGATATTTTGAAATAATTTTAAAAAGGAAGTGTTTAAATATGATTTTGAAAAGTTATATAGTATGGAACTCACTTCGATGGCTGGGAAGTAACTCTGATGATGCTGGCCACATCATCAGTGTTCATTTCCGAGTGCTAAGTGACGGATTACTACCAAAGATTGTGTTTTGAATTGCTTTGAGAGAAACAAGTTGTTTTGAATCCAGAAAAGGAATATTTGATTTTTGAAAGAGCTGAACTTTTAAAAACTCCCAGGGAAATCGTTTGAACAAAGACAGAATTAAATAGAAATTTGGGAAAGCAAATATGAATTGGATTAAAACCTATTAACTGGAAATTGAATCGGGATATAATATATCAAGTACAATCAGATTTTGAATTGTGAGACAAGAATCTGAAATGGTGAGTTAAGAGTTGAATTGATAATGAATGGAAATTGAGTTAAGAATGGGATTTGGCTTGGACGCGTGTAGGATATGGTTCTGAGGATAAAATTGGAATTTTGTTTGGGAATGCATTTATATATGCTGACAGGGCAGCAGATGGAAAGGATATAATGATATGCCCGACAAAAAGGTACATGTTTATTTTTATATGGGTTTGATGATTTATGAGCCTAATTGGCAAGCCGCTTGGCCGTTTTATTTTCTTTTGGATTGGAGAAGGCCTAGAAAGACGAGTTGGAGTTGTATCGATTGAGCCATACAGAGGAGGTGCTGGCGAAATTTTTCGAAAATTTAAAATGTTGGAAAATTTTCGATATTTTTGAAAATATTTATATACGGTAATAAATCGGTTTCCGATTTAAAATAAATTGGATTTGGAAATGAATGGGTTTATAACGTTGTTTCTTACCTTAGCAATTTTGAGGATGAAATTATTTTAAGAGGGGAAGAATGTAACAACCCGTGTTTTTGGCACTCAAATATATATTTTAATCTATTTAATTTAAATATTATATTTGGAATATCGATGGAATTTAATATTTAGTTCGTTATTAAAAACAAAGTTCGAATGTTATATATTTATATAATTATAAATCGAGCCTGAAAATGACGTGCAGTTCGTATATTCGAGTTTTGAACTTCAACTGAGAATACAGGATCCGATATAAGTCGGATTTCTGTGAAACAAGACACTTTGGAACCGTATTGACGATAATTTTCATATGAAAGAGAAAAATCCAGATTCCGTGTTATAGATTGCGAGTTATGGCTAAATCAAATTTTGGGAAAAAACGCTATGGAAATCGTTATCGGCCTTTAAAATGGCCATTTTGCAAACGAACTCTGTTTTCAATGAAATTAGTTTCATTGGAACTGTATCGTCAAATTATTGTCAGAAAATCAAACTGCGAGGCAAACCGATGTCGTATGTGGCCACGGCAGCCATAAACGCCCGTTCAAATTCTATAGCACGTAATTAAATTAATCGAGAGATATTTGAGTGTAACTTGAGAAGACGATCAAATTAGGCCATAAAACCAGTTCCATGAGTTCATATCGTCGAGTAGAGTCAGGATAGGTATATAGTTTGTTATTTTTGGAGACCGAGAAATTTGGTGTTAAAAAGGGTATTGCGGTGCGCGGTAAAAACAATCTACTGGGGAAACAGTCTCAGAATGCGACGAAACTGGTGCCGTTGGGTTCGTATCAACAAATTATTGTAAGATATCAAAGTTTCTAGTGGATTTGATTTATCTGTGACCGTGGAAAAATTAAACGCGTGTTTATTTGTGGTTTTATAAAGGAAATTTTTCCATACGACCTCGGATTTCGACGAAACTTGTCCCATTGGGTCCGGAATACCTTTTTACACTAAGATTAGCCTTTTTATCAGAAAACAGAAATTTTATATGGTGGTTTTTAACGTGATTTCCCACACGACAAAGTTTGCACATTATAATATTATTTAAAACTATCCACCACTTTAACTTTTCTCTTTATTTGCTTTTCCTTTTGCTACGTTACTTTTGGACTCACGTCCCAATCCCTTTGTTTCTTGCGTTGCTTTCACTTTCTTGCATCCCAAGCATTTGCGTTTCCTTGGTAACAATCCATCTAAAAATCGTGCGGAGAAAGGAAAATAAACAATTCATTTTTTTTATTTTGCTTGGTGACCAAACTGTCTTTACCGTGGGAAGCACGTAAACTTCACACCCACGCATTGCACTGTATAAATACCGGAGCTCTCGTACTTTCTTCCCAGTGAAATAAAAATCCTGTCGCCTCCGTTCTTTTTCTTTCTTTGGTTTCGGAAATGGTATAAACTGATTCTCCACCAAATTAAAGCAAAACTTCACACGTGAGCTTCAGAGATCCAAAAATCTCCCTCCTCTCGGTAGTAAAATACAAACCGCAATCCATGAAAAAAAACTAAAAAGAAAAGAAAAGAAGGAAGCGCCTGGGAAGGGGAAAGCGTGAAAGGGGGGAAACTATAGTGGATGAAGAGGATATGCGAAAGCCTGTAGCTCTCTTTGAATTAGAAAGAAGACAAGGTTGTAGAAAGGAAAGGATGAAGTAGTGGACACAACGATGGGGAGCTTCATGGTGCGGGTATGGTTCTTGGACAGGCTACATGCATGAGGTAACAGTGTATGGGGACGCCGAATGAGTGGAACTGTTCGGGTTTGGAGGTGTGGATCAGGGCAGTCGTTGGTTGGAACCGTGATGATGACGCGGTGACCGGGTCGGAGCGACTGTACTTGCGCGAAGCCAATTGGTGGAAGAATGCAAAGATGAGGAGCAGGTCTCGAAAACATAAGGTGACCATTTATTTTAATAACGTGATTAAAAATCTAAATTAAAATTTTATTTAAATATTAATAAATTTTAATTTAAACCGATATGTATAAATTGTTGATAACGTATGCACTTGTTATCAGAATTCAACCAGTAACGATGAAACCGTACCGACGAATGTGATATCATGAAGTGGAACGGACAGAGTTGAACACAATTAAGAGCTTGTGAAACAAAACGTTTTGACGACGACAAGGTGAGTTAAACTCACTCAGTATTTTTCCCATTTATATTTATATAAATTGGGTTTTTATTTTGTGTGCTCTGCTTGCTGATGGTTGCCTGTTTGCTAGTTATACATTTGTTTGTTGGTTTAACTGATGAAATTAAACTGTGTTTAATTTCAGTGAAATACCAAATCGTTATTTTTAACGATTGGTCCCAAATGAGGTAACTTACCTTATTGGCCATGTTTATTTATAAACGTGTTTAATTGCTTGAATTGTTGAATTGTTTGGTTGACTGGTCGATGTGAAATAATTGAATTGAATTGATTGACCTGATTTGTGATAACCAATTGGTACAGGGAAGAACAGGTTGGAGGGACCCAACCGGATCCCTCAAAATGTATTATTTATTTTCATATTATCATATATGAACTGATCTGTTTGTGTGATTGATTTGATGGTTGATTATTGATTGAATATTCAACATCTGTTTGGTTTAAACCAATGGGTGATATTGGTTAAGTGTTTGGCAGAGTATGGCCTTTAAAATCAATCGGGTTATAGACAGTGGTTCACCGTCAGGTGAGCCTATAGAACTGAAGTCATAAAATTTATTTTATAACTGAAGTTGAATTTGAAATATATTATTTTGAACAAAAGTTATTAAAGTGAAATAGATATTTTATTTATTTATTTAAGACTTTGATTGGTTATTAATTTATTTTACAAAGTAAACGCTGATGTTAATCAAATTTGCAAGTAGGAGAATAAGAAATTGAATCGAGTGGTTAAACTTTGATAATTGTTGTGTAAAGAGAACAATTAATGGAATTTATTTAAATTAATTATATTTTAATTAATTTAAAGTGAGAATTAATTGGAATCGGTTAGTGGGATAACCGCGTTTAAGTGAATTTAATCGACAGTTTGAATTGGAAGTGCTTATCGAATTAATGTGTTTTTGATTTAAAAATAGCTAAACAAATATCGTTAAATTTAGATCGGGTTTTAAAAAGGATTTATTATTTATTTTAGTAAATAAGGAAATTAACTACTGAAGTAGTTAACGATTGAAGAAAAATTATTATTGTTTTAATTAATAAGAATTTAGGAAATTACTTTTCAGAAGTAATCAAGGTTGAAATGGAAATCCAGTGAAATGGTGGGAAGATTTATGAACGGGTTGTATATTTAAAAACCTAAATCTTTATAATGAAGCTAAAAGGGGAATTTCAAGCGAATACAATAGCTTGAATAATTGTTGCTCAAAAATTTGAATTTAGGTTAAAGGAAATTAAGATAAAAAGGGTTTTAAATAAACCAGGATGATATAAGTGGGATTTAAAGTGTTAAAGGCGTTAAGTTTACATTAACGTTACTTGAACATGAGATCGAGTAAAAAGGAAATAAGTAAACCTAGTTAAAGAAATGGGTTATAGGGTTGTATAACCAAATTCAAGTTATGATGGAAATTGTTTTGAGACTGAAATGAGATATTGGGTTTTGGTTACAACTTCTATTCATCTGAGGATAAGAACGTTGTTTGATCAAGGTCTGAGAGGTAATTAAAATACCCCAACTTGAACAACATCGGGATTATATGAAGGTAATATTAGTTGGTAATCGTAAAAGAGGTTCAAGATAATATAACAAAGGTTGAAAGGAGATTGAAGTGGGAATTTAATTATGATTGTACGTTATTTCACTATGGTTTTTGGGAACCTTAATCTATCAAGTCAGAATTCAAATGTCGTATTTTTGAATATCAAAAGAATTAGAAGTTTTAATTTAACGAAAGTAAATCAGTTTGTTAAAGGCCAAGTGATGTTGAATACTAAACCAGTGAATTCATTGGAATGTTATGATTGAAACACTGTTTATCTTGATAGTTAAAACACCGACTATCAAAACCTGTCCAATACGATTGTTGGTACGGAAAGACCGAATTCGAAATTATATTCGAAAACCATCCCGACCAGCAAATACGTGAAGATATTAGAAAATGGTCGAGATGGAGCATTGAAGACCATAGATTTTCGTAAATGAAAGGACTGCTAAAATCTCTGGTCTGCAGCCAGAGATGTACTGTGGTTCTGTCGTGGTCGGAGTCTACGGGTTGCAAGGACTTCTCGCTACTGATCCCTGGGGTGATTCCTATATTGAATGCAGTAGGAGAGTACCTTCGGTTCATCCTGTTCCTGGATGACTTGTATGGACGAGTGTCTGACAGAGTATTTCCAAAGGAGATTATGTACGTTGATTTCTTCGACGTGCTATAGTTAATGGCGGAGAAATGGTTTTCTCTAGCCAAATAACCAGAGTATTTTTGTGGACGTCAATTAGTGATATCTAGAGGATCTGACGATGTGGCATTCAAAGTGAATGGTGGCCAGATGGTCGAAAAGAGATTCTAGCCTCAAGCCTCATCAACCGGGAAATGACAAAAATCGGGCAGGCAGCATGACTATGTGGGTCGCTCCCATTAGGTTGTATAATCACCTATCTAGAGAAATCCTATTTGCTTCTTAAATCTTTGTTCGATGCTGTCCCTTGTCGGGAGACGGTTGCTGATCCCAACCGTCGGTGATATACATTCGATACACTCAAGCGAAATGAGTGGTCGGTCATGTGAGGGCCGGGTTGCAAGACGTTCTTGTTGAACCCAGTGTATTTGCCTCTACAGATACACTATCGGCAGGTGGTCCCATACCTTGTCATAGTTGGAATCCAATCTCCAATAAGTGCCTACGGTATTTGTTTGTATACTATATATGTGGAGCGTGAGATGCAAGTGTTCCACTAGATTGATATTTACTTGTATTTAGACATTATCATAATATCAGAAAAGATATTGGTTTCAAAACTGTTTTGGGTTATCGTCAGGTAAAATCCGTCCGTGTTTATTTGTGGATTTGGTCTTACGATTATCCTTTTCTTTTGAAAAGATTTTAAACTTTAAAATCATGATTGGATGATTTACCCTTAAAACTGTGCGAGTTTATCTCACTCTGGTTCACCAGACCGACCCGGTGTTTTGTAAATGCTCGGGTTAGCCCGAGGTGTACAGGTTCAGGTTATCGAATGCTGTGAAGCCCAGAGACGGGCTGGAGATGTTCAAACGTATGATATTATATATCTACTATTCCGCTGTGTGTTGTATATGGGAACGGGTTATTATAGTTGTCCCATTGTGTGATGTACTCTGATAGTGTAAGTATTTTTAAAGCTTTCAATAAAGATTTATTTCTGTATTATATTTTGTTCCGTTGCGATGTGAGACTCTGTGTGGTGTGGTTTTCTTCTTCTTCTACTCTAATATTTCTTTCTTTCTTATCTCACCCTATAATTTCTTTCCAAAACAATCCAGTGTTTTCGGTGCTTGGGGGATCGGCATGAGTTACGGTAAAGGTATTTTTGTCGATTTCTGGGGCCGGAAACTGCTGGGTCGTTACAGATCAATATTAATCAAACCAATCTGCGTCGGCCCCAACCAATCCAATATGGGTCGGCATCAACCAACCTATGTTGGGTCGGTCCCAACCAATCCAATACGGGTCGGTACCAACCAACCCACACTGGACGGTCCCAACCGATCCAATGTGGGTCGGTATCAACCAACCCGTATTGGATCTGTCCTGATCTACCCGTTATGGTTGGCATCAACCAACCCTTAATGGTCAGCCTTGACCGACCCAAGAATTGCCGGCATTAGTCGCCCAAATCCGGGTCAGTGACAATCGGTCCTCCGTGACATATAATTTTCGGCACTCTGAAGTGATTCAACTATGTTCTAAAGTGTGAGCTCAGGCAATTTGAATTGCCAAACCCTTAGGTAGAATGCTCAAATACCAACACTGGTCAACAAAAAACAAGTTACGTGGCATGAAAATATCATCAAGTACAAGACTGGTTGTCGTATTTTACACAAACAAGAAGATAAGACTGATCACAACATTCGAATTGATTATAAGAAAATGAGTGTATTACAATGTTTAATGACTCAAGCATTTCGACAAGCACATGATGGGCATTAAACCAAAATCAAGTTTAAAAGAGAATCAATGCTATTCGAGTCTATCGTGTACAACAATAAACCTATCCCAATCAAATCCAATACCAATCTAATTTATTTCAACACCAAAATTTATAATTCAACAATTTCATGCTCATTTCAATCACCAACCAAAAAGTTCAAGCCTCAACACAAAAATTACCAAGTTTGACACAAAATCCTGAAGGGATGCAGTACCTGTGACTTTGGCAAGTTGAATTCAAGGAACAAGGACTGCAACAGAATCAAAAATGATGGAAATTCCTCTTTTGGAGAATCGGGTTAGCGCTGGGTAGATTAGAGTAGGGATAGAAGGCGACTGACTTTAACTGAGGGGCGGATTTGATTAGGAGAAGGGATTGAAATTTTTTGGATTGAATTTCCCTCAAGAATCTCTGGCCATCGTTGAGAAAACTTCCGTTGTGAAGAAATGAGGGTAAAGAAGAGCAGCGGGCCAAAGAGGATTATATAACAACTATATGTATTGGGTCGACCTAGGTCATCGCAAGCGAACAGGCCTAGTTCATGGGGATATTGCGACTGACCCAAGATTGAAACCTGTAGTGTATCACGGATGATCCATCAGAATACAATGGATTTGAAGTATTTTGGAGATCACAATTTTCTGCAAGTAAAAATTATAAACTCCAAGGGAAAAAATGTTATCCATTAGAAATCGTTCATGCTCTGATGGATCGAAATGATAAAACAACTACGGGTCGGTCTCAAATGGGTTATCAAGTTCATCATGGAGTGGGTCGGTCTGGCCAGAAGATGAAACGGGTCGGCCTCATCTTAGAAGACAATGGGTCGGTCTTGTTTCAGAAGGTAGCGGGTCGGTCTCATCACAAAAGCAGCGGGTCGGCCCCAAGATGCAAGAACGGGTCGGCTTCATATATAAAACAGCACCGGTCGGTCCAGTCAATGGAGCAGCGGGTTAACCTCATCTTAAAAGACAACGGGTCGGTTAGATAAAGTAGCGCGGGTCATTCAATTTGGATATGTGGTACGAGTCGGCCAGGCAAGATTTGGGGTAGTCGAGCCAATCTGGGTTGGCCGATTTTTATTCTAGTAAGTCGGAAGCTTGACAACCGACGACAACTGGTAGTGGCATTTTCGTAAATAGCTTTGAGGTCGACCCAAAACCTGCATACTATATTACAGCCATTCCTCACACCTATAAATAGGGGATGAACTCCACATTAATAAGAAGGGAATTCTACGACCCCGAAGGGCTGCCCAACCATTTCTTCGACTAATCTAAGTGATTCTAACATCTCTAATCAAAGATCTAACATCAAATTCGCCATGGAATTGACAAAATCCATTAAGGCGCTCGAAGATTCGTAGATCTACATCATTACTTACTATACTTAGAGATACTATCTAGTTCCTTGTTTAATTTGGATAGATCAAAGTGAAGAGTTTGTAAGAGAGAATGAATCTACTTAGAGATAATTCAAGCCTTGTAAATCTCAAAATGATAACGGAAATTCTTGTTAAAGTGGACGTAGATCTATTCTAGATTGAACCACTATAAAATCCTTGTGTTTTTACTTACTTTTTACGATTGTGGCTCCTTTTTCTACTTCTTACCGTTTGGTGAAGTACTATTAAAGTACCTTTGATGCTTGGTCAATTTTTGACTTAAACACTTCACTTTTATCGATTCACCTAACGTTAAATCCATATATTTAGAAAACGACTGATTTATACGCCATATACTGCCAATTACTCAACCAATATTGCCCATTGGTTAAAAAAACAAATGTTGAATTTCAGGTCAACGTTCAACAACCAAATCAATCATCTAATCAGAACATTTCATATAATGATAATATGAAAGTGAACAACATTAAATATATTTGAGGAATCCCGTTGGATCCCTCCAATCTGTTCTTCCCTATATTAAAATAAATTATCTCACATAAATTCACTGATTATTTCTATAATGGTAAATAACGACTATTTAACACCAACCAATTTATTTAACATCATAAAACAATTCAAACACTTCATGAAATTAAACACGTTTGTTTTATAAATATGACCAACAAGGTAAGTTACCTTCATTGGGCCAATCGTTAAAATAATGATTTGGGTTTTCAATGAAATTAAACAATGTTTAATTTCATCGGTTTAATCAATATATGAAGATATAATTAACAAACGGTCAACCATTAGCAACCATAGCACACAATTATAAAACCCGACTTATATGAAATATAAGTGGGGAGAACTGAGTGAGTTTAACTCACCTTGATCTGAATCGTTGTTTACACAACTCGTTTCAATTAAATTAAACTAGTGTTTAATTTAATTGAAAAAACCAGTTGATTCCAATTTAGTCCAGTTCTGTTCCATGATGTCGTAATCACCAAGACAATTCCAACGGTATATGGTTTTTCCGGTTCTGTTAAGATACGCAAAAATTATAACTACTATATGCATTCGATTTATTTTTAAATAAGTTACTAATTATTCTAATTATAATTTAACTTCCTACTTACCTAAATAATAAATTAATTATGAAATTTACTCCTAATTAATTATCATAAAACTGATTGCAGTTTACATTATATATGGTCGATGTTATTTGAATTCAATCCTAGCTTGACTTGGTTTATCCAAATTGTTTTCCTTAATTAAACTTAGCAGTCCAGAAAATTCGAAATGGAAAACAAGTGCCGACATAGGTACACTGGAAAACTAATTACGTCCAAAGATTTGTTTAACGTCTAACCAGGGTTTTAAGTCAACAAATCTCTATATAAAGTTAATATAAACTTAATTAATAATTAAACCATTAATCTCCTAACTAGTTAAACTAATTATAGGTATTTACGTTTAAAAACAGTTCCAAGCCAACTTTGTTGCTTCACGGAAAAATACGAGGCTGGCTTTTTCCTGCAACAGAAAAATTCATGTTTTCAGTTTACAATTTAAATAAAATCTAATTCCTTAATTAATAACTAATTTAAAATGTTTACGTTAACACTTGTTTCTTCAGGAAAAACGGGTCAAAATTTTTCCATCTTCCCTTCCGTGTGCTTTCTGCTTTGTTCGAACAGAACCCACGCTAACCTCGGCTTCATCAGTGTCGCTCCCTCCACCAATGATCGCCCAATGATCAGAGACCACCAGTAGGTGCGTCGGCCCGTCTCCTTTGATTTCCCTCTGTTCTGACCCCTTACCTTCCACCGTGGTATTAGAAAATCCCTCTCGACCGTGTACCGTTACGAAGCTAAGCCCGGCGCCAGCGATGATCAAAAACCGATTGTGATGGGTCAAGTTAAGGCTCTCAATGAGATGATCATTTTTGTAGTTGAGGGTTCATTGAATAAATAGATGGATTTGAAGAGAAATTGGAAGAAATAATGGAAGCTTTCAGCCATTCAAAGGAAAAGTAGAGGCGCAGTATTTTGTTTCGTTGACCAGGACGTGAAAAACTGAGGGTTTGACTGTACTGGTGTATTTATAGTAAGGGGTTATATTTTTATATTAATAAATGAAACATTGCAATGAAGTATCACACAGAAACATCGACAAAAGACCTCTGTTTTTGACCAAAAAATGTAATCTTAATATAGAAAAATATTCCGGACACAATGGGATAGGTTTCGTCGAATTCCGAGGTTGTTCGTAAAAAGTCCTTTATAATTTACAGGCTAAAAATCACGTGTTTATATTTCCCATGGTCACAAAATAAACCTAATCAACTTGAAACTTTGAAATTCTATTAGACCTTTTTCCTTACGGATCCAACAAAATTTGTTTCGTTAAGATCGGTGTTCGTTTGGCCAATCGTTTATTCCTTTAATGTTACCCCTGTCAAATAATATAAATGATTAAATAAAACAAAGGCGTTTATCGTTGCCATGATCACACGGTAAGTCCGATTGACACGAAAATCAAAATCTTATAATAATTAATTAATACGGATCCAATGGCATAAATTTCATTGCATTTCGAGACTGTTTCCTGGTACTCTATTTTTGTATGTCAAACAACATTATTTTGGACAAATTACCTTATGTCCAAAAATAACAAACTAACTGCCTATTCTGACTCTAAACGTCAATACAAACTCAACTGAATTGGTTTCGTGTCTTAATTCGATCGTCTGCTCAAATTACACTCAAATACCCCTTTATTAAATTAAATTAATTATGCGCTATAGAAAATGACTAGGCATTTATGGTTGCCGTTGTCACATACGACATCGGTTTGCCACGAAATTTAATACCGTACAATAATTTAATATTACGGTTCCAACGAAACTAATTTTGTTGAAAACGGACTTTGTTTGCAAAATGGCCACTTTTAAGGCTTGTAATATTATCCATAAAATTATTATTTAAATTCCAAAATGATTCCAATAATAATAAATTATTATCATCATATTTATCCAAATAAAATTATCGTATAGTTATACAATTCGATATCAGCATTCCGAGTTAAAACGATATTCAAATTATATTAAAAATCCTTTTCAATTTATTAATAAACGTTATATTTTAATAACGATTTCCATAACGACTATGTTAAAATTTAATTTGGACATAACTAACAATCAATAACACAAAATCTGAATTTTTCTCTTCCATTTGAAAATTATCATTAACAAGATTCAAACATTTCTAGTTTCGCAGAAATCCGACTTATATCGGATCATGTGTATTCAATCAAAGTTCAAAACTTAATATTACGAACTACCGCGCCATTTCAAGCTCGATTTAAATTACATATAAATTTAATGTTTAAACTTCGTTTTAATAAATGAATTCAGTAATAAAATCCATTAATATTCCAAATATAATATTTAAAATAATAAATTAAATTAAATATTTGAATACCAAAAATACGAGACATTACAAGATGCTTACGCAATTCACATTTCATATCCAATGTGTTCATGAGTGCAGTAACCTAAGAGATGTTACAGGAATTTCCATCTCTTAAGGATTCGCTAAACTAGATACTACATAATACAATATGCTATTATAATAGTGTCTACCAGTAAAGTAATGTACCAAAATAGCATAAGCGGGATTACCATTATTACCCTTGCATCGTTTATAAATATTGTAGTTTATATAGTATGTAAACTCCACCAAATCGGTGAGCTCTCAGGGAGCACTCCATAGGTACAACGCAAAACAAATCGTAGTGGGAGTGATCACAATAATATGACAAGGCAAACGAGGAATACCTATGGTAGAAATCTACTGGTTGCACTCCCGGACTAGTGGTAATGCATAGCCGCAACTACCGCCCACCTCGGAACAACACTCCCAAATCAAAGATGCGCATCAAATAAAATCAATCAAAACGAGGGACTATAGTAATAAAGGAAGAAGTGTTGTCGATGGGGGTAGCTAAACCCACTTGGTCAAGGTATAGCACCTGATTTAATCATTTTAATTATGACCCGAAGGTCAAGGACATTCATTATCGTTCTCTTACTTCATTCCAGTAGCATTCGTCAAACCAACCTACCTCATTCTGGATTCAACCACCATGTACACAGTTGTTAAAGTGGTTTTCGGTATTGGCAAAGAGTATGACAATATCCGATCTCGGACTCTTTAACAACCAAACGCTTATTTCATACCGATTAGTTCTTATACATTTAAAAAAGGGGTTCATACTTCATGTCAAAATATCATATTTTGTTTTAAAATCATTTCAATAGGCAAAAAAGAATATTCTTCATATTAAAATCTAGGGTTCAACAAGAATGCAATCTGGCTATACATGACCGACCACTCATTCAACTTGAGTTTACCGAATATATTATCACCAATGTTTTAGCCAAACCACTGTTCCTCGTAAGATATAGAAGAAACAAATGAATTTTCTCTAGATAGTGATAATACACCCTAATGGGAATGAACCACATAGCCATGTTGCCTGCCCGATTTCTGTCATTTCCCGGTTGATGAGGCTTTAGGTTACGATTACCTTTTTAGAACGTCACATTAACTTTGAATGCCACATTGTTAGATCCATCAAATCATTAATTGACATCCACAAAGATACTCTGGGTGTTAAGCTAAAAGAAGTTGCCTTCTCCACCACCAAACTTGGTATATTTATGATAATCAACGTACGTGATATTTAGGAAATACTCTGTCATACATTTGTCCATACAAGTCATCTTGGAACAGGATAAATCGAAGGCACACTCATATTGCATCCTATATAAGAATCACCCCAAGGATCAGTAGCGAGTAGTCCTCACAATCCGTAGATTTCAACCACGATCGAATCACAGTCTATCTTTGGTTTCATATTAGAGATTTTAAGTGTATCTTCCATTTTATGAAGATCCATGGTCTTCAATTCTTCCATCTTTATAAGTATCCCCGCAAGTTAATTTTGAACGTAAAGTCAGTTCGAAGTGGTTTTGGGTCCAGTTCATATCCCGGTCTTCTCGAACTAACACGTCAAAAAGTTAACAAGGGAATTCATTGATAGTCGGGTTTTAGCTATCAACTCAAAAACAGGACAAATCAGTACTTCTGCAGTTCCTATCCCGGTCTTCTCGAACTAACACATCAAAAAGTCAACAAGGGAATTCATTAATAGTCAGGTTTTAGCTATCAACTCAAAAACTGGACAGAGTATTACTTCTGCAGTTCAGGCTTTTTTATTTAAAACCATTTCAATGATTTTAAAATCAATTCTTATTTCAATTGGATAATTATATTCTCAAATCTCTTTATGTTTTTGTTACTTTGAAAACAATAAATATACCATATCTCTTTAGGATAAGCGCATTCATACATTCCTTATTTATTTTGTTTACTTTGGAAATATCACTATGTTGTCACAAAAACAACATTCCATTTCCTTTACCCTGGAAAAATTGTTTATATTCCCAAAACCCCTTTGTATTTCCTTTTCCTTGGAAATATTGTTTTATATTCTCAAAACCTCCTTTTATTTCTTTGTTAATTATCTTCACCTCTTTACCATTACAAACTAATATCATTCTCAGATAATCTTGAAGTCGTTTAAGTTGGGGTGTTTTATTTACTTCTCAGACCTTAATCGACAACGTTCTTATCTTAAGATGGATATGAGTTTTGTAACTCAAAACTGAAATTTATTCAAATATTAAAACAAAACTCATTTAACAATTTCATTTAAAATATGATTTTATGAACATTTACCTTTATAATTCTCCTTTCAGTTTGTAGCCACTTTTAACTAATCCATTCATTAAGTAATACTTACCAAAATACAACCTTTAGTTTTAATCTTCTTTAACCCGATTAGTTTATAACTTGGATTTAAGCAAAAGCCCTTCTACCAAATCCTTTACATCTGAAATCCATTTAGCATTTTATTTTAGTACAAAATTGGGATTTTTATTTCAAAAAACCATTTACCAATTCTGAAACACCCCACCTCCGTTAGGGTCACTCTCAAAGGGAATGCCCTAATTTTGGTGGAGGTTTATAAGTATAAGTCACAGATATACAAGACAGATATAGGAACACATATTTGTAAACAGCGGAAGAACAACAAACTTTTATTTCATAAAAGCAAATACGTGTTACAAAACATCACCATGATTGTCTTACATCCTTTCCAAAAACATAACATAACATTTTCATAATCTGTCTTGAGTACATTATTTAAAGAAGCATAAATAAAACATAGTTAAACTGCAAAAGCCCCCATAGTGGATTGTCCAAAGCCATAGTTTAAAGCGAAAAAGTCCAAGCAATACATTTCTCTTCTTCAAGCTGGATGTTAAGGCTGATCAAGCTGCTGTGTTCCCTCCCTGTGGACCTGGGGGGGGAACGGAAGAAAGAAGACGAAAGAAAAGTAGAGTCAGACATAAAGCCTGAGTAAGTCTAGTACTATTTTGTCTATGAATAAAGAACTGGGTATGATAAGTATAAACAAGAAGTGGGCAAGCATTATAAACTTGGTTAAGTTGTCTAGGGTCGAATATACTATCGTACCCCATGTTAATCTCTGAACCCATATAAACTAGTTTCCAACTGGCACCCCATAATCAGGGTGATGTGATCCATTCTATGATGATCGGGTCCTACTCGCATAGTTACATGTGTCTTACGGCCCCCGATGTTGTAGTTACCTATGCTGGTCCCACCATGGGGTGTATCAAGTCCCATAGTGGCAACCCGACACAACCTTAGAGTGCACAGGTATGCTACTGGTGCCCAGTGCCTTATTTTTCTGTGCCGGAGTGTGTGCACGCCCGCACTCCGTTAGAACCTACACTGCTACACCACCGCCGTCGATTTGACCTCTTACAATCAGCCCAGTAATCGTGCCCCACCCTGCCTAGTTTCAGGGTATCCTGATACACCTTTTAGGGTTACTGCTGACAAGGGTCCCCCGTTACTAGGTTTTCTATCTCTAGCCAACATGCTAAGTTGGTTAAGTGTTTTCTAACCTAAGCCCCACCAGTCCGTTTAGTTTAGCATGTTCCATTTTGATTAAGTCTTTAGTTCACTTAATCCTAACAATCCTGACTCAGCCTTAATTGTCTTATTAAGGCCCTGACCTCTCACATTAGACAGGTATTGTTGTGGCTGCCTGTTGCCGGTTGGTTCCGGGCAGTCTTACGCCACAACTCAGTCTAACCTCGGGTCCTTATTGGGCTCCATGTTTAACCTCTCACATTGGATAGGTATTGTTGTGACTACTGGACAGCCGGGCGGTTCCGGGCAGGTTTACATCACAACTCAATCCAACCTCGGGTTAAACACATCGTATTCTCTACATTTACATATTTTGTCTTTCTTCTTTATTTCTTATATGTAAATATTTGCGGCCCATTATTAAGTTAATGGTGTAAAGGTTACACCAATCATGGGCCCAACCCATACTTGAATTTGGGCCCTTCTATTTTATATTTTCATTCATTAATTAATTTAACCCAACGTTATTTTCCCCCGTTTTACACGTCCGTTTATATATATTGGGCTTAGCCTTTTAAAGCCCAATTTAGCCATGCGAAAAGGGGAGGCTTAAAGCGTAATTACATACACAAAAAGGGGAAGGTGAGCGTATGAACTTGCAAAGTGACGTTGGAAATACAAACTAGAAACTGGTGTACTTGCATAGTGGTAACATAGGTGACATGAATCAAAGCATGTGAACTTGTAATTGAGATATCATTATTGTCACATGAACCTATATTTTTATTTAGGCATAATGTCAAACATAAGCATGGCATAAATATTTCTAGCATAAGCATGGCATAATGTCTAACATAAGCATGGCATAATATCAAACATAAGCATGGCATAAGTATAGTTAAATTTGTTCACATAACCATGGCATAATTATTTCTAACATGAAATCATGATTCTTACTTTAGCCATGTAAACTTACAAAAAGGGACCTTTTGAACCTAACCTAGCCATGTACCACATATGTCATCATATGATTCTTGTAAACAAGATAGACCTAATCATGGTTGCCAAATATCAATCATAGCCTAGCCATATTCATAAGTTTGCAAATAGGTTTTCTAGTACAAAAGCATGGCTTAATACATAATGCCAAATTCTCAACATAATTTCATATGGATAATAACCAAACTTGTTCCAATTACTTACAAAATGATTTATGCATAAAAATATACATCATGGTGGCATAGAAGCAAACCCCAAACTTGCATGAATTTAAATCAACTACATACATGTAGCTTCAACATGGATTACATAATTTGCGAAATATTCCAAACGTATACTTGCATAGAACTACCGTATGTAGTTCTTTATAATGAATAACATAATTCATAAATATCCAAACGTATATAATATTTTAAATTGATAAGAACGCACAAATATGAATTACTTTATTGCCACAATTCAAGCATACAAACCAATACAATTGTTTATTCATACCAAAGTAATACTCTACTTACAATGGTGTGACGAATTCTCCAATTAAGAGATATGATTCCTTTGTTGAATTGATTTGATTTAGGTCGCTTTAAGCTTTAGAATTTTCCTCATAATCCTCTCTCCAATTGGTGGCTACTCCTAGTCGTTCCTCAGCAACATGGCGGCTTTGTTCTTATTTTTGAATGAATAGATTAGGGTTTAGTCTAGGGTTGTTTATATAGAGGTTATGAACTGATTAGGACCATTGATGTTGCTTGGATTGATCATAGCCATTCATTAGGAAGAGAGACCAATTAGAACCCGCCACCTAGCCCTAATGACAAAGCAGACCACAGAAAATCGGCCAACATAGAATAGGCCAGCCGGGTTAGACTGGGCTCGACCTGGGTCTGGACCAGGTCGACAGCCCTGTCGACAGCCCTGTCGACCTGGTTAGACCAGGTCGACAGCCCAGTCGACCTGGGTGCGTCAGGCGGCGTTTTCCCCCCTGGCCCATTGGGCCCCATTTTCGAATTTAAACCTGATTTATTCTGTTTGAATTTTAAACTTAATTCTCAAACTTCCGAAGGCCATATCTTCTTCATACGGACTCCGTTTTTCGAAAACTCGGACTCTATTTCGCGTATTTTTCCGAGACGAACGCAATGGCGTATCCCGTTTCTCTTAGTTCTTTGATTTGAAATTAATTATACTTTAATTTGTGAATTTCACAGTTATAGAATTCGCGGGGTGTTACATTCTCCCCCACTTAAAAGGATTTCGTCCCCGAAATCTTCAAGTTAGGAGGAATGTATATCCTAACATCCAATCATCCATCTACTCATCCATCAAACACGAGCATCCATTGTCCTTAAAAGACTTCTAATGCTTCATGATCATATGCGATGTGTGTGTGTACATGTACTTATCTAATGCAAAATCAGGCGGTCTACTGATTCAGTTGACCTCCTTAATGCGAATTATGAAAGTGCCATGAATCCATTATGTATGCAAATTTTCCTATTCATGATTCTACATGAGTGCACAATCATTCAATACAAATGAAACATCCACATGACAACACATTAAAGTTCAACCATATACAAATGCAAACATATATGCATATGCAATATGAAGTGACTGAGCCGATCTAAAACCTAGATTGTGTGTGTATATGCAACCACGAGCAACCACTAGCAATCACTTGCAACCACTTGCAACCATCATCCATAACATGTTTCAATTACATGTTTTCATCCAAAAGGTTTCTACCCTAAAGATAAGGTCGAGGAAATATACCTAAAAAGATAGATAAAAACGCAACTTAAGGAAAAGAAAGATCAAGGATGTACCCTCGAATAGAAAAGGGTAGGCAGCGCGTATTCTAGCTTCAGTTTCCCAAGTCGCGTCTTCCTCGGCGTCGCTCCACTGAACTTTGACGAGCTTGACTTCGCGGTTGCGTAGCTTCTTCACTTCCGTTCCTAATATGCGGGTTGGAACTTTTCTTATGGTTGCTTCGCGTTCCACTTCGGCCTCTTCTAGGATATTTGGCTCTACCACCTCAGCTGACTCATGTAGACATTTTCGGAGATGTGAAACGTGAAAAACGTTGTGGACTCCAGCCAACCTCTCGGGTAGTTCTAATCTATAGGCCATTTTCCCAATTTTCTCGATAATAGGGAATGGCCCTACGAACCTTGGTGCCAGTTTTCCTGTGGTTCCAAAACGAACAACGTTTCTTAGCGGTGACACCTTGAGAAAAACTCTGTCTCCAACTTCAAATTCAAGGTCGGTCCTTCTCTTGTCGGCATAGGACTTTTGTCTGTCTTGGGCCGTCTTCATCCTTCTTCGTATTAAGTCTACTTTCTCTGAAGTCTCTCGGATCATATCTGGTCCAAGTATGAGCTTATCAGTAGACTCCCACCAACAAGTGGGCGATCGGCACGGTCTTCCATATAAAGCTTCGAAGGGCGCCATTCCGATGGTTGCTTGATAGCTGTTGTTGTAGGCAAATTCCACCAAAGGGAGGTGGTCTTCCCATGTCCCTCTGAAGTCGAGGACGCATAGCCTTAAAAGGTCTTCCAACACTCTGTTTACTCTCTCTGTTTGGCCGTCGGTTTGGGGATGAAAGGCTGTGCTCAAGCATAACTGCGTTCCTACTGCTTCTTGCAGACTCCGCCAAAACTCACCGGTAAAGATGGGGTCTCGGTCACTAACAATGCTAGATGGTATTCCATGGAGTCGAACGATTTCCCTGAGATAAAGTGATGCTAGGGATGAGGCAGTTCTTTTACTTTTGACAGGTAAAAAGTGGGCGCTTTTAGTAAGCCTATCCACTATTACCCAAATGCTAGTGTTGCCTCTCCTAGACCTAGGCAGCCCATCGATGAAGTCCATTGAGATGCTATCCCACTTCCACTGCGGGACCTCTAGAGGATGTAGCAGTCCGCCAGGCTTTTTCTGTTCCGCCTTAACCTGTTGGCACACCATACACTTAGAAACGAATTCTGCCACGTCCTTTTTCATGCCGTTCCAGAAGAAAGTCCTTTTTATGTCTTTGTACATTTTATCCCCACCTGGGTGTATCGTCATCTTGGAGTGATGTGCTTCCTCGAGAACCTTCTTTACTAAATCCTTTGTCTGTGGGACGCATAGTCTTCCGTCTCGCCTTAGTAATCCTTTATCGTCGATGGAGTATCTGTTGAGGTGACTTGAAGTCTCACCCCTAATTAGCCTATCAATCATTTCCACAAGCTGAGGGTCTTCGCGTTGTGTTGTTCCTACTGAATCCACTAAAGTTGGGCGCACTTCGAGAGATGCTAGCAAGCCTGGTACGAAATCGGAGGAGGGCCTAAAGTCGAAACTGGCTATAAACTCTAGGCTTTGTCTTTCAACAAACAACGGGCTTAGGGTCAATTTCTTTCGTCTCAACGCGTCTGCCACTACGTTGCCTTTGCCCGGAGTGTAGGAGATTTCGAATTCGTACGAGGCAAGAAACTCCATCCACCTTTGTTGCCTCAAGTTAAGATCTTTCTGCGACAAAAGATATTTCAACGATTTATGGTCAGTGTAAAGTTCGAACTTCTCACCTAGGAGATAGTGTCGCCAAGACTTGAGTGCAAAGACGATGGCGGCTAACTCAAGATCGTGGGTTGGGTAGTTCTTTTCATGCGCTTTCAACTGCCTTCCGCCATAAGCTACTACCCTTCCTTCTTGCATTAAGACGGCGCCTAGCCCTGTCCCACATGCATCCGTATAAACAGTGAACATCTTGCTCCCATCTGGCAGCGTCAAAACTGGGGCTGTTGTGAGAGCCCTTTTCAGTCGTTGGAAAGAAAACTCGCAATCCAAATCCCAATTGAACACTAGATTCTTATTAGTCAATTTCGTGAGCGGAGCTGAGATTTTCGCAAAATCCCTTATAAACTTTCGATAGAAACCTGCTAGTCCTAGGAAGCTTCGGACCTCAGTTGCATTCCTTGGTGTCTTCCAATCTTGTACCGCCACTACCTTAGCAGGGTCCACCGCTAACCCTTGTTTGGATACTATGTGCCCAAGGAACCTCACCTCTTCCCTCCAAAAGTGGCATTTGGAGAATTTGGCTTTTAGTTGATGGACTCGCAAAGTTTCCATGATTGCCCTTAAGTGTTGAGCATGTTCTTCCTCACTCTTTGAGAAGATAAGGATATCATCTACGAAGACCACTACGAATTTGTTGAGGAAATCTCTAAATACCCTACTCATCAGGTCCACGAAGTAAGCAGGTGCATTTGTCAAGCCGAAAGGCATGACAAGCCATTCAAAGAAGCCGTCTGGGGTTCTGAACGCCGTTTTATCGATGCTATCTTCAGCCACCCTTAGCTGATGAAAACCGGTCGCTAAATCGAGTTGGGAGAAAACAGACGCTCCTACAAGCTGGTCAAATAAATCGTCAATTCTAGGGAGAGGGTGCCTATTCTTTTTCGTTAGCTTGTTGAGCTCCCTATAGTCAACACATAGACGGAGTGAACCATCCGCCTTTGTAGCGAACACCACTGGAGCGCCCCATTCTGAAATGCTCCTCCTAATGAACCCCTTTTCTAGAAGCTCTTTAATCTGTTTACTGAGCTCTTTCCTTTCTCGTGGAGCCATGTGTCTAACGGGCAACGCAACGGGCTTTGCATTATCTACAAGATATATGCGGAAGTCTATTTCCCGCTTCGGAGGCAAGCCCTTCACCTCTTCGAAGACATCCGGATATTCCCGGACCACTCTAACTGATTGCAAATTTTCAACAGAGGCATCTAGCGATTCAAGATAACTAAGCATAACCGCATGCGAGGGATTACAAGAAATTTCCAAAGTATTACCGAGCTGGGTTAGGAGCCTAACAACCCTTTTCTCACAATCAAGGATGGCCCCATTACTGGATAGCCAATCCATACCCAAAATCAAACCATAACCCGAAAAGCCCAAAACAAAGGCACTACATTGAAATTCTACACTTAGAATAGAAATTTTCAATCCCACACAGATCATAGACAAATGAGCTGGGCCCCCAATTGGATTTGAAACAATTAAGGGGTCCTCTACCATACTAGTTTTTAGGTGCAGAGATTCTACTAAAGCAAATGAGATAAAGGAGTGTGATGCGCCAGAATCAAATAAAGTGCGAACGGGGTGATCATAAAGATAAACTACACTTTCTACAGAAGTATTTATACCTCGATGTTGCAGAGGTGGCGCTTCTAGCACATGAACCTGTGCCCCTGGGGTGGATCCAGCCCTCTGCCCCTGTCCTCGTTTCTTTGGGCAGTCCTTAGCCCTGTGGTCTGTCTCACCGTAAGAAAAGCACCCACCATTCTCCTTGGCCTTCTTTTTCCGGCAGTCCTTTACTAAATGCCCCACTTTGCCACAGAAATTGCACTTCCTCTTCTCTTTGTTGCCTTTCCCGCCTTACTTAAAGTCAGTCTTCTTAGGCTGTAAACCCTCTTTCTTCTTGCCCTTATCCTCTTCATTCAGCAATGCCATTTGCACCAATCTTTCATACGTGGCTCCCATGGGTATATGGGTCATGGCCAAACTGTGTAATGGCTCATTCAACCCTTTGACGAAACGGAGAGCCTTCTTGTGCAGGGTGTTGACTAGGTCAAGCCCAAACCTAGCCAGCTCATCGAACTGATTCACATACTCTCTGACTGTCTTGTCTCCTTGCTTAAGAAATAAGAATTTTTCCAACTGCAAACTTCTTTCTGCATCTGAGAGAAATTTAGTCTCAAACCTTGCCCTAAAGTCCTCCCATGTCTCCACTGGTCTTTCAGCATTAGTGACTTCCCACCAGTAGGAAGCCTCGCCCTTCAATAGCCACACTGCCAATTGTACTTTTTGTCTATCTTCTACCTCAAAGATGATGAATAGGTCCTCCGTTTCTTTTAGCCAATTTCTAGCTGCCACGAAGGATTCAGTTCCATGGAAATCCCTTCCTCCCATAGCTTTAAAATCTTTACATATCTTAGCAAAATTGTTTCCCCGAGGAGGAGGTGGAGGAAAAGGTGCTGCTGCAGCTGGATGACTTCCTGCAGCTGGGGGAGGAGGAACGGTAGGACCTGGCTGAGTGGCCCCTGCTTCTAAGAAGCGTCTAAACCAACCAGGTATTGGTACCCCTTCTGGCAAGTTAAGATCTTCGGACATGCTGAAACAAAAAGGGTAGATTCAGAACGAAGGATAAGAGATAGTACCTATGGCTTTGGGGAGTGGACTTTGCCTTTTTAAAATAAAATAATATTTTTCTTTTAAAAATGCTTCTTTAAATTTCCTTTTTGAAAATAGTTTTCCCAAAACTTTTTATCTTATCTGGTAAACCTATGCTCTGATACCAAGTGAAACACCCCACCTCCGTTAGGGTCACTCTCAAAGGGAATGCCCTAATTTTGGTGGAGGTTTATAAGTATTAGTCACAGATATACAAGACAGATATAGGAACACATATTTGTAAACAGCGGAAGAACAACAAACTTTTATTTCATAAAAGCAAATACGTGTTACAAAACATCACCATGATTGTCTTACATCCTTTCCAAAAACATAACATAACATTTTCATAATCTGTCTTGAGTACATTATTTAAAGAAGCATAAATAAAACATAGTTAAACTGCAAAAGCCCCCATAGTGGATTGTCCAAAGCCATAGTTCAAAGCGAAAAAGTCCAAGCAATACATTTCTCTTCTTCAAGCTGGATGTTAAGGCTGATCAAGCTGCTGTGTTCCCTCCCTGTGGACCTAGGGGGGGGGGGGAAACGGAAGAAAGAAGACGAAAGAAAAGTAGAGTCAGACATAAAGCCTGAGTAAGTCTAGTACTATTTTGTCTATGAATAAAGAACTGGGTATGATAAGTATAAACAAGAAGTGGGCAAGCATTATAAACTTGGTTAAGTTGTCTAGGGTCGAATATACTATCGTACCCCATGTTAATCTCTGAACCCATATAAACTAGTTTCCAACTGGCACCCCATAATCAGGGTGATGTGATCCATTCTATGATGATCGGCTCCTACTCGCATAGTTACATGTGTCTTACGGCCCCCGATGTTGTAGTTACCTATGCTGGTCCCACCATGGGGTGTATCAAGTCCCATAGTGGCAACCCGACACAACCTTAGAGTGCACAGGTATGCTACTGGTGCCCAGTGCCTTATTTTTCTGCGCCGGAGTGTGTGCACGCCCGCACTCCGTTAGAACCTACACTGCTACACCACCGCCGTCGATTTGACCTCTTACAATCAGCCCAGTAATCGTGCCCCACCCTGCCTAGTTTCAGGGTATCCTGATACACCTTTTAGGGTTACTGCTGACAAGGGTCCCCCGTTACTAGGTTTTCTATCTCTAGCCAACATGCTAAGTTGGTTAAGTGTTTTCTAACCTAACCCCCACCAGTCCGTTTAGTTTAGCATGTTCCATTTTGATTAAGTCTTTAGTTCACTTAATCCTAACAATCCTGACTCAGCCTTAATTGTCTTATTAAGGCCCTGACCTCTCACATTAGACAGGTATTGTTGTGGCTGCCTGTTGCCGGTTGGTTCCGGGTAGTCTTACGCCACAACTCAGTCTAACCTCGGGTCCTTATTGGGCTCCATGTTTAACCTCTCACATTGGATAGGTATTGTTGTGACTACTGGACAGCCGGGCGGTTCCGGGCAGGTTTACATCACAACTCAATCCAACCTCGGGTTAAACACATCGTATTCTCTACATTTACATATTTTGTCTTTCTTCTTTATTTCTTATATGTAAATATTTGCGGCCCATTATTAAGTTAATGGTGTAAAGGTTACACCAATCATGGGCCCAACCCATACTTGAATTTGGGCCCTTCTATTTTATATTTTCATTAATTAATTAATTTAACCCAACGTTATTTTCCCCCGTTTTACACGTCCGTTTATATATATTGGGCTTAGCCTTTTAAAGCCCAATTTAGCCATGCGAAAACGGGAGGCTTAAAGCGTAATTACATACACAAAAAGGGGAAGGTGAGCGTATGAACTTGCAAAGTGACGTTGGAAATACAAACTAGAAACTGGTGTACTTGCATAGTGGTAACATAGGTGACATGAATCAAAGCATGTGAACTTGTAATTGAGATATCATTATTGTCACATGAACCTATATTTTTATTTAGGCATAATGTCAAACATAAGCATGGCATAAATATTTCTAGCATAAGCATGGCATAATGTCAAACATAAGCATGGCATAATATCAAACATAAGCATGGCATAAGTATAGTTAAATTTGTTCACATAACCATGGCATAATTATTTCTAACATGAAATCATGATTCTTACTTTAGCCATGTAAACTTACAAAAAGGGACCTTTTGAACCTAACCTAGCCATGTACCACATATGTCATCATATGATTCTTGTAAACAAGATAGACCTAATCATGGTTGCCAAATATCAATCATAGCCTAGCCATATTCATAAGTTTGCAAATAGGTTTTCTAGTACAAAAGCATGGCTTAATACATAATGCCAAATTCTCAACATAATTTCATATGGATAATAACCAAACTTGTTCCAATTACTTACAAAATGATTTATGCATAAAAATATACATCATGGTGGCATAGAAGCAAACCCCAAACTTGCATGAATTTAAATCAACTACATACATGTAGCTTCAACATGGATTACATAATTTGCGAAATATTCCAAACGTATACTTGCATAGAACTACCGTATGTAGTTCTTTATAATGAATAACATAATTCATAAATATCCAAACGTATATAATATTTTAAATTGATAAGAACGCACAAATATGAATTACTTTATTGCCACAATTCAAGCATACAAACCAATACAATTGTTTATTCATACCAAAGTAATACTCTACTTACAATGGTGTGACGAATTCTCCAATTAAGAGATATGATTCCTTTGTTGAATTGATTTGATTTAGGTCGCTTTAAGCTTTAGAATTTTCCTCCTAATCCTCTCTCCAATTGGTGGCTACTCCTAGTCGTTCCTCAGCAACATGGCGGCTTTGTTCTTATTTTTGAATGAATAGATTAGGGTTTAGTCTAGGGTTGTTTATATAGAGGTTATGAACTGATTAGGACCATTGATGTTGCTTGGATTGATCATAGCCATTCATTAGGAAGAGAGACCAATTAGAACCCGCCACCTAGCCCTAATGACAAAGCAGACCACAGAAAATCGGCCAACATAGAATAGGCCAGCCGGGTTAGACTGGGCTCGACCTGGGTCTGGACCAGGTCGACACGCCTGTCGACAGCCCTGTCGACAGCCCTGTCGACCTGGTTAGACCAGGTCGACAGCCCAGTCGACCTGGGTGCGTCAGGCGGCGTTTTTCCCCCTGGCCCATTGGGCCCCATTTTCGAATTTAAACCTGATTTATTCTGTTTGAATTTTAAACTTAATTCTCAAACTTCCGAAGGCCATATCTTCTTCATACGGACTCCGTTTTTCGAAAACTCGGACTCTATTTCGCGTATTTTTCCGAGACGAACGCAATGGCGTATCCCGTTTCCCTTAGTTCTTTGATTTGAAATTAATTATACTTTAATTTGTGAATTTCACAGTTATAGAATTCGCGGGGTGTTACAAATTCCTTTTACAAAAACCTATTTAAGCGTTTATCCTTTGCATTTGAATATCCTCTTTTAATACCAATCGATTTACTTAATTTATTAATTAAGTAAATCATTGGGCTTTGAATTCCTTTATATTATTACTTTATTTATACGAATTGGATTTTATTATAAAGTCCCTTATAAACTTTTCCAAAGTTCAACTCATGAATTCCATTAAAAAGATGATTACTTCAATTATTATTAATTAAAATAATAATTAACTTCACCATTAAATAAAGTAAAAGCAGTTTACTTGGGTATTAACTAAAAATAAAATAGTTAATCTCTTCTTAGAAAGTTATTTAAATATTATTAATGATTACTAACTCGATAATTGCCATTAAACACTGTTAATTAGTTTTTGAGAAATCCTATTAAGATTAAACGACTATTCGTTAAATCTATTTTAATTAGATTAATAATCAGTTTTAATTAAAACAGTTGACTTATCCAACTTAAAAACATCAGCTAACTGGTTAACTGATTTCAATTAATCCCTCCTCCTTAAATTAATTAAAAACAAAATTAATTTAATAAATCTTGCTTAATTGTTTCATCAAAAACAATTATTCCAACTATTTTCCCGTTGGTTAATTTCTGACTTACTTCTTATAAAAATTATTTAAACGTAAGATTTTGCTATACAAATTACTGATAATTATTTTATAAAAACTAATTATAAAATACTGATTTATTTATAAAACTTCTATTTATATATAACTTATAAAAATATAATTGAAAATCTTGCTTCAGTTATAAAAATTATTTTTATAACTTCAATTACGTCAATTCGCCTAACGACAAATCGACGTCTTTAAAAAGATGGATTTAGGTCATCTGTTGCCGACCACTTAATCAATACCGTTTATTGATTAAAACACAACAATTGTTGAATTTTGAATTCAACAATCAACTTCTAAACAGGATTTAACGTTACTTGGGACAAACAGTTCGTATATATGAATAATGTGAAAGCAAGTAACATACAAAATATTTGAGGAATCTAACTGGATCCCTCAACATGTTTTTCCCTGCATCACAGCTCATCATATCATTATATAAATGCATATGAAATAAATATTTAACATAAAATATTTAAATAACAGAAATGCAAATAACGACAAAAAACAATCAAAAAATGACATTCAAAGCATCCAAACATCCAATTTATATTAATAGCAATAATTTATAGTTATATGAATTTAATCACATGATAGGATTCCAGAAGCCGTGAGAGTTAACTCACAATTTTGTTCCCGATTGATGGTTCAGGTCGATTTACATAGTTTCAAACAAGCGTTTGAAAATATATAAAAATCCCAATAGCTCCCAAGCATTCCAAACTAGCTCAATCGGGAAGTACTCATCGCCACGATCTCAATGGATCTTGTTTCGTCAAATTTTGTTCATGTATGCAATAGTTATAGATGTTACAAGTTTTTACTTAAATTAAAATACCTTAACCCTTAATTATATTATTAAGATTGAATACCATCATTAGTTAAATTAATTACCATTAAACCATGCTTAAGCTAATAACAAATATCGTGATTCCTTCGTTCCCAGTTCAAACATTTCGACAACTTCAACTCACCGCCTCGCCTCCCCTGACTGACCAGACCCCATGGCCCCGACCCTCTCAGCTCTGCCTGACATCCGGCTATCACCTACAATCGACCTTGTACCTATCGATGCTATGTAGCTCTGCCCTAGCATTGAAATGCGACCCAAACTCGAGACCAACACCGAAGAAACCCTTCCGTTCACTATCGTGTTGCGGCTCCTCCAGTTAACCGGAATCCGCCATCACTAGACTGAGTGACGCCCCGAACCCTCATGCTCCCATCGACACCACCTTGGTCCACTTCGGTGGCCTATAGCTCATGCACGAACCCACAGATCCAGACAAACCCAAATTTTGATCAACTTCGTCAAACTCCGATCACCGACCGTCAGGGACTCGCCACTACTACCCACTGATGTGCAATCCTCCCCTACCTTCACCTGAAACAGCTTGCACTAATTCCTCCCAGATTCACAGAATTTGGTAAAACCCGTTGCGACTTCGGGACAAGATTCCGTCCACCCAATTAAATTGAACGCCACCAAATTATGTTGGTGTGTCGAGCTTCCCAAGCTCTTCAATTTCCTAGTTGACAACCTCTGCCAATTCTCATTCTTTTAGTAGACAAAAATCGCTTTATAACATAAGAACAAAAGGGGATAGTGGCTGTAATATTGACCATGCGATTGATTTTTAACTTAGGTTAAGATATTTTAGGGTTGTTTATAATACGGTTTTATTATTAAAATATTCTCACGAAACTTACGCCCGAAATTTCATGCGTAAATGACCATATACAAGCTCTAATCGCGATGAAAATTGAAATCTTATAATAACTCAATATTCCAGACACGATCGAACTAGTTCCGTCGAATTCTAAAATCGTTTACAAAATCTCCTTTTTATTTCATAATGTAGATCGATACGCATTTACATCGTGCACAATCACAAGATAAATCCAACTGACTTGAAACTGGAAATCTTACAATAATTAATCATTACGGATTTTATAAAATTAGTTTCGTTGAAATCCAAGGTCGTTTGAAAATTGGCTATTCTCAAGTTCCAAATTGAATCGATAAAATATACAGTGATTTCACAACAAACAAATTCATTGGTAATAAATTATTATCATCATATATATTCAAATAGAATTTTATATAGCTTCGAAATAAACTACTTTGGATTTTAAACTCAATTCTTTGAATTCCGAGTTAGAACGATATTAAATTTATTAAAAATCATTTTATTTCATATAATAAATCGTTATGGTTCATAAACGATTCTATAGCGACTTTCTAAAAATTTGATTTGAACATAACTCAAAATCTACAGTATGAAATCTCCATTTATCTCTTTAATTAGAAAATCAAAATCCAATATATCCGAACGAGTCTTGTTTCAAAGAATTCCGACTTATATTTGATCCTGTATACTCAATTGAAGTTCAAATCGTAAAACTACGAACTACCGCGACGCTCCGAGCTCATTTTTAATCAATTATAAATTATATGTTCAGATTTCGTTTAATAAACGAATTCCTTATTATAATTCAAATCTAAACTTAATTAAATCTTTTTATGCTGTCCAATTCATACTGCATTGCATATTCAACTTATTTCGACTATTTCAGAATTAAATTTATTTTTATTATTCAAATTGAATTAATACTCAAAATTGTTAAATTCGAGTTATTTAAATTATTAAATCAACATTTAAAACCAATTTTAAATGTTCAACTTAACGGCTAAAATCTGAGTTGTTACACTGCATGGAGATTATGCAATTAAGAACTGCATGAAGCTCATGTGTTTTTTAACTACGTGAAATACATGTAGTTTTTAACTACATGTGCTCCATGCAGTTAAAAACTGTATGAGCCTACAGTTTTAACTGCATGACACCCATACAATTAAACTTGTATTTTAATGACAATGGATATCATTTGAAGTCTTACTTAACTTGTGATTTAATGGTGAAAACAATTCTTTAATCTGATTAATATAAAATAATTATCGCATTTTAAAATTAAAATTAATGAGTTATCGGCGTTAATAATTATCGGTTGTTGTTAGTCGCACGTGACGTTAAAGAGGCCTTGTACCAAATTTATATAGTTATCGAGTCAGGATCATGCTTTGCAATTCAATTATGAAATGAAAACCGAGAATAGTGTTCAGTTTATTTTAAGGGTGATGCAAATTATACTCCGCTAAAGATGTTTCCTCACACATATATCCTCTCATCCGATCAAATTCTTTACTTACCCATCTGCATCCACCTTTTTATATTTCTTAAAACATTCATTGACTGCTTCTGCCTCTCTTAAAGTAATGAAATCAAAATTTCTTTGTTTAATGGCAGTTAAACTTTTTTTTATGCTTCATCAATAGGATCAAGAGCACCCCAAATAGTGCGGCACCCCTTTAGCCCTCCTGATTTCCACATATCCCGGTTTCTCTCTCCTCCCACTAATTCTCTCTCCCTCCACTAACTCATTTAACTATAAATACTTGCTTTAGCTGAGGTGCAAAAGGGGTGCCCTGCAGCGTGCCTCATAATATACATACATACATACATACATATATATATATATATATATATATATATATATATATATATAAACATATATGGGATAGGATCAGGGAGCCCCCCTAAATTTCAGCCCCTCATTTGCACCTCAATTTCAGCCACTCATTTATATTAAAAAAGTGAATGGAATGTGAGTGGGAGGTGAGAGAATGAGTGGAAGGAGAGAGGGAGGAAATGTGTGGTGGAAAAGTGGTAGGCTAAAGGGGTGCTCACTATTTGAGGTGCCACTGAACCTGCCTCTATATATATATATATATATATATATATATATATACACACACACACACACACATATACATATATATATATATATATATATACACATATTCATACATACATATATACATATATATATATACATATATACATATACATATATATATACATATATACATGCATACATACATATATACATGCATACATACATATACATATATACATGCATACATACATATATATATATACATACATATGTACATATATACATACATACATATGTACATATATACATACATACATATGTATATACATACATACATATATGTATATATATACATACATACATATGTATATATATACATACATACATACATGTATATATATATACATACATACATGTATATATATATAAATATACATACATATATATATATATATATACATATACATATATATATATATACATATACATACATACATATATATATATATATATATATATATAGACACACACATATATTTAATACACACACGTATATAAATCCAACTAATTTGGTAGAAAATAAACCGAATTCAATTATAAGTAGATTTTTCATTTTTTATAAATTGTATAATGCTAACTAAGATTAATATAGTAAACAATGATCTGTAGCTCAGATCCACTGTTAAATTAAAACATTGTAAACATTAGTTATCATCTGTTCCTTAAAAAAATTTACGTAATTATATGGAATATCTATTTACATGCATGTTCTCAAAACAATTAATATCTTAACTCATAAATTCTTATTCCAAAACTGATAAATAAAATTCTATCACTAGCAATTGATAGAACTGAAAATAACGATGTTAGAGGTTGTTTCATTCTATTTCTACACTACTTTGTTGTTTTCTAATAATTCTCTTAAATTTAAGGTGATTTTTTGAAGTATAGTTTGTGATTTAATTTTATTAAACGTCCAAGTGATATTGATGAGTGCTTAAATGGCCTGTGTCGCGCCATATTACGATGCTTCAATTTACCTAAAGCTCTTCTTTTCTCTTTCTACCTTTCACTTCTGGTAGTTCTTCAGTTTTATGCTTCTATACATGTCTATAACTCATTATGTTGAATGCCTTTTCTTTTATTATTCTTACAATTAAATAAATAAATAAATAAATAAATAAATAGTGTGGTGCTAAGGGCACCCCAATATGTTCTTCCTACTACCGCAATTAAAAAAAATAAAACTCATTAAATTTTGTATGCTTCTTAATACCACATTACCTTTCCATTCTAATCTCTCACTCAATCATTATTTGCCGAAATAAGCACGTACTAAGCTAATCTAAATACCCTAATATCTCGTTATCGTTGTCTTCTTCGCATCTCCCACGGAAAAATTCAAATTTGTACGGTAATCTCTCAATTGTTTGGCGATCTGAAAATCATAATCCGTCACTTACTCTTCTAGTTTGTTTAATTCAAACCTTATTCACGGCTTTTGTATGTTGCGACGTCGAATTCGTCGATCGGTTATAGATCTAGGGTTTAGCTCATTGATCGGTTTTACAAATGAGGACGAACGAATATCGAACGAAATAGAAATAGGGTAAAAAGTGTGGTAGCCCCTATTTTTTAAGTGTGCGTTATTAAGAAAAGTGTAATACTAATTCTTATGGTATTTTTTAGTCGTGGTATTAGGAAGAATATATTGGGGTGCCCTTAACACCACACAATTAGGGGTGAGCGTTCACTCGGTTCGGTTGGTTTGAACATAAAAAAACTCAAACCAAATTGAAACCGAAAATTTTCCAAACCGAACCGAATCGAACCAAATTAATTTCGATTAATTCGGCCGGTAATCGATTTAACCGAACTTGAAGGATGTATTATCATTCAAATGATGAATTCACTCAAAATAAAATATAAATTCGTGTTTGGAGAAATTATATATAGTAAATTTTATGTTTATGATGAAATTTGATCTATTTGCAACAAATGCATTTGTATTATATAGTTAAACTAATTATTTATAGTACTTTAATACCGCAAAATTAGATTATAAATTAAAAGTTTGGTTAATTCGGTTTAACCGATAACCAAACAAATTTATTATACAAACCGAATTCAAACCGATTTAGTTTTAAAACCGAACCAAACCGACCGAAATGAACTGGTTTGGTCGATTAATTCGGTTTGAACCAAATATTGCTCACCCCTACACACAATAAATAAATACAGTATATTTTATCCAAACATGGCACTCATTCAACTTTCTAACAATCCACTGGTTATCTCTTATATGAAGAAGTGGAGTTCATAGGGTGATCCAATGATGTAGATTGAGCGTGTCACCAATTATGTCAAAATTTTATGTCTATATAGACTTTTCCATAATAAGGATGACTATTTAGACACAAATTGATATTGAGTAACACAAACCCTTGACCATTATGATTATTTTGTTCTTATATGAAGAAGTGAAGTGGAGTTCGTATGGTGATCCAATGGTGTAGATTGAGTGTGTCACCAATTGTGTCAAATTTTTATGTCCATATAGATTTTTCCATAATGAGACTATTTAAACAGAAAACTAGACACAAACTGAGTAACACAAAGTCTTGACCATTATATTATTTTATCCTTATATGACTATTTTAACACAAAACTAGACACAAATTGAATAACACAAAGTCTTAACCATTATATTATTTTATCCTTATATGAAGAAGTGGAGTTATAGAGTGATCCAATGATGTAGATTGAATGTGTCACCAATTGAATCAAAATTTTATGTCTTTATAGACTTTTTCTTAGATAATTCTATCTAATCAGTTAACATAATTTTACATCTTAACGTTTAGAATCAGTTATAGAGTGATCCAATGATGTAGATTGAATGTGTCACCAATTGAATCAAAATTTTATGTCTTTATAGACTTTTCCTTATATAATTCTATCTAATTAGTTAACATAATTTTACATTTTAACGTTTAGAATCGCGTAATTGTCTTTGGATTTGGAAACCCAAAACGATCAACAATCTTCAGGGGATTATTTAGTCTTTTATTTACATTTTTGCATAACCATCTGTATTTGACAAATTTTCTTATAGTAACCTACCATGCATATTCAAAGGGCATTGTTATTAACACTCCAAAGAAGGAGGGCCAATTTTTTTTAATTTTTTTTTCAAAAATTGTTAAGGGGGGTACCAATGAGGAAAGTAACGCCTTAACAAACAAAGGTAATTTTACTTTATTACCCGTTTAGCCCCATAACAAATAAATGTAATTTTACCTTAATAAATAATGCAAGGGTCGTAGTAATTTTTTTTTGATTCACATATATCGATTTTTTAACCTTAAAGGACAAGCGTTTTCGAAGGAATATGATCGAACTATTTTTTTTCTGGTTGACATAAATATGTTAAATTTTATTAGGCAATGCACCGAAATGATTATTAATTTTTGACATAATATTGTTGAATTCATATATAATTGATTACGTAATGCATTCGATGCAGTGATGACGAAGTGTTTATTTTAATTCGGTTTGTGTAGTCCCTTAACAAATTTAATGCTAAGGGAACCAAATATTCAAGGAGTGGAGTGTCAATAACAGGAATATTGAGTAGTGTAAAATAATAAATTTGTGTAGTGCCTTTAACAAATTTTCAAAAAGTGAAGTATTTTTATAAAAATGACTCCTCTTTAACAATCGTTGAGTGTTAATAACAATACCCTATTCAAAATATGTGAAAACAAATATGGTAATCCTTATTCAGAATAGAAACAAAATTAATGGTGAGGGAACCAAATATCAAAAATAGTTTCCTTCCAAATTTATGTTAAGTCAAATTTCAACTCCCAAACATAACACCCGTGATTGTGGTTTTGTTAGTAAATGCTAATAAAAATTTGTGATAATATGATTGGAAAAAATTACCATATGCGTAAAAGAACGTTTGGAAACAAATAACAAATATTTAACTTGTAAGAGTGATATATATTATGATTTCTTTCCCTGTTCTTCTCATATTCCTCCCTCTATGGCTCTATATCGTGTCAGCGCAAGTGAACTTTTTTTTTTTAAATACCATTTCACCAAAAAACCAAAACAAGCAAAATATGAGCATCAGCTTCAGCATCTTTCCCCAGTGAAGTCCATATCAAAAGTAGCATTCATCATTCTTCAAATTAAAACTTCAATTAGTCCATTATACTTTCTGAAGGTATTACTCCTTTGTTAGATTCATTAGTTTTTTTCATTCTTTTTTTCCAGCCATGTAAAATAGAATTGATGTTAGGTTACTTAACTTATTTATTGATTTAATCAGTCGTTTTTTTTTTTTTTTTTTTTTTTTTTGGAAGTTTAATCAGTTGTTATTAGTAGATTAAATTATTAATCCAGTTATAACTAAAAACGAATCATATCTAATAATTAATAAATTATTAATACTCCCTGAAAAATTCTGGTAATAGTTTATTTGTAAATTCTAGTTGATTATTTAGAGGTGACAATCAGTTGATTTCATTTCACCTTACTAGTCAATCTTTAGTTTTCATACATATAGCTGTGGCTGTAAGCACAAACTTTTCATCCAGGTGTACTTTCAAAACACACTTAAATGTAAACAAGCAGTAGCAAGGACTGAATCCGAAAAGAATAAAATTTAACATCTATTTTTAAACAAAAATTTTTGAAGCGTAAACAAGGTCACAGGTTCAAAATCCTACTGCAACAAAAAACATATATTTTTTTGTTTACATTTTCACGTTTATTTTTGTTGAACTAGAAATTTGAAATCTAATAATTTTATATCTGTTTTTATATGCACTTGCATTGCACATGCCATAAAATATATTTCATAACATCTTTACAAGAAAACCCAATCACTCCATAACAAGCTCCTCAACGTTGCTAAAAAATATTACTTGCATATGTAACTAGAATTTTTTTTCCTTGTTGGCAAATGCAAGTTTAATTCAAATAACATTATTATTTTTCTAATAATATTTTAATATTTTTTCCATTGTAAAATCAATTTGAATATTTGATTAAATTTGCATGCCTTCAAACGTGATACATGATTC
Source organism: Allium sativum (assembly GCA_030737875.1). Classification (NCBI taxonomy): domain Eukaryota; kingdom Viridiplantae; phylum Streptophyta; class Magnoliopsida; order Asparagales; family Amaryllidaceae; genus Allium; species Allium sativum. The sequence continues at coordinate 524,840,066 of CM060921.1, read as the reverse complement.
ATATTAAAGGAGTAAGAAAATAAAACGCCACCATGGATTAAATCAATAAGTAAGTTACGTAACATAACATCAATTCTATTTTACATGGCTGAAAAAAAAAAAAAATACGAAAAAAAACTAATGAATTTAACGTAGGAGTAATACCTTTAGAAAGTATAATCAATCTAACTGAAGTTTTAAGTTGAAGAATGATGAATGTTCATTTTGACATGGACTTCATTGGGGAGAGATGCTGAAGCCGATGCTCATATTTTGCTTGTTTTGGTTTTTTTGTGAAATGACATTCAAAAAAGAAAAAGTAAGAGAATATGAATAGGTAGCATACAAATAACAGACAGAAAACTAACAGCCATGATTTCAACTCAATTATAAAATGCAGAACCGAGAACAAGTCTTCAAGTGCAAAATTACTTAAATGGTAAACCTGAACTTTAATATTAAATTTTTTAATAAGTTAAAAAAACCAACTCTAAAGTCGAGTCAAACATATTGTACATAAGTGTTTTAAGGTTATAAAAATACATTCCCGATTTACCTTTCAAATAATAAATCATTAGGATTACAGCTATATTTGAGTTGTCAAAGTTGGAATTTTTCCCTAGTGAGCAAAACCACGCTTTTAATAGCCAAGATGCATAGTACCGCATATCACAAACATATATTATCGATATAGCAGTATTAATGAGTATGTTGAAACGAAATTATCTTACATATACTTTGATAAGTATATACATATGAAATAATGAATTTACTGGAAACAGTGTAAGAGAATAGGTAGGTGATATAAGAGCATTCCAGTGCGCGAGCGCACGAGTTGTTTTGAAGTGTTACAAACCATGATCAGCTTATTATTGAGATTTTTGTTTTGATCCCACCTGCATTTAGATGCAGATGCATTAATATAAGAGATAACGCAGTATTATTAGTTGAGATAAAAATAAACCGTGCACATACCATCTACTTCCAGAAACTGAACTTCTTTCACCATGTCTGCAGCTGCATTATACTTGAACCTGGAACATTTGTGGTAAACTTTATACCAAATTAACCAACCAAAAATTTATTTTATGATATCTAGTATACTACCAAACACAGCACTTTTTTCGACAAAGGGATGCTCAGTTAAAAATAGCAACTGCAGATAGAATATTGAAGACTTGATGAAAGATTATAGGGTCATGAAAACATTAAATCCCAAATTAGTAAATCTTATCCAACGATGAACATTCATCAAAATTTGTAAAGTAGCATCGCTATCCTCATTCTCCATTGTGGATTCTCTGCTTAACAGAGTTCTAAAACAAAATAAAGAAAACGTCGAAGTTAGCAAAAGTAAACACTGTCTCATTCGGTAAACAAATCGAAATTTATTACCAAAGAAGACCACAAATAGTAATATTGATGGAGGATGTACATCAGCCTCATCGTTCACTAATTGAGCAATACAATTAGCTGGAGAGTTCAAATGTAAATGGCATATGTTTCAGGTAGCTATAAATTCTTCATTCAGGTTTTCAACCTTGAATGAACTAGAACTAGCTAACCGAAACTTGGTCATCTGGATTGAGTTTTTAATGCCCTGTTTGGATCGACTTATATAAGTCATTTTTTTAGGAAACCAAAACCAATTCATTTTGGCTTCCAAAAAGTCAAAAGGCTATTTTATATAAGTCAATCCAAAAAAGACTATTAAACTGATTTTATGCTCAATTAGCGAATGATAAGCCTGATATAGATCCCTTCATTAACATGATTAATTGTGTTGTCGTTTGGTAATAAATTTCCACATGTTTAACTTAGGGAGTCATCTTCTACTTCGACTAACTTCATCATTTCCTTTACTTTTATATATACACCAGCACTATGAGCGAAGAAATTACATCAGAGCATGAGGGTAGTGATTCTACCTGCAGGTGGAACGAGTCTGATGCAAGTGAAATAAAAACCAGGAAGAAATTAGAAGGCCAACAAAGCATAAGAGTTATGCTATGTATATTAGATAAATCTGCTCCTAAGGCGACGCATGGAACTGGATGCATTGAATTAATTATTTAAAACAAAACTAAAAACTAAAAGGGCAACGGATCTGCATTGCTAAAATATATAGTGATCTTTTTTTGTTACTTATTCTAATGTGAGCAACTACGTTAATGGTTTTTTTAATTGTTCAAAAACATTCTCTCTTTCTTCAAAAATGTCATTGCATCCCCAACTAAAATAAATAGAAACATGTTTTAACCAATTAGAACTGAAGCAAAAAACAGATATCTTGATGCAAAAACAAGTTTTCATATTCATATGAATATTGCTTTACAAACGAATTTTGAATAAAGCACAAAAATTGTAGATTTCCTTCTAATTTAATACTTGTGCAAATTTACTTTTCAAAGAGAAATTAGAGTGATGTACAGTACAATTTTCTCTGCTTTATTCGTAAGTGCTACAATGTAGCGCTTTTTCTTTTACTTTTAACTACAATGTTTGTTGAGTTCTAAAGTTCGAGATATGTGATACGTATAAATCCCACAAATTATGTAGAACTGACGCTAGAAACATCATGCATAGGTTAAGCATTAAGAACAATTTAACATTTATACAGACATGATATTATGTGTATGGTTCCAATTTTACAGCTATGGTCCCACTTCAAAGCACACTTCTCAACATCTAAAACCTATTAATGTAGAAATCTAGACTGTGTTTTTTGAGGCTAATGTTGTATAAATATGAAGCATATATGCAAAGGTTTTTGATATAGTAAATAAGTACTGTTGAGTAGACCTTAATGTAAAATCTCATTATTCTTGGTATAATCATGAATGCCAACAAGTTCAAAAATTGGAAGCAGCACATACTACTATGTTAGGATATAATAAATTCCGATGGTTAGTCAATGATAATTTTAGAAGGCCTTGATTTCTTTTATGTACCGTGCTTGAGAATATAAGATTATCAAACTAACATAACACTTGTTGATAAATTCTGAACACATTGTAACAATCTGCATTTGCATACAGCAATGATATAGTATTCTGTAACAACCTGCCCTTTTGACCGCTCCAAGTCGGTAATTAAACCAACTCGAAACGTTTAAAATGACAGATAGTTATTAGCTTCTAAGGTAAATAGAATAAATAAAAGAATCACATATCACAGACACAACAATATCTCGCAGCGGAAACATTTACATAAAATATCAAAGTTTGCATAAATTTTTTTCACAGTGGAAAAATATAAATGTATACATAGATTTTTTTTTTAATCTAAATACAAATAAAAATCTATGTATACATTTATATTTTTCCGCTGTGAAAATAATTTATGCAAACTTTGATATTTTATGTAAATGTTTCCGCTGCGAGATATTGTTGTGTCTGTGATCTGTGATTCTGTTATTTATTCTATTTACCTTAGAAGCTAATAACTATCTGTCATTTTAAACGTTTCGAGTTGGTTTAATTACCAACTTGGAGCGGTCAAAAGGGCAGGTTGTTACATGTTCGCATATAACTTAGTCCCCTAAAACCTGGAATACAATCATGATGTGGCATTGTATTGCTTAAAATGCCTCAATGTAATTTGAAAAGTAACTATTATTCACCCTGAATTCATGCCGTTTTGTTGGTATGCACAATTATTTGTAAGGCGTTACATGCATTAAGTATATAGAAAAGAGTTTTACAATTATAAATTCTAGCATGTTATATTTCTGAATCAATAGCATGTAAATTGTCATTGAGAACAGTACCAGTTTGAACAAATGACCTCAAGTTCTTCAGATGTGCTCTTGGTAGCTTCAACCAGCACAGAAACAATTTCTTTCTTCCGAGTGCTAGCCACAAGTAAATCGTACTCACTAGGAATAATTATAGCTAAAAAATTATCATTTAGTTCGCTCAAGCATAACCTATCAACGGCTGCAAGTGCAACTCTTCGTTTTAACGAATCAACTTCAGGGTCAAAAAGATAAATAGCAAAGTCAGTTATTAACAAGATTCTCCTTTTGATCTTTCCCGATTCAGTAAACTTAAGGACACTGTCCGCAAATATAACTTTTTTGTCACCTGCGAAAATCATTTGAAACAGTATGACATCATGTCAGAAAAGTGCTATGGTATTCTATCATGTTTTAAGGGTACATTTTCTCCAAACATAAAGAAGCATGTGTGTTGGTATCAAAGTTTGAAACCATATTGCTAAAAGTGATGTTTCAGGAATAATGTTCTAACAAACCGACAGTTGCCATGTACCTTTCTTTTCTTTTTATTTTGTATGTAAGCATAGTTCTTATCAGAACCCCGGATTTATTCATAAAACCAAACTTATCTGGAAAAGGCTGCAAAATTATAAGCTCAAGTTAAGTTCAAAATAGACTAGGATGTGTGAGTTTATAAGTTGCTTAATAGAACAATAAAAAATGGTGAAAATGTTTTTACATGTTTGTTTGACGTAGTTGTTTAAAAGAAAAAAAAATACAGAGGCATGCAGAACTTCCAGTGAAATTAAAAAGTGATATATTGGTGTTTACTGCAGATTCTGAGTTGCAGATATCTTGTGACAGGTTTATACTTTTCCCATCACATTATTATTTTAAGATAAGATATGCTTTTTCAATTCCAAGTAAATTACCACTGTTTTGAAAATCATTCAATATTTATAAACGAGATTAAGGGTTGTTTTGTTTTTAAAAACTTGCACTAATTCGATCAAAACTCCTCGTAATTGTGTCAAAAGTATATTTTTGCCTCATTACTATTTGATTTCGTATTAAATTGAATCCATAAAATATTGTAAAAATCATCATCAATTTGACTAACAAGGGTAGAATTACTGAAATTGTCATCTTGTATTTAATCAAAGATTGTCCAATCAGAACTTTTAAAAAGCAACCAAGCAATTATTTTAATATGTATCATTCAACATGCAACAATTAGTATTCTGCATTTAGCTACACATTTGATATCAAGCAATCAATATTATAAACAAACTTAGTACTATTAAGTTTGAAAAAAAACTGACTATTATTAACTTTTTAAAAAATTGATATTATTATTAGTTTCTTAAAAAATCGAACAAGATACATACATTTTTTAAAATAATGGAAATACCCACATGTTTATTTTTAGAAAAAATATGTAACAGACTGATATGCAAACAGTTATTTAAAAAGTTAGTAAGATATAAAAATCAAAACTCAAAACTCAGATTTACAAAATATCCAGGTAATAATCATACAAAAAAATCAGCAACACATTCAACGATTCAGAAAAACTACATAAAAGATATAAAATTACAATATACTATAAATAAGAATGCTCTGAGTGCAAGTTTGAAAATTTCACACAAATTACTACATTGTCTCTTTTAGAAAATTTTAAACACACCACCGTCGAAAACACTGCCACACAATAAACTAAGTTAACCAGATAATATCTAGACGTGAAGGAAAAAATCCACGATAAATAGAATATAATAGAACTTCAATGTATAAACATTTAAAAAAAATAAATCATTTCAACTATTCTTTGCCTAATACTTTATTTTGACTTCTAAAAATGCTGTTATAGCACCCTACCTCGTTTGGACCATGTCACCTGATGTTTCTTGACTAAAACAAAATTTATGCATGAGCATATTTATATTTTACACACAGAGACTCTACCCGAACAAACGTATCACTTAATGATGAGTGGCTTTGCATATTAACCACAGAAATGTTCTGTAATCCTTGGGTTCATAGTCCATGTTTACTTTTTTTATTCTACTAGATGATGATTTGGTACTATTTATGCTAATCCTTTGTATTATAAACCGATATCATATAGCTTCATCATGTATTCATTATCCACACCTTTGGTCAAATTGTCTTATGCTGGACTGGCATAGGAGCATGCACAACGTGTGTAAATTACATTATGCTCAATTAAATTTTTTATCAGTCGGAATATGAAGAACAATGCAATTTCAGAATAAGAATATGAGTGTTTTGTGTAGTCACTAATGTAGATGTAAGTTAAATGATTTGAGTTTCATCTCGAGTTAGCATGAATAGCTTATTGCAGTATGAATGAAGAAAAATGGTGACTTATGTCCGGTCAGGGTTTAGTAGATATGAGAGTATAGCTTGTTATTTACAAAGTACAACTGTTGATCAGATATGAGTTCTTTGATCAAAGAATCGTTTGATTCCAAGTCAACTTAGCAAAAAATATCGACTTCTGTTTTGTTGGAGATTAGATACAGAGGGATAAGCTGTTATTTGCTAAGTGTCGGGATATAGCATGTTTTTTTGCTTGGCACAATTATTAATCATCATCACAAAATACCACAGCTTCTGTTAGAATACGAAGTATCAGACAAATTTGTCAAAATGGAAAAGCCCAAAAAGCCTCAGCTCAACGCCATGCGGTTTTTTTTGCCTCGAGTGCTTTGTTGGATGCTTTGATCACCGTTTGCTCTACTTTCAACAAAAAAGGCACTTAAACCTGCTACTGAAATTGAATTATAGACTCCAAAACAATTTAAAAGGTAAAAGGAAGGACTTCAAAATAATTTAGATGTTAAAAGTCAATTTACAGACTATAATATATCAATTATAAATTTTAAATAATATAAATTTAATGGTCAAAATTAAAGTCAGGTTAAAAATATAAAATAAGGTTTAAGTTGTAAAAGTCAAACTATAAAATAATTCAAAAGTTAAATAAAATTTATGTTTTAAATATAACAATTTAGAATTTAAAGATCAATAACTAATACATAAAAAAGTTCTACTTTTAATAATTTAAACTATTCTACTATTCAAATCAGTTTATAAACAAAATCAGATTTAGATCAAACTTCAATTGAAGTCAAATTCAAATAAGTAAAAATAATTAAGATAGGTTTATCATAGATTAAATTGAAATAAAACTTAAGACGGTTGCTTTAACTATATTTAAAATGATTCAAACTACTAAGTACAGTAAAATTAGATTTTAGAAGAGGAGAAAAGTTATCGACATTTGGGTCAATGCAGCTTTTGACTGCAACAACAGTAGGCAGCGGCGGTGGCAGCCCGTAGGTAGACAGTTGGACTAAATATTTCTTCCTTTTTTGTTTGGATACTTTACCCTAGACGGATTTGAGATCAAAGTCGACACTGATTTGGGATTAAATGGGTCGATTTTAGGTTGGATTTGGGACTGAATTCACAAATATTTCATTGCCCTCAAGTCAATAAAAAAGACACTTTTTTCAACACCTCAAGCTTTAAGTTTCTCAGCGCTTTGAGCGCATTTAGAGTGCCTCAAGCCTCGAGCGTTAGTGGTGCCTTAAACTTTTGAAAAACCCCAAGCTGGCACCTAGCACTTTTTGATGCTTAATTGAGAGCCTTGACAACAGGGAATGTGTGCGCGTATACATACACGTATGTATGTAAATGTATTTATGTATGTGTGTGTGTGTGTATATATATATAGGCAAGCGTTCGGTTGCACCCCAAATGCCCCTTGATTTCCTCCTTTCATTTATATTAAAGAAAGTGGGTGGGAGGTGAGATAATGAGTAGAAGGCGAGAGGGAGGAAATGTGTGCTAGAAAAGTGGTAGGCTATTGGGGTGCCATTGAACCTGCCTCATATATATATATATATACATATATATATATATATATATATGTGTGTGTGTGTGTGTGTGATATATATTACGTATACATACACACACATGCATTTTTAAAAAACTCTCCTGGTTCAAACTTAATCGAATAGACATTCACATGCAATTGATTTATTTTAATTTATACACTGTTGCGAGCAACAAATTCTTAATGATTTGTTTCGCCGATGGGCTGCAATGTTGACAAAATAAAGACGGTCAACATTGCAGTCAGTTGGCGAATCGAATCATTAATAATTTGTTGCTCGCAGCAGTGAATAATTTAAAATAAATCAATTGCATGTGAATATCTGGTTGATTAAGTTTGAACCAAAGGAAAAAAATCAGAAAGAAGGTATTAGAATGTTCCATATTTCCCGTGATATAGATGTGAGTTCATTAGTCAGAGTTTTACTTGATTCTAAATTGGTATTATCAAGCTACTGCAGTTTGCACGAAAAAGATAAAATAACTAACATTGATTTATCATAGATTAAATTAAAATAAAAAATAATAATCAGTTCAAATAACTTAAGATGGTTGCTTTATCCATATTTAAAATGATTCAAACTATTAAGTACAGTAAAATTAGATTTTAGAAGAGGGAAATTATTGATATTTGGGTCAATGCAGCTTTCGACGGCAACGACAGGAGGCAACGGTAGTGGCAGCTGTAGATTGAAAGTTGAATAATAGACAGTTGGACTAAATATTTCTTCTCTTTTTGTTGCGTTATTTTACCCTAGACTGATTTGAGATCAAAGTCGACACTGATTTGGGATTAAACGGGTCGATTGTAGGTTGGATTTGGGGCTGAATTCATCTTCATCGTGCACGCACTTCATTCAGCGTTAATGGAGCAAGATCCCTGAAGAAGTCCTCTTGGTGTCAGTGTCATGATTGGATATCCCTACATCCCATAAAGCACACATGTTCATGACAACATTTAATTGTAACAAAAAGAATTCTTTGTTGTTACATGTCATCAACCTCGTATATATACTCATTATTTTGGATATCCTTCGATGCGGGACTAACTGCAAATCCAATCTAAGCGCCCACTTAATATAATGTGAGTCACTCCTAACAATTTATTTTGCTTCTTAGATTCAGGATTTTATTCTTTATAAATAAAACGAAATGGATTTTTGGTTTAGATTTATATGGAGGTAGTTGTTATTCTAATGAATGGTAATTTCGAGCATATAGTTGGTATATTAGAAAAAACATGGTACTGGACTGATGTATATGGCTTTTGATGTTTGATTCACTATGCAGAAATTAGAAATATTGAATAGAATAATGTTTTTAATATAAAATTTTGATATATCGAACATAACAAATGTGACACTACAAACAATGACATAACAAACATGCAAGTAGAATGAACAAGTGCTAGAAAAATATTAAAACCTGGAACTGGAATTTTTTTTTGGAATTTTCGAAACAGAGCAGAAATCTGAATAACTTCAAAAAAACGCAACGAAAATGAAAACCGAAAATCTGAACCTTGGACATAAACACCCATCCACGATTTTAAAATGGAGTTTGGGGCCATACAAATTTTTTGCTCCAACTTGAATATTGAGTGGTTAGCAAATTCACATTCAAATGACTTGCGACCATAAGTTTTTTAGGATGGCATGCTATCTTTTTCATTAGTTCCATAATAATTGGGAATTAAATTTCATCTCATACGGAATTCAAAATAAAACCACAGACAATTTCTCAATGGGAGATCAATTTCGATTGGCATAAACTTACATGGTTGTATTTTCTTTTATCCTTTTAGTTTACTTTTGTATCAAATGTCACTAATACATCGTCGCCATTGGATCAGACCCTTGCATAACCGAAGACAAGTAACTTGGGTTGCCTAAGCTCAAGTACCAAAATCTTGATCCAAGAAATTAAAACAAAAAAGGGGATATGAAAATATGATGGTTTATAATAGGGTAAACAAATTAAGATAAAGATCCCCATAATAAACTCCTTTTTATTTTAGGAAAATTCTATTTGAACTTGGCAATTTGCCGAATTGCCATCATTTTTACAAAAAAAATTGATGATAAAAATGCTCTTTACTTATTTTTTGTTAAAAATTATGGTTTATTTTTTTTAGATTTTTTTGTCCATCACACGAAGGCACGGCGTGATACGTTCAGGGCACCACGCAATGATCCTATGTGGTGCTCTGAAGTCACCACGTTGTGCCACTGCACTGACTTCAGGGCTCACCGCATAATGACTTTAGGGCACCACACAAGACCACCACTGGTATCTTGAAGGCACCACGTAGTCGTACTACATGGTAGAGTATTTTTGGATATATATTTTTTGAACAGAGGTAACTCGGCAAAACGAGGGGGTTTTCATTTTTTTTGAAAAGCAGAGGATAACTCAGCAATTTCTCGTGTTCAAATAGGATTTGCCCTTATTTTATCCTATCAGCTTTAGTAGGTGTGCTATGATTTCTCTTTATGAATTACCCCTTTTACCAAGTTTATTCAATGCATAGAAGATAGTTAAGATAATTTATTTTTGATACTAGCTACCAACTTATCAGACAACAATCATAGATTTGGCATGCATTGCTCGGTACTACATTGCTCGGCATTGTTGATATATTGTAGAAGTTTATGGCAATTGTCTACTAAACTAACAGAGGAATCGATGGATCCATCACTTTAAAAGTTATGGATTTTTGTTTTTGGAACCTGACTAAATTAAGTAGTAATCATGTTTCCTTTTTCACTGATGAAAGCGTAATAGATTTCAAGCTTAATAATGTGTCCAAATATCGGCTGAACTAATAATATGTCAGCTAATTTTATTCATATATCATAAATTTCTTTACATACACCATTGATTTTTAATTGAAATGTAGGACAAAAATACCCTTTTATTTCAATAGTTTTTATTTTTGAAAGTTTTTAGTTCGAAGTTACTTCATTTGTACTATTATCAATATCATATTTTTATAATTTTTTATTTTTATAATTTTTTATTTTTACAATTAAACTCAAAGTTAAATTTCTCAAGCCAAATTTAGAATTTAGATCAAAGTTTATCTTCGTTAGAAAGTAAAATTTATCCCTGCCTAGCATTAGATTTTTAATTTAGAGGTTAAAATTATTGTCCAAATTACAGACTTGCAAAATTTAATCGTGTTGTTTCGATTTCATATTCAAAATCATCTCTCCTTAAAATGATATTAAGATAACATGATCCCAAAATTTAAAATTATATTTGTACCTAATTTCAAAACTTGTTACCAATACCAAACAAGCCCTATTAATCAGAAGGATGATTAAGAACGTGTTTTCACAAGTTAATTGTTCATAAACTAAAATTTGAGATCTAAAAATTGAATTTAGAAAATTATAATTAATAATTTATGAGTTTGATTAATTGAAGAAAGAGAGCGAATGAGGTGAAGAAATGAATTTATTGTCTTACTTTAGACTAAAATGAGGGTAATTTTGTAATAAGGATGGTGTATAACAAGCAAACTAGAGTGTATACGATTTTGACAATCACTTTGTTGTACGTAATGTAATTTGTGCTGTATGAATAGAATCTGCCTAATATGTCAGGATCTATAGTTGTTACTTATTTTTAGCTAAAGATGTTTGCAGGTTCCCAAGTTATATCATACTAGAACAGTATAGACAAAAGTAGCTGCTAATAATCTGTCCATTTTTTATTTTTTTTCGTTTGATAACATTTCTGTCAACAGGTACAAAATTTAAAAGCTCAATTCGAAAGAGGAAAAAAATCAGAACCTTGTTTCGAGAGGAATTTGGAAAGATAAGGATCGGACATGACACCAATATAATCGCCATTAGTACATCTTCCATAGATCGACGATCTTCTTCTAATTTTCATGCCCAAAAAAGGCGAAGGCTGGATTTCTTCCCTTGGTTCGTTGTCGCCATTACGGGTGAAATCTTGATCATTATCATGACTTATTCTTAGTGCTCTAAAACGATCCATCTGGACTTAACACGGAAATGAAGCGAATAAATCGGAGTATCAGTAGAAAAGAGCAAAACGGAAGCCGCTAGATGGCAGGAAAACAAAAGTAGGGCTACTGTGACCTTTAAAATTAATATTGTATTATTTTTGCTTAGTTCTTCCCACCACTTTATTTCTTTTAACTCAGTCAATAACAGTCGTACTATCACTTCTCTTTTCAGACAACATAATATCAAATCCTAAAGCATAAGAAAAAAATAATTTTTTTTGGCTGAGTAGAGGATAGAAAATAAAAACAAAAAAGAGATTAGTTTTGTATATCATGCTACATAATTTAGTCTGTTGTTATAGATTTTATTTTTTAGGATTTTGTATTAATTTTTGTAGAAGCTTTCTTTCACCCTTCTCTCTACTTCGAGTTTAGAAGATATTAATTTTAATGACGTTGTAATAGAGAATGACATTGTAAGTTATTGAATTTTAGGGTTTTCTTCATACAACAAAATGTATATGTTAAAATTTACAAAATATTTCATTTTAATTATTTTTGTTCGATTTTTGTAGGAAGATAATATGAATGACGATAAACTTGATAATTATGTGGATGATAGCAGTAGGCCGCAAGATGATCGGTCAAATGTCGTTGAAGACACAAAAGTTGATTTGGCAGATCATTTTACAACTGATGAAGTATGTAGTTTGTACTTAATTTACAATCACTATTATTAATGTAAAACTAGAAGTATGTTAATTTTTTTTGTTAAACGATGCGATTTCAGGTATTTGATTCGCATAACGCGCTGATTCAATGGTGTAAAACAACAGGGAAAAAGTTGAATATTGTTGTAGTAATTATAAAATCCGATAAATTTGGGCCTAGAAGGAAACCAAGACTGCAATTGGATTGTGAAAGGGCTGAAGTTTATCGTAGTCATCAACCTAGAGCAGCAATGAAGGAAAATACAGTGAAACGACCTAAAACTAGTGCAATTAGAAAATGCAATTGCCCATTTCGATTGAAGGGTGTATATTTGGAGGAAGATAAATAGAAACTAGTTGTACTTAATGGGCTGCATAATCATGAACTTCCTCACACATTAGAAGGACATCCTTTTGCGTCACGGTTGATGGACGAGGAGAAAAAAATATTAGAAGACATGAGTATTGCAGGTGTGCCGCCAAGAGATGTATTGCTTACGATTAAAAAGTCATCTCCAGACAACTACTCGATTTTGAAGACTATCTACAATGCTAAATATAAAACGCAACTATCAGCTATAGAGTGTAGATCCGCGATGCAACATCCAATGAAATTACTTACAGAGAAGCACTATGTGTATTTTAGTAGGGCTGATGTAGAAACTGATCATTTGACAGATACCATGTGGTCTCATCTAGAATCGTCAGTATTGTGTAAGTGTTTTCCATCCATTCTTCTACCTGATTGTACGTATAAGACAAACCAATATAATATGCCTTTGTTGGAAATGGTTGGTATGACTTCAACGGGTCGAACGTTTAGTATTGCTCAAGCATTTCTAGCACACGAGCGTGAGGAAAACTACGGATGGGTTCAAAAAAAGTTAAAACATTTTTATTTACCAGAAAAAGAACCCGAGGTAATAGTTATGGACAGAGAATGTGCATTGATAAATGGGATCAAGAAAAAATTTCCACGGGCAAAGTTGTTGATGTATTTGTGGCACATGGGAAATAATGTCATTACGAATTGCAAGCCGGAGTTTAAAACAAATAAGGTTTTCGAAATGTTTTTGGAAAGTTGGAAGAAGGTAATTCACGCACCGACTGACACGACCCAACTTCCCCATAAAGGAAAGCCCGGATTGAGTTGAGAACACGACAAATCAGAACACAAATAGAAAAACATTTCATTGATATTATAATAATTTACATCAGATTATAAGAATATACAGAGTATGAACAAATAATATACATTTGATAAATATCAGATATTTACAAATTACAATGCAGCGGAAATAATACAAAACACAGCTGAAAGAAATACACGGATACAGAGCTTTCCGAGTATAGCTCCAACTATAAATCCAGGATTCTGTGAACATAACATCTGCAAAACCAAACTACTATTTGCCCATGTGGAAATAGGGGCATTCAGAGTTTAGGTTAAAAACAATAAACTCCAGGTCAGTCACGTGACTGGTGTGAGAACTAAAACAGTTATTTAAAACTTTACTTTAAAATAAAGTAAATCAAGGGACCACGCCGTATAACACGGAACGAGTTTCCTCCCAAGAATACCAGTGCATATAACAAAACAGCGCAATGCTTTTTGGAAAAATGAAGCTATTATTAGACCCAGGTCTCATCACACAATGCAATGCAAGCCGAAGGATAGAGTTTTACCATATAGTAGCCAAATATGTTTGGTACGTTTAAAACAAATCATTTTGATACTATTATAAGTGCATATATGTTTCAAAAACAATTTCAATCATAATGTATTAATCATAGGTGACACGACCCGAACTTCCCCGTAAAGGAAAGCACGAATTGCGTTGAGAACACGACACATCGGAACGCAACCGGAAGAACATTTCATTGTTTATTACAACAATTCCATCAGAATACAAGAATATACAGAGTATGATTAAATATTATACAACAAAGAATATCAGATATTTAAATACAGTACTGCAGCAGAAAAATAATACAAAACACAACTGAAAGTAATACACGGATACAGAGCTTTCCGAGCATCGTTCCAGCTGTAAATCAGGATCCTGTGAATATAAAATCTGCAAAACCAAAACAACTAGCTGTCCGTATCGAAAATAAGGGCACCCAGAGTTTAGGTTAAAACAATAAACTCCAGGTCAGTCATGTGACTGGTGTGAGAACTAAAACAGTTATTAATCTTTATTTTAAAAGAGAGTAATTCAAGGGACCACGCCATATAACACAGAACGAGTTTCCTCCCAAGAATACCAGTGCATAGAATAAACAATGCAATGCTTTTTCGAAATGATGCTATTATAAGACCCAGGTCCCATCACACAATACAACGCAAGCCGAAGGATAGGGTTTTCCCTTATAATAGCCAAACATGTTTGGTACGTTTAAAACAAAAGATGTATATTTAATAGAGATCAATCAGCACAGAATAAAATCCAGTGTCAGACACACAGTCCATTTACAAGTTCGTTCTGGGTCTGAACGAAACCGGAGGCACTTTCCTCGCATATCCATCGATTTCTAAGTACGTCTAGATGATCACGAACTGATTCCCTCCTCTTGGGTGTACAGCCCAATCAAGATCATCAGTAATCGCCCAAACGATGTGAAGACTTCCGGTCTTCAACCACCGTCTTCCTCTTCGACATATCGTCGAATTGGTTATTCAGAATGGGTATAAACCCGGCCTTTCCAAATAACCCGCGTATATAATAAACAAATGTTACATAAACACAACATACGTCTCATTCCAATTCATCAATCACTAACCGTAAATTAGCAAGAGAACAATTCCCCAAATATTAACTCTAAAGGGCGAAACCAACATCAGATCAATACCCAGGAAACCACCCATCTTAGCTAACCTACAGTGAGTTTCTAAATTTCACATTCTTAGGGAAAGGTTCCCATTAATTTTATCAAAGATAAATTCTTCTAAATTTATTCTTTAATCTTCCCTTGGATAACATTTCAAACCATGTTAAGGTTTTTCAAACTAGCCGGGATTAGCGAACCACACCGAAGTAATTATTTATTTTATTTCCCAATCCCAACCTATCTATCCCATGAAGCAAAACTGGAAATACTCCATATCTAACACCACGGTGTTATCGGTAAATTAATTACCATTTCGCATTCAAATCTAATTAAAGATTCAACTATCGCTTTGGAGCAAAACTAGTGATACTCCATTCTCGCTCACTTTCCAAATCTGATAATTTAAATTATCAATTCACATTTCAATCTAATTACATATTCATTAAAACTCCTTTTACTGGGTTAAAGAACTAATGTCATTTAAAACAAAGTTCACGATAAACCCACAAATCAATTCTAATTCAATTCCAACTAAATATATTAGAAATTCTGGTTATTTAAAGCCCATTGCAAATCCAATTTATTTATTTAAAAATAATTGAGTTTTAATTTTAGTTCAAAACTAGTTCATTTCAATAAAAATCTATTTTTATCTTTACAAATGTGGGATTTTTCATCCCAGTTCTTTGCAAATCATTTCTTATGATTTTACACAAATTATTGATATTTTTGATAATTTTATCAAGGCCCGTACAGTCGATTTCCAACAACGGCCATCGAACTGCACTTACCGCGACCTTTTCTGAAATTGATTAGGACGTATCTCCAAATCCAACCGTTAGATTTTAAATTTCTAATATTCATTGGAAAGCTCTTTTCGATACAAACCCAACGGTTCCGGTTTTAGGAGAATCCGACGGTCGGATCTCCCGTAATGTCCGTTCGAAGCCAATGGTCGAAATTCACGAACTGCCGCGGCACGGCGCGTTCTATTCAGGCCATTATATATATAATATATATGTATATTATATATATTTCGTCGATTTCCTTTTAAAACGAATTTTATAAATCGTTTTATATTTGTTTCAAAAACAATTTCAAACTTCATTTCAAATTCAAATCAAAATTGAATTTTCCATTATAAATTCTTTTTACATTCATTTCTATTTGATTTCAATCCAAATCGATTTCAATTCAATTTCAGTTCGTTTTCAATTCGATTTGAATTCATTCCAAATCAATTTCACTTCGATTTCCAATTGCATTTCTATTTAATTCAATTTCAATTCGATTACAATTCAATTTGAATTCATTTTATGTTCAATTTAATTCGAATTCATTTTATATTCAATTTAATTCGAATTCATTTTGTATTAAATTTTTAAATCTCTTTTCAATATTCATTATAAAAACGAATATAATCGATATAAACATCGTTCGCGTCAAAATAGCGCATCTCTAATCAACACGGCTTTATATTTTTCAATAACTTCGTTATTCTATTCAACAAATGAATATTTATTCTATTCAACACATGAATCTATATTTCTTTCAACACAACAAATGAGTACTGTCAACACATAGCGATTTTGTTATGTAATATATTTTATAAAATTTTGATTTCTATCATTAAATTTTTAATCAAACTCTAACCGTAAATTAGTAGGAGAACGATTCCCTAAATATTAACCCCGAAGGCCGAAACCAACATCAGATCAATATCCAGGAGACCACTCATCTTATCTATTTTCCAGTTAGTTTCTAATTTTATATATGATAAAGATATAAATTTTATTGTTAAAATATTTAGTTCAACACATGACTAATCTCAACCAATGAGTACTGTCAATACATGAATCTATATTTTATAATATTCTTTATTTTCCAAATTGGAATGAGGCCCAATCAATTAACATATAATGTTAATTATATGGATTCCATACAACTAATAGCAACGATAAATAATCAACCATTATCCAAAGTGCACTACACAACTGCATAAGCATTAAATATAAATATCTAACGCTTATAACAGTCTGCCAATCAATCGATCGACATACAACTAATTATTGGGATTAGTGTATGTCATATATCATCCCAATATCCGTGAGGGGTTTCAAACAATCAAACACGGATTTTATTTGTGCAGTTGGGCGATGTGTAAAATTTATCGTCTCAATCAATATCAGTCAAATCAGTGTACATAAACAAATCGTTCGATTTAGTAAATGAATATTTATTTTATTCACATTCTCGTTAAAAATTATATTTTTAACGATCAAAGTATTTTATTCAACCTATGAATATTCTATTCGGTTCATTTATTCAATAAAACGATATTTTTATTTTTCTAACATATTTTAGAAAATTTCGACGGCATAACGGCACGATACTAGAAACGGGATAAGGCCTAGCCTTATCCCCGGTCTAATAATGGCATACGCCATACACATACCAATCTAATCAATCTCATTTTACCAAACAACCAAATTCAAACCAATCAACTACACAACCAAACAAACAAGTCGTTCATGGTCTGTGGACGACGGGTGTCGGGTGCTGTTAAGCACCGTCTGCATCCTCGTATATATTTTAACTAGAAAACAAAATTCAAAGTGAGAAGTTCTCCCCGATTAGCTAAACCAGCATCACGACTATCCATTTGCAGAAATCTTCATCGCGCTCGCCTTTTGTCAATTTCATTGTCCGTAGCCGCTACATGCAAAAATCACATTTTTATACTGATATTATACAGATAAAAATTCTATTTTTATACCGTTACTATATAGATAAAAATTCTATTTTATACCGCTGTTCATATAATAAAGATTATATTTTTATATTGCCACTCATATAAAATTTACATCTTTGCTTCTTCTACATAATAAAAATCATATTTTTATACCTCCTACATAATAAAGACCGAATTTTTATATCATCGCTATAAAAATCACATTTTTATTTCAACATATACATAATAAAAATCAGATTTTTATTTCGCCACATATATAAAGAATTATTTTTTTCTATCTATACATTAGAAAAATCATATTTTTATTCTTTTCATTATATAAAAATCATATTTTTACATACTTCATTCGTCAAAAACCATAGAAGTTTTAAAGCGGAGAAAACTCACTTTTTTCTAACGTCCGGATTCGCTGTTCTGGTTTCAGAATTTGCAAACTAGCTTCATTCTTTACACCATCTTTTTTTGTAACTTAAACGCGCCATTCCGGACAACTTTCGCCTAGTGGTCTTCCTTCCGAAAATGTGTCATTTCGCCGGAAATCGCGAAAAGACAGCATTTTGACAACCCGACAACTCCGCAATGCAAAATGGGACTATCATATACCAAATCGAAGAGAAAATCACGCTCTTCGATTTTGGCTTTGAGGAACTTTGGCTAGAAACGCGTGGTTTGAGAGTTATTCGCGAAATAAAGACAGGGTGTTATTTGCAAAACGGGATTTTTGGTGAAAATGGATTTTTGGGTGTAGCGGGGACCACGGCCGGAATTGAGGGGCCTGAGGGGGGCGCCGGACCAGATGGACGTGGGGGAGGTGGTGGTGGTGCAGCGGTGGCACCCATAGTGGCGGTGGTGGGTGGTTTTGGGTGCTAGGGTTCATGAAATCAAAGATAGAGAGGAGGAAGAGGAGGAGAGGGAGGAGAAGGAGGGAGTGGTGGTGGCCGGCGGCCAGCGGTGGAGGTGGGGGGAGGGTGGCAGCGGCGGCGGGAGGTGGGTGAGCTCCCCATTAAAGAGAAAAGAGGAAGAAAGAAGAGGAAGAGAAAAGTTAGTAAGAAAAGGAAGTAAAGTGGCTTATATGCCTGTTTCTCGCTTATCGTCCGAACGCCGACGATCCCCAATTGCCGCGGATTTCGGACACGAGATAGCGGACGTGAAGACGAGTCCAACGAAACAAGTTTCGTCGAATTCCGAGTTCGTTTGACCGTCCGTTAAAATTCTCAAAAATGCTCAGATAATCTCTAAAAATGCGATTTTGATGCACCATTTCTTCTTGCACGCTTACATGCTAACTCCAAAAATCATGCCCTTTGGGATTTAACCATTATTAGACGATAGGAATCTAGAAAAAAAACGAAATCGAATTCTGAGGTCGTATCAATAATGTTCCTTTGTAAAATAACTGTCTGTTTTACCTTGAACTGTTTTAGCTCGCACGGCCACATACTAACTCCGTTCGACGCGTCCTTTAGAACTCAACAATGATTTGTCATTATGAATCCAGAAAAATTTATCTCGTCGAATTCTGAGCTCGTATGCAAAATTTCACTTTTTAAGGGCTATGTTTTGCTAACTGAAAAGCCCCAGCCAATTGCCACTATTCCGAATATCGGAATATATCGAAGCTTATACTTTTCGGAGTTCTAAACGGCATTTTGAACTCAATGGAAGTGGTTTCGAGTCCAAATTCATCCGTATGCAAAATTGCTATTTTTAAGGCCTATGATAGCGACTATTCTCAATTTTCAGATGAGCATAACTTTTGTTTCCCGCTATGAAATTTTGATTTTTCGGATTCGTTGGAAAGATATTTTCAAATAGATTCCAATATTTTTGGTTCGCTAAAATTTGGTTTATTTTGAATCCTGTGCAGTCATTTGAACTTTGAAATCGAATTATCGAACTACCGCGCCATTTTCAATTCCTTTTATAATTAAAATAAAATATTTATATTCTAACGACGATCTATACAAATATACGTTCGGATTATATTGAAAATAAATTTCTCGTCTTTATTATTTAAAATAATTCATTTTAAATAAGCAAAATTCATTAAAATTGTCAAAATAAAAAAATTTAAACTAGCTCAGATTTTCCGGGTTATTACAATCTCCCCCACTTAAAACTTTTCGTCCCCGAAAAGGAACGAAGCTGAAAGTTGTTTAACTAATCAACTCAACTTCCATTATTTTCATTACGGCTTAAGTTCTTCAACATTTCAATTTCTAAGAACTTTTCAAATTTTTCAAAAATTTGGCTCACCCTAAATTTCCGAAAAATTTCGACATAACCTCCCTTGCACCGGGGACTTCGGGATATTTCAAATAGCCTCCCATGGCCCTTATCAATCCAGAAAGAAAAAGAAACAACCAAGCGGCTCATAAAATTATCCAAATCCAATAAATTTGTAAACATGTACCTATTTGTCGGGCAAACAATTTTATTCTTCTGCACTAGCCTCCTTGCAATGACCTGTTCAATGTACGTACATGTATATGCATGCATTTTCAAACAATTTTTCAATACAGTTCTAAATTTGGTTCAATTATGCTAAATGGTTCGAAATTTAATTAGACAAACAATAATCAAACAACACAACCATCAATCAATTAGTGAATTAGAATTTCAAATTCATAATTTTGATATATATATACAGAAAATCATGTTTTTGATGTCAAATCACAACAAATAAACCTATCTAGCTTTGGTTCTCACACCAGTCTAATGGAAATATATAGATATCACACCTTCGAAACTCGAACATAAATCCTGATGATATAGCTACAATCATCAGAATCATCTCCGGGTGACTAGAGTGCGATTCTATATCTATCCAGTATATTAAAACTTCGAATATACGTTCATGACACGTATATGCGAAATCTTTATATACTCGATTGTCCAAATTCAGTACAAATAAAATATTCAAATACGTACAAAATGGTTTAAATTTCAAAACAAAATTGTTTTCATTTGAAAAATAAACTCTTCACACTCGTTCTAGGATACTACTGTAACGAGTCATTCTTATTGGATATTACTAATCCAATATCTGATGAATTCTTTCATATGGTTCTAATGTGTCTTGTTCTCGAGCTCTGTAAACCAAAGCTCTGATACCAAATTGACACAACCCGAACTTCCCCGTGAAGGAAAGCACGAATTGCGTTGAGAACACGACACATCGGAACGCAACCGGAAGGACATTTCATTGTTTATTACAACAATTCCATCAGAATACATGAATATACAGAGTATGAATAAATATTATACAACAAAGAATATCAGAGATTTAAATACAGTACTGCAGCAGAAAAATAATACAAAACACAACTGAAAGTAATACACGGATACAGAGCTTTCCGAGCATCGTTCCAGCTGTAAATCAGGATCCTGTGAATATAAAATCCGCAAAACCAAAACTACTAGCTGCCTGTGACGAAAATACGGGCACCCATAGTTTAGGTTAAAACAATAAACTCCAGGTCAGTCATGTGACTGGTGTGAGAACTAAAACAGTTATTAATCTTTATTTTAAAAGAGAGTAATTCAAGGGACCACGCCATATAACACGGAACGGGTTTCCTCCCAAGAATACCAGTACATAGAATAAACAACGCAATGCTTTTTTGAAAAATGAAGTTATTATAAGACCCAGGTCCCATCTCACAATGCAACACAAGCCGGAGGATAGCATTTTCCCTTATAATAGCCAAACATGCTTGGTACGTTTAAAACAAATCATTTGATACTATTACAAGTGTATAGTGTCAAAACAATTTTAATCATATATATCTATCATAGACGGCATGGGTACCATATATCATGTCGCCATACTAGGCACTACAAATAAAACCGAAATATCACGTATTGGAAATTGGATTTCCGTCATGAGTCGAGGCAAGGGGCAACCTTCCTCCGCTTCGAGACACTCTAGCAAATGCCTCGGGACTACACACTCTGGGTAACCCCTGGATCTTCAGGGCCGATCCACATTTACGTTAGTGGATTAGTATTCCTGAACACACGTTTCCCGGTCCTAATAGACCTATATCCGAGGCGCCTCGCATTCCAACAACCATATAGGCAAAAATAATATAAATGTCAGCCAGTTTAAGCACTGACACTACCTTTAGCTAGAAAGAAACGTCGTGTTCTCCCTGCAGTCACTATCCCGTTTTTTACTCATACCGAGGTGTGAGGCTCGCAAATTCACGCTATACACAAAGCTATGTCACGTAGGCCGTGCTTTGATCATCAACCACAAGACTTTGCTTTTCAACAGAAGACTTGATCATTTGCCACTTAGGCATGCCACACAGGCACTTCACTCCATGCGACTGATGTCCATCGATATACAACCTCTGAGCTCGTACGTCTCAGAGAAGGGCGTTAAGCAAGAGAATAAATTCTCCACCGCCAAAAAGATGTATATTTAATAGAGATCAATCAGCACAGAATAAAATCCAGTGTCAGACACACAGTCCATTTACAAGTTCGTTCTGGGTCTGAACGAAACCGGAGGCACTTTCCTCGCATATCCATCGATCTCCAAGTACGTCTGGATGATCACGAACTGATTCCCTCCTTTTGGGTGTACAACCCAATCAAGATCATCAGTAATCGCCCAAACGATGTGAAGACTTCCGGTCTTCAACCACCGTCTTCCTCTTCGACATATCGTCGAATTGGTTATTCAGAATGGGTATAAACCCGGCCTTTCCAAATAACCCGCGTATATAATAAACAAATGTTACACAAACACAACATACGTCTCATTCCAATTCATCAATCACTAACCGTAAATTAGCAAGAGAACAATTCCCCAAATATTAACTCTGAAGGGCGAAACCAACATCAGATCAATACCCAGGAAACCACCCATCTTAGCTAACCTACAGTGAGTTTCTAAATTTCACATTCTTAGGGAAAGGTTCCCATTAATTTTATCAAAGATAAATTCTTCTAAATTTATTCTTTAATCTTCCTTTGGATATCATTTCAAACCATGTTAAGGTTTTTCAAACTAGCCGGGATTAGCGAACCACACCGAAGTAATTATTTATTTTATTTCCTAATCCCAACCTATTTATCCCATGAAGCAAAACTGGAAATACTCCATATCTAACACCACGGTGTTATCGGTAAAATTAATTACCATTTCGCGTTCAAATCTAATTAAATATTTAACTATCGCTTTGGAGCAAAACTGGTGATACTCCGTTCTCGCTCACTTTCCAAATCTAATAATTTAAATTATCAATTCACATTTCAATCTAATTACATATTCATTAAAACTCCTTTTACTGGGTTAAAGAACTAATGTCATTTAAAACACAGTTCACGATAAACCCACAAATCAATTCTTATTCAATTCCAATTAAATATATTAGAAATTCTGGTTATTTAAAACCCATTGCAAATCCAATTTATTTATTTAAAAATAATTGAGTTTTAATTTTAGTTCAAAATTAGTTCATTTCGATAAAAATCTATTTTTATCTTTACAAATGTGGGATTTTTCATCCCAGTTCTTCGCAAGTCATTTCTTATGATTTTGCACAAATTATTGATATTTTTGATAATTTTATCAAGGCCCGTACAGTCGATTTCCAACAACGGCCATCGAACTGCACTTACCGCGACCTTTTCTGAAATTGATTAGGACGTATCTCCAAATCCAACCGTTAGATTTCAAATTTCTAATATTCATTGGAAAGCTCTTTTCGATACAAACCCAACGGTTCCGGTTTTAGGAGAATTCGACGGTCGGATCT
Organism: Allium sativum; assembly: GCA_030737875.1. Taxonomy (NCBI): domain Eukaryota; kingdom Viridiplantae; phylum Streptophyta; class Magnoliopsida; order Asparagales; family Amaryllidaceae; genus Allium; species Allium sativum. Next base: position 524,816,401 of record CM060921.1, on the reverse strand, counting down.
CCCGTAATGTCCGTTCGAAGCCAATGGTCGAAATTCACGAACTGCCGCGGCACGACGCGTTCTATTCAGGCCATTATATATATAATATATATGTATATTATATATATTTCGTCGATTTCCTTTTAAAACGAATTTTATAAATCGTTTCATATTTATTTCAAAAACAATTTCAGCCTTCATTTCAAATTCAAATCAAAATTGAATTTTCCATTATAAATTCTTTTTACATTTATTTCTATTTGATTTCAATCCAAATCGATTTCAATTCAATTTCCGTTCGTTTTCAATTCGATTTGAATTCATTCCAAATCGATTTCACTTCGATTTCCAATTGCATTTCTATTTAATTCAATTTCAATTCGATTACAATTCAATTTGAATTCATTTCAATTCGAATTCATTTTATATTCAATTTAATTCGAATTCATTTTATATTCAATTTAATTCGAATTCATTTTGTATTAAATTTTTAAATCTCTTTTCAATATTCATTATAAAAACGAATATAATCGATATAAACATCGTTCGCGTCAAAATAGCGCATCTCTAATCAACACGGCTTTATATTTTTCAATAACTTCGTTATTCTATTCAACAAATGAATATTTATTCTATTCAACACATGAATCTATATTTCTTTCAACACAACAAATGAGTACTGTCAACACATAGCGATTTTGTTATGTAATATATTTTATAAAATTTTGATTTCTATCGTTAAATTTTTAATCAAACTCTAACCGTAAATTAGTAGGAGAACGATTCCTTAAATATTAACCCCGAAGGCCAAAACCAACATCAGATCAATATCCAGGAGACCACTCATCTTATCTATTTTCCAGTTAGTTTCTAATTTTATATATGATAAAGATATAAATTTTATTGTTAAAATATTTAGTTCAACACATGACTAATCTCAACCAATGAGTACTGTCAATACATGAATCTATATTTTATAATATTCCTTATTTTCCAAATTGGAATGAGGCCCAATCAATTAACATATAATGTTAATTATATGGATTCCATACAACTAATAGCAACAATAAATAATCAACCATTATCCAAAGTGCACTACACAACTGCATAAGCATTAAATATAAATATCTAACGCTTATAACAGTCTGTCAATCAATCGATCGACATACAACTAATTATTGGGATTAGTGTATGTCATATATCATCCCAATATCCGTGAGGGGTTTCAAACAATCAAACACAGATTTTATTTGTGCAGTTGGGCGATGTGTAAAATTTATCGTCCCAATCAATATCAGTCAAATCAGTGTACATAAACAAATCGTTCGATTTTGTAAATGAATATTTATTTTATTCACATTCTCGTTAAAAATTATATTTTTAACAACCAAAGTATTTTATTCAACCTATGATGTAATGACCCGCACTGTCAGGGGTATTATAATTAATTTATTTAATTATATATATCGTGATGTAGTGAATTAAATAGAGGTTTAATTAAATAATATGGAATAATTAATTTAATTAAATAATTAAATAATATATTTAATTCAGAAATAATCAAAAATATTGGAAATCACAATATTCGATGAACGGGGTCGTCACTTAGATTTAATTCAGCTTAGAGCTGAATTATATTGACAAATATATTCAATCGACGACAGTTTGAACGTATAATTTTATTATAATTAAAATCGAGTTTGAAATGGCGCTGCAGTTCGCTATTTGGCGATTTGAACTTCAACTGAATGTACAGGATTCGTTTGAAGCCGGATTTCTGTGAAACAAGAAACGTGTGGAGCTGGTGGAGTATATCTTTCTTGTGGAAGATAAAAATCGGGATTTCGTCGTGTAGATTTTTAGTTATGTCCAAATTAAATATTCAGAAAAACAGCGGTATATTCGTTCGTGGCCATAACGGTTATTTAAAAATATTTGAATATCGGGTTTGAATTTAGATAAGGTTCTTTTGAGACGTAGTGATAATTTAATTTTTAGAATTTTATTGTTATTTTTAATTAATTAAATAAGCGACTTTTTATTTGGAGTATTTTACACCTTGTAATCAACATTTTGGGGTTTCATAATATGAGTTAATCTACCGGTATTATGATATTTTTGGGATCATGACACCGAGCCCATCACAATGGTATATTTATTTCTGTCTGGAGCAGCTCCTATATTAATGAAATTTGACGTAACCGAATACCCTAGATTATTAGTTTTATAAATAAAATGCACGTATACAATGTATCCAACGAATCCGACCCGTGTAAATAATATATAGCTTAGGTTGAAATCCTTCATTTCTTTTTCCACCGTTAGTGACATTTTCGTGCATTGTAACATAGTGTATAGGTTATATAAGTTCCTGTTTCTCTTGCCAAATATTTGGTTTAAGATAATTAATAAAATAATAAAGAAGTTGTGGTGCTCCTGTAGGCAACGTGTGTTTTCCCTCACCTACCCTAAATCCTTATAAATATCACCTTAACTAAAATCCTTATAACCTAAATAAAAGTCCACGCTCTTTCTGAGCCGCCACAAAATTTTCTACAGCAAACAATCGTTCTCCACTTAACAAAACCGATCCAAGAAAATCCTTAAACTAATTCCATTTCCCACAATAAAATACAACAAATATATATAGGATGGTTGAAAGGTGCTCGTCAGTCATGTACTACTCATCAGGTCGCTGTGTTCTTTAATGCAGCAGCAAGACGGTCGAACGACGAGTTTATAAGATGTAAATCGCTTATATATTTGATAGATCCGAACGGGTAGCAGCGGCTCGACTTGGGTTATACAAAGTACTGATGGACAGGGGTGCTTGCGGATGTTGCTTAACAAAGGAGAAAGGATTTAGTGGGGTTCAACCGGGTTCAGGCAAGGAAGGCAAGCAACAGCACAGTTCGCAGGTAGGGAGATGCAGGTTTTTATGGCAACTAACGGTGATCCTTGTTTGCGTTTTCATGAAGAATTGGTGAAGGGCGGATGCATTATAAGAAGGAGTTCAGACGAGTGTTTAAATGGTGAAGAAGTGTTTATGTTTGTGTTAAATCCATGGAGGAAATGGCATGGAAGGAAAGGCTTTGGAATGGGTTTCGCACAGGAGCAGGTCACGTTAAGGAAGGAAACGATGGAAGAGTGGAGGAGTATGAGTGGAAATGGCGTGCGTATGCTACTGAAGGAGGAGCGGTATTGTTTAATCGGGGAAGAAGGATCCTGATGGGTTGGTTTTAAAATGTGTGAATGGGCCAAATTCTGAGGTAAAGCCCAAATCAAGTGATAAGAGAATTTAGTTTGATAAATATTTAAATAGTTTACAATCTTGTAAATTCAATATCTCGTTCGTATATGGTCAGAATTTCGAACGGTTGGATCCGTTGGGATCGTGGGGACGGTGACTACACGCTGGAACAGACTGGAAGTGGATCGGGACTCGCTATAATTTATGGTGAAATAAATTGTCCGTCGCAGTCAAATAAACGCAAACCGTTATTTAACGATTAACGCGCAAAAGTGAGTAAATCTCACCAACTCTGAACAGTTTATAATTTCATGTTGTATCTTTAGAACTGTTAGAAATTTGTCTAATTTACTGTGTGTTGATTGTTTGATTGAACTGCCAGTCAGTTAGTTAAATTTCTATATTGCTTCTGTTTAAATAGAATGTATCATTTGGAACTGAAATTGATGTTATCTATATTGTCTAACATCTGTGATGCAGGGGAACAGGTTGGAGGAATCCGACTGGATTCCTCAACAGTTATTTTATTGTTTTTCATATATTTTGATATATGATGTGAATTATAACCTGTTGTTGATTGTGTGTGTATGGACGATATTGAACATCGTGATTTGATATGATTGAATACCATAACATACGGGATATTGATAAGGAGATTTTCAAAGTGATATTGAAAACAGAATATTTATAAACTGGAATATTTATAAATAAGCGATATTTATAAATGGGAATATTAATAAATAGGAGATATTCAAAAAGGAAATAATTTCAAACTATTTTCTTTTTGAATGGAAAGGCCTGTGTGGTGAGTTTGTGGATTTTTCCGATGCTCCCGATACAAAGGAGGTTATGGCGAATTTTCCCGGGAATTTAAGGAGTTAGAATATTTCAAGAATAAATTTGAAAAGGAAATATTTGTAAACTATTTACAAATAGAATTGAAAAGGAAACATTATAAAAAGGAAATCATTTTTAAAGTGTAGAACCGTTATTTAAAAGTAAATCTTTTCAAATGAATAAAACGTTGTTAAAAAGGAAATCTTTATAAAGTGAATCGAATATGGTATTCGAAGTTAGTTAATCGAATATAGACATTCGAAAGGAGTTAATCGAATATGGTATTCGAAGTTAGTTAATCGAATATGGTATTCGAAAGTTAGTTAATCGAATATGTTATTCGAAAGGGGTTAGTCAAGTCGAGTTAGTCAAATAGAGTTAACCAGTTAGAGTTAGTCAAATAGAGTTAACCAGTTAGAGTTAATCAGTTAGAGTTAACCAGTTAGAGTTAATCAGTTAGAGTTAACCAGTTAGAGTTAATTAGTTAGAGTTAACCAGTTAGAGTTAGTCAAATAGAGTTAACCAGTTAGAGTTAATCAGTTGGAGTTAACCAGTTAGAGTTAGTCAAATAGAGTTAACCAGTTAGAGTTAATCAGTTAGAGTTAACCAGTTAGAATTAATCAAATATAGTTATTTGAGATAGAGTTAGTCAAACATAGTATTCAGGGTAAGTTGCCATCTTGTACGACTGCTAGCGTAATTCGCAGGGCTGTAAATAGCCTACGGCGGTCGGATGTTTCCTGAGGGAGTCAGGCGTAACCATTGTGATTGCTGCGATCTAGAGTCAAGCGAATGGAGTTTTAATCGAATATTAGTTATTCGATAGGAGTTAATCGAGTTGAGAAATAAGTTAAGTTAAATAAGTTGAGTTGATCGGGTGGTTCGACCAAGTTAGTCGAGCCTAGTTAATCGAATCGAATTGGTCGAACCAAGTAAGTCGAGTTAAGTTAGTCAAGTTAGTCGAGCCTAGTTAATCGAATCGAATTGGTCGAACCAAGTAAGTCGAGTTAGTCGAATCAAGTTAAGTTAGTCGAGTTAAGTTAGTCGAGTTAAGTTCGTCGAGTTAAATAATCGATGTTAGTTTCATCGAAAGGAGTTATCGATGTTAGTTTCATCGAAAGGAATTATCGATGTTAGTTTCATCGAAAGGAGTTATCGATGTTAGTTTCATTGGAAGGAGTTATCGATTATAGTTTAATCGAAGTGAGATTTTCAAATATGAGATATTTGAAAGGAAGAGTTATCGAATATTAGTTATTCGAAGAGAGATTATCAAATATCGTTTATTCGAGAAGGAGTTAGTCGAATATAGGTTATTCGAAGAAGAGTTAATCAAATAGAGATTTCTCGAAGAGAGTTAATCGGCAAATTCAATTATATCGAATTCGGGAAAGTACTTATACTTTCCAGTGTTTAAATAGAGATTTATTTATATTTAAATAAATAAGTGTTAGGTTAATTATTCACTAATAAGAATAGAAGTTATAATTAAAGTTAAATAATTCGAAAGGAGGATTATAACGTTATCTTTATAACCAATGTTTTAAATGTAGAAGTGGATTAGTAAAATTGAATCCGAGAAAGGTGTAAAGAAGTTGTTAAAGATTAAAAGATAAACTTTGACCATTTCAAAGTTATAACGTTGTTCAGTTAAGGTCTGAGAGGTAATTATACCCCAACTTGAGTGACTTCCTTCTTAACTAAGAAATGGTAAGGTTTGATCGTAAAGGAGTTTTGGAAATGTTTTCCAAACGAGAATCAGAAATGTTTTCTGATAAAAGAAAAATAAGAATTTAGAATATAGGGAAACAGGAGATAAGTAAATAAATGAACTAAAGAGATTAATGTTAAATGATGTTTTGTTCGATATAATTTCCATCTGGAAATAATATCGTTGTTTGCACACTTGTTTTTCTTTGATAGTTAACTCACATACTATCGAAGTTTTGACCATTTTAACGTTGTTAATATGGAGAGACCGGTTGGATTATTATCCAAAGAACCGCTCTGTATTGGCATAAGCGTCGCGAATCATATATGCTAAAGATAATTGAAGACGGAGTAAAATGCAAGGGCTGTTGTATAAGTCTTAGATAACAGTGACTAAGATGGATATATGGAATAGTGCCTTCGGTTTGTCCAGTCCCAGGACAACTTGTATGGACGAAGGTCTGACAGAGTATATCCAGTGGATCGTGTAAGTTGATCTGTTCAAACGTATTCACGTTTGGTGGCGGAGGAATTCGTTTCTCTTAGCTGTATACCCGTGTTATTTTTGGATAAGTCAATTTGTGATTTGGCGGGTATGACGATGTGACATTCTAAGTGAATGAGGATGACTTGCATGAATGAATGTCTGACAGAGTATTTCCAGAAAGGTCACGTACATTGATTTCTTCAACCGTACCAAGAGTGGAAGCGGAGAAGGAAACTTCTTTTAGCTGACACGTAATGTATGGTTGTAGACGTCAATTAGTGATTTCGATGGATTTGACAATGTAGCATTCGAAGTAAATCTGATGTAATGATAAAGCGTAGCTTCTAGCCTCATCAACCGGTAAATGACAGAAATCGGGCAGGCAGCATGGCTAAGTCGGTCGCACCGAAGTAGGGTGTATAATCACCTATCTAGAGAATATTCATTTGTTTCTTAAATCTATCAATGTTGTCCCATATATATACAGGAACGGTTGCTGATCCCAACCGTTGGTGATGTACATTCGATACACTCAAGCGAAATGAGTGGTCGTTCATGTGTGGCTGGGTTACAAGATGTTCTTGTTGAACTCCAGTGTATCGTTCCTAGAGTACACTGATCGGAAGGTGGTTCCATACCTTGTCATAGTTGGAAATCCAATTACCCAATACGTGCTTGCGGTTTTTGATTGTATACCATATATGTAGAACGTGAGATGAAAGCGTTTCTGCTAGTTGATATCTATTTGTACATAGACATTATTATAATAACAAAAGGTTTTTGATATAACGATATTTTGGATTCTTATAAGGGAAAAACCCGTTCCGTTCTACGGCGTGGTCTTATGAGATATCGTTTACTTGTTCATATACCTGTTTAAACTATTTTACTCACACCAGTCCCATGACTGACCCGGAGTTTATTTGTTTTGTTTTCCCTAAACTCTTGGGTGCCTAATTTTGTACGGGCAATCAAGTAGTCCGGAATTTACAGATATACTGGAAGAGCGTGGAGCAGGAGGCTTCAAGATCATATAGCTATAGTTATTTCCGCTGTGTTGTAAGTGCTGTACTCTGATAAGTGCTATTGTATACATAACTGTTATATTTCAAAGTTATGTTATTTATTATATGTTATTCGTTCCGCTGTGAGGTTCGTGTTACTCTGATGTTGTGTTCTTCTTCTTCTTCTATTCTAAGTTTCTATGTTATCTATTCTCACCTTCTAATTTCTTTCATTAACTATTCGGTTATTTTCGATCCTTGGATGTTCGATATGTGTTGTATATCGGATAACCAAGATCGCATTTTTCCGGGTCGTTACAGTTGGTATCAGAGCTTAAGTTAAGAATTACTTGGCTCTGTGGCGTGACTCGGTAGAGATAGGGTTAGTAATACCCTAGATTGAGTTGAGTGTATATATACGAGTGAACGTATCTGTATTTGATATAAAATAATTTTATATTGTGGAGATTCATTGGCTGAGTTGTTTATGAGTTCTGGTCGATCAGTTTGATCCACTGTATCGGTAGGAGTTACTAAACACTTGAATACGATGGGTCATCATGATATGTTTTGAAAAGAGGGTAAATTAAAATAAGTTTACCCAAGGTATATCTTGATATAGAGAAGATATATATATCAAAATTATAATATATTGGATATATTGGTTGTTATTATAATCGAGTAAGATTATAAAGTGAAATGGTTATATATAACCAACCAGAATTCATATAAGTAAAGTATATGAAATAAGATGAATTAAATTTGAATTTAAAATAAGGAAATTTTAAGTTCCTGGGAGATTTTGAAAATGTTTTTCAAATCTGAAAGTGATGTAGTATTGAACTCACGTTGATAGATGGAAAATAGATTCTGATGATGAATCGCGACATCATCAGTGTTCATTTTTGAGCTGCTAAGTGACGGATTACTACCGAAGGTTTTGTTTTTGAATTGTTTTGAGAAAACAAGTTGTTTAGAAATTCAAAGGTTTTGAATTGGTATTATGATTTCAAATTAATTTGAAATTTACCCAGGAATTTAAGTTATAGAAATTAAAATTTAACTTGTGAAGTTAATTCGAATGGGATGGTAAAAGTAAATAATAAACCGGAATTTAACTTGAGATGATAGGTTAAGAAAAACTGGAAGTGATTAGAGAATAATCTGGATTTGGATTTGAAATGATAAGTTGAGAGTTTGGAATTTGAAACTCGAACTTGAAATTGAATTCGGCTTGAATAAGCGAATGGTTGTGTTAAGAATAACTTGGTTGGAGTTGATTGGGATGGCATTTGTATATGCCGAGTTGATAACAGATGGTAGGAATATAATGATATGCCCAACAAAAAGGTACCACTTTATATTTTATATGAGTTTGGAATTTATGAGCTGAATTGGCAAGCCGTTTAGCGTTTTGATTTTCTTTTGGGTTGAAGAAGGCCCAGAGAGGCGAGTTGGAGTTTGAGCTATTGACCAGTACAAAGGAGGTGCTGGCGAAATTTTCCGAAAGTTTAAAGTGTTAGAAAATTTTCAAAATTTTTGAAAATTTTAGTTAGTCGGAATGAATAAATATTTTAGTCGATATTAATTGGTTCAGTTAAAATCAGAAATAAGGGGTAAACAAATCTTAGGAGTTCCAATATATAGGGTCGTCCTCTAACTTAGCAATTTCGAGGACGAAATTATTTTTAAGTGGGGAAGAATGTAATGACCCGCACTGTCAGGGGTATTATAATTAATTTATTTAATTATATATATCGTGATGTAGTGAATTAAATAGAGGTTTAATTAAAGAATATGGAATAATTAATTTAATTAAATAATTAAATAATATATTTAATTCAGAAATAATAAAAAATATTGGAAATCACAATATTCGATGAACGGGGTCGTCACTTAGATTCAATTCAGCTTAGAGTTGAATTATATTGACAAATATATTCAATCGACGACAGTTTGAACGTATAATTTTATTATAATTAAAATCGAGTTTGAAATGGCGCTGCAGTTCGTTATTTGGCGATTTGAACTTCAACTGAATGTACAGGATTCGTTTGAAGCCGGATTTCTGTGAAACAAGAAACGTGTGGAGCTGGTGGAGTATATCTTTCTAGTGGAAGAGAAAAATCGGGATTTCATCGTTTAGATTTTTAGTTATGTCCAAATTAAATATTCAGAAAAACAGCGGTATATTCGTTCGTGGCCATAACGGTTATTTAAAAATATTTGAATATCGGGTTTGAATTTAGACAAGGTTCTTTTGAGACGTAGTGATAATTTAATTTTTAGAATTTTATTGTAATTTTTAATTAATTAAATAAGCGACTTTTTATTTGGAGTATTTTACACCTTGTAATCAACATTTTGGGGTTTCATAATATGAGTTAATCTACCGGTATTATGATATTTTTGGGATCGTGACACCGAGCCCATCACAATGGTATATTTATTTCTATCCGGAGCAGCTCCTATATTAATGAAATTTGACGTAACCAAATACCCTAGATTATTAGTTTTATAAATAAAATGCACGTATACAATGTATCCAACGAATCCGGCCCGTGTAAATAATATATAGCTTAGGTTGAAATCCTTCATTTCTTTTTCCACCGTTAGTGACATTTTCGTGCATTGTAACATAGTGTATAGGTTATATAAGTTCCTGTTTCTCTTGCCAAATATTTGGTTTAAGATATTTAATAAAATAATAAAGAAGTTGTGGTGCTCCTGTAGGCAACGTGTGTTTTCCCTCACCTACCCTAAATCCTTATAAATATCACCTTAACTAAAATCCTTATAACCTAAATAAAAGTCCACGCTCTTTCTGAGCCGCCACAAAATTTTCTACAGCAAACAATCGTTCTCCACTTAACAAAACCGATCCAAGAAAATCCTTAAACTAATTCCATTTCCCACAATAAAATACAACAAATATATATAGGATGGTTGAAAGGTGCTCGTCAGTCGTGTACTACTCATGAGGTCGCTGTGTTCTTTAATGCAGCAGCAAGACGGTCGGACGATGAGTTTATAAGATGTAAATCGCTTATATATTTGATAGATCCGAACGGGTAGCAGCGACTCGACTTGGGTTATACAAAGTACTGATGGACAGGGGTGCTTGCGGATGTTGCTTAACAAAGGAGAAAGGATTTAGTGGGGTTCAACCGGGTTCAGGCAAGGAAGGCAAGCAACAGCACAGTTCGCAGGTAGGGAGATGCAGGTTTTTATGGCAACTAACGGTGATCCTTGTTTGCGTTTTCATGAAGAATTGGTGAAGGGCGGATGCATTATAAGAAGGAGTTCAGACGAGTGTATAAATGGTGAAGAAGTGTTTATGTTTGTGTTAAATCCATGGAGGAAATGGCATGGAAGGAAAGGCTTTGGAATGGGTTTCGCACAGGAGCAGGTCACGTTAAGGAAGGAAACGATGGAAGAGTGGAGGAGTATGAGTGGAAATGGCATGCGTATGCTACTGAAGGAGGAGCGGTATTGTTTAATCGGGGAAGAAGGATCCTGATGGGTTGGTTTTAAAACGTGTGAATGGGCCAAATTCTGAGGTAAAGCCCAAATCAAGTGATAAGAGAATTTAGTTTGATAAATATTTAAATAGTTTACAATCTTGTAAATTCAATATCTCGTTCGTATATGGTCAGAATTTCGAACGGTTGGATCCGTTGGGATCGTGGGGACGGTGACTACACGCTGGAACAGACTGGAAGTGGATCGGGACTCGCTATAATTTATGGTGAAATAAATTGTCCGTCGCAGTCAAATAAACGCAAACCGTTATTTAACGATTAACGCGCAAAAGTGAGTAAATCTCACCAACTCTGAACAGTTTATAATTTCATGTTGTATCTTTAGAACTGTTAGAAATTTGTCCGATTTACTGTGTGTTGATTGTTTGATTGAACTGCCAGTCAGTTAGTTAAATTTCTATATTGATTCTGTTTAAACAGAATGTATCATATGGAACTGAAAGTGATGTTATCTATATTGTCTAACATCTGTGATGCAGGGGAACTGGTTGGAGGAATCCGACTGGATTCCTCAACAGTTATTTTATTGTTTTTCATATATTTTGATATATGATGTGAATTATAACCTGTTGTTGATTGTGTGTGTATGGACGATATTGAACATCGTGATTTGATATGATTGAATACCATAACATACGGGATATTGATAAGGAAATTTTCAAAGTGATATTGAAAACATAATATTTATAAACTGGAATATTTATAAATAAGCGATATTTATAAATGGGAATATTAATAAATAGGAGATATTCAAAAAGGAAATAATTTCAAACTATTTTCTTTTTGAATGGAAAGGCCTGTGTGGCGAGTTTGGGGATTTTTCCGATGCTCCCGATACAAAGGAGGTTATGGCGAATTTTCCCGGGAATTTAAGGAGTTAGAATATTTCAAGAATAAATTTGAAAAGGAAATATTTGTAAACCATTTACAAATAGAATTGAAAAGGAAACATTATAAAAAGGAAATCATTTTTAAAGTGTAGAACCGTTATTTAAAAGTAAATCTTTTCAAATGAATAAAACGTTGTTAAAAAGGAAATCTTTATAAAGTGAATCGAATATGGTATTCGAAGTTTGTTAATCGAATATAGACATTCGAAAGGAGTTAATCGAATATGGTATTCGAAGTTAGTTAATCGAATATGGTATTCGAAAGTTAGTTAATCGAATATGTTATTCGAAAGGGGTTAGTCAAGTCGAGTTAGTCAAATAGAGTTAACCAGTTAGAGTTAGTCAAATAGAGTTAACCAGTTAGAGTTAATCAGTTAGAGTTAACCAGTTAGAGTTAATCAGTTAGAGTTAACCAGTTAGAGTTAATCAGTTAGAGTTAACCAGTTAGAGTTAGTCAAATAGAGTTAACCAGTTAGAGTTAATCAGTTAGAGTTAACCAGTTAGAGTTAGTCAAATAGAGTTAACCAGTTAGAGTTAATCAGTTAGAGTTAACCAGTTAGAGTTAATCAGTTAGAGTTAACCAGTTAGAGTTAGTCAAATAGAGTTAACCAGTTAGAGTTAATCAGTTAGAGTTAACCAGTTAGAGTTAATCAAATATAGTTATTTGAGACAGAGTTAGTCAAACATAGTATTCATGGTAAGTTGCCATCTTGTACGACTGCTAGCGTAATTCGCAGGGCTGTAAATAGCCTACGGCGGTCGGATGTTTCCTGAGGGAGTCAGGCGTAACCATTGTGATCGCTGCGATCTAGAGTCAAGCGAATGGAGTTTTAATCGAATATTAGTTATTCGATAGGAGTTAATCGAGTTGATCGAGTTGAGAAATAAGTTAAGTTAAATAAGTTGAGTTGATCGGGTGGTTCGACCAAGTTAGTCGAGCCTAGTTAATCGAATCGAATTGGTCGAACCAAGTAAGTCGAGTTAAGTTAGTCAAGTTAGTCGAGCCTAGTTAATCGAATCGAATTGGTCGAACCAAGTAAGTCGAGTTAGTCGAATCAAGTTAAGTTAGTCGAGTTAAGTTCATCGAGTTAAATAATCGATGTTAGTTTCATCGAAAGGAGTTATCGATGTTAGTTTCATCGAAAGGAGTTATCGATGTTAGTTTCATCGAAAGGAATTATCGATGTTAGTTTCATCGAAAGGAGTTATCGATGTTAGTTTCATTGGAAGGAGTTATCGATTATAGTTTAATCGAAGTGAGATTTTCAAATATGAGATATTTGAAAGGAAGAGTTATCGAATATTAGTTATTCGAAGAGAGATTATCGAATATCGTTTATTCGAGAAGGAGTTAGTCGAATATAGGTTATTCGAAGAAGAGTTAATCAAATAGAGATTTCTCGAAGAGAGTTAATCGGCAAATTCGATTATATCGAATTCGGGAAAGTACTTATACTTTCCAGTGTTTAAATAGAGATTTATTTATATTTAAATAAATAAGTGTTAGGTTAATTATTCACTAATAAGAATAGAAGTTATAATTAAAGTTAGATAATTCGAAAGGAGGATTATAACGTTATCGTTATAACCAATGTTTTAAATATAGAAGTGGATTAGTAAAATTGAATCCGAGAAAGGTGTAAAGAAGTTGTTAAAGATTAAAAGATAAACTTTGACCATTTCAAAGTTATAACGTTCTTCAGTTAAGGTCTGAGAGGTAATTATACCCCAACTTGAGTGACTTCCTTCTTAACTAAGAAATGGTAAGGTTTGATCGTAAAGGAGTTTTGGAAATGTTTTCCAAACGAGAATCAGAAATGTTTTCTGATAAAAGAAAAATAAGAATTTAGAATATAGGGAAATAGGAGATAAGTAAATAAATGAACTAAAGAGATTAATGTTAAATGATGTTTTGTTCGATATAATTTCCATCTGGAAATAATATCGTTGTTTGCACACTTGTTTTTCTTTGATAGTTAACTCACAGACTATCGAATTTTTGACCATTTTAACGTTGTTAATATGGAGAGACCGGTTGGATTATTATCCAAAGAACCGCTCTGTATTGGCATAAGCGTCGCGAATCATATATGCTAAAGATAATTGAAGACGGAGTAAAATGCAAGGGCTGTTGTATAAGTCTTAGATAACAGTGACTAAGATGGATATACGGAATAGTGCCTTCGGTTTGTCCAGTCCCAGGACAACTTGTATGGACGAAGGTCTGACAGAGTATATCCAGTGGATCGCGTAAGTTGATCTATTCAAACGTATTCACGTTTGGTGGCGGAGGAATTCGTTTCTCTTAGCTGTATACCCGTGTTATTTTTGGATAAGTCAATTTGTGATTTGGCGGGTATGACGATGTGACATTCTAAGTGAATGAGGATGACTTGTATGAATGAATGTCTGACAGAGTATTTCCAGAAAGGTCACGTACATTGATTTCTTCAACCGTACCAAGAGTGTAAGTGGAGAAGGAAACTTCTTTTAGCTGACACGTAATGTATGGTTGTAGACGTCAATTAGTGATTTCGATGGATTTGACAATGTAGCATTCGAAGTAAATCTGATGTAATGATAAAGCGTAGCTTCTAGCCTCATCAACCGGTAAATGACAGAAATCGGGCAGGCATCATGGCTAAGTCGGTCGCACCGAAGTAGGGTGTATAATCACCTATCTAGAGAATATTCATTTGTTTCTTAAATCTATCAATGTTGTCCCATATATATACGGGAACGGTTGCTGATCCCAACCGTTGGTGATGTACATTCGATACACTCAAGCGAAATGAGTGGTCGCTCATGTGTGGCTGGGTTACAAGATGTTCTTGTTGAACTCCAGTGTATCGTTCCTAGAGTACACTGATCGGAAGGTGGTTCCATACCTTGTCATAGTTGGAAATCCAATTACCCAATACGTGCTTGCGGTTTTTGATTGTATACCATATATGTAGAACGTGAGATGAAAGCGTTTCTGCTAGTTGATATCTATTTGTACATAGACATTATTATAATATCAAAAGGTTTTTGATATAAAGATATTTTGGATTCTCATAAGGGAAAAATTAACCCGTTCCATTCTGCGGCGTGGTCTTATGAGATATCGTTTACTTGTTCATATACCTGTTTAAACTATTTTACTCACACCAGTCCCATGACTGACCCGGAGTTTATTTGTTTTGTTTTCCCTAAACTCTTGGGTGCCTAATTTTGTGCGGGCAGTCAAGTAGTCAGGAATTTACAGATATACTGGAAGAGCGTGGAGCAGGAGGCTTCAAGATCATATAGCTATAGTTATTTCCGCTGTGTTGTAAGTGCTGTACTCTGATAAGTGCTATTGTATACATAACTGTTATATTTCAAAGTTATGTTATTTATTATATGTTATTCGTTCCGCTGTGAGGTTCGTGTTACTCTGATGTTGTGTTCTTCTTCTTCTTCTATTCTAAGTTTCTATCTTATCTATTCTCACCTTCTAATTTCTTTCATTAACTATGCGGTTATTTTCGATCCTTGGATGTTCGATATGTGTTGTATATCGGATAACCAAGATCGCATTTTTCCGGGTCGTTACATATGAATATTCTATTCGGTTCATTTATTCAATAAAATGATATTTTTATTTTTCTAACATATTTTAGAAAATTTCGACGGCATAACTGCACGATAGTAGAAACGGGATAAGGCCTAGCCTTATCCCCGGTCTAATAATGGCATACGTCATACACATACCAATCTAATCAATCTCATTTCATCAAACAACCAAATTCAAACCAATCAACTACACAACCAAACAAACAAGTCGTCCATGGTCTGTGGACGACGGGTGTCGGGTGCTGTTAAGCACCGTCTGCATCCTAGTATATATTTTAACTAGAAAAGAAAATTCAAAGTGAGAAGTTCTCCCCGATTAGCTAAACCAGCGTCACGACTATCCATTTGCAGAAATCTTCATCGCGCTCGCCTTTTGTCAATTTCATTGTCCGTAGCCACTACATGGATAAAAATCACATTTTTATACTGATATTATATAGATAAAAATTCTATTTTTATACTGCTACTATATAGATAAAAATTCTATTTTTATACCGTTGTTCATATAATAAAGATTATATTTTTATATTGCCACTCATATAAAAATCACATCTTTGCTTCTTCTACATAATAAAAATCATATTTTTATACCTCCTACATAATAAAGATCGAATTTTTATATCATCGCTATAAAAATCACATTTTTATTTCAACATATACATAATAAAAATCAGATTTTTATTTCGCCACATATATAAAGAATTTTTTTTTCTATCTATATATTATAAAAATCATATTTTTATTCTTTTCATTATATAAAAATCATATTTTTACATACTTCATTCGTCAAAAACCATAGAAGTTTTAAAGCGGAGAAAACCCACTTTTTTCTAACGTCCGGATTCGCTGTTCTGGTTCCAGAATTTGCAAACGAGCTTCAATCTTTATACTATCTTTTATCGTAACTTAAACGCGCCATTCCGGACAACTTTCGCCTATTGGTCTTCCTTCCGAAAATGTGTCATTTCGCCGGAAATCGCGAAAAGACAGCATTTTGACAGTGTTTGGACAGCAGACTTTGGATGCGTTTTCCCGACAACTCCGCAATGCAAAATGGGACTATCATATACCAAATCGAAGAGAAAATCGTGCTCTTCGATTTTGGCTTTGAGGAACTTTGGCTAGAAACGCGCGGTTTGGGAGTTATTCGCGAAATAAAGACATGGTGTTATTTGCAAAACGGGGTTTTTGGTGAAAATGGATTTTTGGGTGTAGCGGGGCCCACAGCCGGAATTGAGGGGCTTGAGGGGGGCGCCGGACCAGATGGACGTGGGGAGGTGGTGGTGGTGCAGCGGTGGCGCCCATAGTGGCGGTGGTGGGTGGTTTTGGGTGCTAGGGTTCATGAAATCAAAGATAGAGAGGAGGAGGAAGAGGAGGAGAGGGAGGAGAAGAAGGGAGTGGTGGTGGCCGGCGGCCGGTGGTGGAGGTGGGGGGAGGGTGGCAGCGGCGGCGGGAGGTGGGTGAGCTCCCCATTAAAGAGAAAAGAGGAAGAAAGAAGAGGAAGAGAAAAGTTAGTAAGAAAAGGAAGTAAAGTGGCTTATATGCCTGTTTCTCGCCTATCGTCCGAACGCCGACGATCCCTAATTGCCGCGGATTTCGGACACGAGATAGCAGACGTGAAGACGAGTCCAACGAAACAAGTTTCGTCGAATTCCGAGTTCGTTTGACCATCCGTTAAAATTCTCAAAAATGCTCAGATAAGCTCTAAAAATGCGATTTTGACGCACCATTTCTTCTTGCACGCTTACATGCTAACTCCAAAAATCATGCCCTTTTGGATTTAACCATTATTAGACGATAGGAATCCAGAAAAAAAAACGAAATCGAATTCTGAGGTCGTATCAAATATCAATAATGTTCCTTTGTAAAATGACTGTCTGTTTTACCTTGAACTGTTTTAGCTCGCACGGCCACATACTAACTCCGTTCGACGCGTCCTTTGGAACTCAACAATGATTTGTCATTATGAATCCAAAAAATTTTATCTCGTCGAATTCTGAGCTCGTATGCAAAATTTCACTTTTTAAGGGCTATGTTTTGCTAACTGAAAAGCCCCAGCCAATTGCCACTATTCCGGATATCGGAATATATCGAAGCTTATACTTTTCGGAGTTCTAAACGGCATTTTGAACTCAATGGAAGTGGTTTCGAGTCCAAATTCATCCGTATGCAAAATTGCTATTTTTAAGGCCTATGATAGCGACTATTCTCAATTTTCAGATGAGCATAACTTTTGTTTCCCGCTATGAAATTTTGATTTTTCGGATTCGTTGGAAAGATATTTTCAAATAGATTCCAATATTTTTTGTTTCGCTAAAATCCGGTTTATTTTGAATCTTGTACATTCATTTGAACTTTGAAATCGAATTATCGAACTACCGCGCCATTTTCAATTCCTTTTATAATTAAAATAAAATATTTATATTCTAACGACGATCTATACAAATATACGTTCGGATTATATTAAAAATAAATTTCTCGTCTTTATTATTTAAAATAATTCATTTTAAATAATCAAAATTCATTAAAATTGCCAAAATAAAAATTTTAAACTAGCTCAGATTTTCCGGGTTATTACAATCTCCCCCACTTAAAACTTTTCGTCCCCGAAAAGGAACGAAGCTGAAAGTTGTTTAACTAATCAACTCAACTTCCATTATTTTCATTACGGCTTAAGTTCTTCAACTTTTCAATTTCTAAGAACTTTTCAAATTTTTCAAAAATTTGACTCACCCTAAATTTCCGAAAAATTTCGCCATAACCTCCCCTGCACCGGGGACTTCGGGATATTTCAAATAGCCTCCCATGGCCCTTATCAATCCAGAAAGAAAAAGAAACAGCCAAGCGGCTCATAAAATTATCCAAACCCAATAAATTTGTAAACATGTACCTATTTGTCGGGCAAACAATTTTATTCTTCTGCACTAGCCTCCTTGCAATGATCTGTTCAATGTAAGTACATGTAAATGCATGCATTTTCAAACAATTTTTCAATACAGTTCTAAATTTGGTTCAATTATGCTAAATGGTTCAAAATTTAATTAGACAAACAATAATCAAACAACACAACCATCAATCAATTAGTGAATTAGAATTTTAAATTCATAATTTTGATATATATACAGAAAATCATGTTTTTGATGTCAAATCACAACAAATAAACCTATCTAGCTTTGGTTCTCACACCAGTCTAATGGAAATATATAGATATCACACCTTCGAAACTCGAACATAAATCCTGATGATATAGCTACAATCATCAGAATCATCTCTGGGTGACTAGAGTGCGATTCTATATCTATCCAGTATATTAAAACTTCGAATATACGTTCATGACGCGTATATGCGAAATCTTTATATACTCGATTGTCCAAATTCAATACAAATAAAATATTCAAATACGTACAAAATGGATTAAATTTCAAAACAAAATTGTTTTCATTTGAAAAATAAACTCTTCACACTCGTTCTAGGATACTACTGTAACGAGTCATTCTTATTGGATATTACTAATCCAATATCTGATGAATTCTTTCATATGGTTATAATGTGTCTTGTTCTCGAGCTCTATAAACCAAAGCTCTGATACCAAATTGACACAATCCAAACTTCCCCGTGAAGGAAAGCACGAATTGCGTTGAGAACACGACACATCGGAACGCAACCGGAAGGACATTTCATTGTTTATTACAACAATTCCATCAGAATACAAGAATATACATAGTATGAATAAATATTATACAACAAAGAATATCAGAGATTTAAATACAGTACTGCAGTAGAAAAATAATACAAAACACAACTGAAAGTAATACACGGATACAGAGCTTTCCGAGCATCGTTCCAGCTGTAAATCAGGATCCTGTGAATATAAAATCTGCAAAACCAAAACTACTAGCTGCCTGTGACGAAAATACGGGCACCCAGAGTTTAGGTTAAAATAATAAACTCCAGGTCAGTCATGTGACTGGTGTGAGAACTAAAACAGTTATTAATCTTTATTTTAAAAGAGAGTAATTCAAGGGACCACGCCATATAACACGGAACGGGTTTCCTCCCAAGAATACCAGTACATAGAATAAACAACGCAATGCTTTTTTGAAAAATGAAGTTATTATAAGACCCAGGTCCCATCTCACAATGCAACACAAGCCGGAGGATAGCATTTTCCCTTATAATAGCCAAACATGCTTGGTACGTTTAAAACAAATCATTTGATACTATTACAAGTGTATAGTGTCAAAACAATTTTAATCATATATATCTATCATAGACGGCATGGGTACCATATATCATGTCGCCATACTAGGCACTACAAATAAAACCGAAATATCACGTATTGGAAATTGGATTTCCGTCATGAGTCGAGGTAAGGGGCAAGCTTCCTCCGCTTCGAGACACTCTAGCAAATGCCTCGGGACTACACACTCTGGGTAACCCCTGGATCTTCAGGGCCGATCCACATTTACGTTAGTGGATTAGTATTCCTGAACACACGTTTCCCGGTCCTAATAGACCTATATCCGAGGCGCCTCGCATTCCAACAACCATATAGGCAAAAATAATATAAATGTCAGCCAGTTTAAGCATTGACACTACCTTTAGCTAGAAAGAAACGTCGTGTTCTCCCTGCAGTCACTATCCCGTTTTTTACTCATACCGAGGTGTGAGGCTCGCAAATTCACGCTATACACAAAGCTATGTCACGTAGGCCGTGCTTTGATCATCAACCACAAGACTTTGCTTTTCAACAGAAGACTTGATCATTTGCCACTTAGGCATGCCACACAGGCACTTCACTCCATGCGACTGATGTCCATCGATATACAACCTCTGAGCTCATACGTCTCAGAGAAGGGCGTTAAGCAAGAGAATAAATTCTCCACCGCCAAAAAGATGTATATTTAATAGAGATCAATCAGCACAGAATAAAATCCAGTGTCAGACACACAGTCCATTTACAAGTTCGTTCTGGGTCTGAACGAAACCGGAGGCACTTTCCTCGCATATCCATCGATCTCCAAGTACGTCTGGATGATCACGAACTGATTCCCTCCTCTTGGGTGTACAGCCCAATCAAGATCATCAGTAATCGCCCAAACGATGTGAAGACTTCCGGTCTTCAACCACCGTCTTCCTCTTCGACATATCGTCGAATTGGTTATTCGGAATGGGTATAAACCCGGCCTTTCCAAATAACCCGCGTATATAATAAACAAATGTTACACAAACACAACATACGTCTCATTCCAATTCATCAATCACTAACCGTAAATTAGCAAGAGAACAATTCCCCAAATATTAACTCTGAAGGGCGAAACCAACATCAGATCAATACCCAGGAAACCACCCATCTTAGCTAACCTACAGTGAGTTTCTAAATTTCACATTCTTAGGGAAAGGTTCCCATTAATTTTATCAAAGATAAATTCTTCTAAATTTATTCTTTAATCTTCCTTTGGATATCATTTCAAACCATGTTAAGGTTTTTCAAACTAGCCGGGATTAGCGAACCACACCGAAGTAATTATTTATTTTATTTCCCAATCCCAACCTATTTATCCCATGAAGCAAAACTGGAAATACTCCATATCTAACACCACGGTGTTATCGGTAAAATTAATTACCATTTCGCGTTCAAATCTAATTAAAGATTTAACTATCGCTTTGGAGCAAAACTGGTGATACTCCGTTCTCGCTCACTTTCCAAATCTAATAATTTAAATTATCAATTCACATTTCAATCTAATTACATATTCATTAAAACTCCTTTTACTGGGTTAAAGAACTAATGTCATTTAAAACACAGTTCACGATAAACCCACAAATCAATTCTTATTCAATTCCAATTAAATATATTAGAAATTCTGGTTATTTAAAACCCATTGCAAATCCAATTTATTTATTTAAAAATAATTGAGTTTTAATTTTAGTTCAAAATTAGTTCATTTCGATAAAAATCTATTTTTATCTTTACAAATGTGGGATTTTTCATCCCAGTTCTTCGCAAGTCATTTCTTATGATTTTTCACAAATTATTGATATTTTTGATAATTTTATCAAGGCCCGTACAGTCGATTTCCAACAACGGCCATCGAACTGCACTTACCGCGACCTTTTCTGAAATTGATTAGGACGTATCTCCAAATCCAACCGTTAGATTTCAAATTTCTAATATTCATTGGAAAGCTCTTTTCGATACAAACCCAACGGTTCCGGTTTTAGGAGAATTCGACGGTCGGATCTCCCGTAATGTCTGTTCGAAGCCAATGGTCGAAATTCACGAACTGCCGCGGCACGGCGCGTTCTATTCAGGCCATTATATATATAATATATATGTATATTATATATATTTCGTCGATTTCCTTTTAAAACGAATTTTATAAATCGTTTCATATTTATTTCAAAAACAATTTCAGCCTTCATTTCAAATTCAAATCAAAATTGAATTTTCCATTATAAATTCTTTTTACATTTATTTCTATTTGATTTCAATCCAAATCGATTTCAATTCAATTTCAGTTCGTTTTCAATTCGATTTTAATTCATTCCAAATCGATTTCACTTCGATTTCCAATTGCATTTCTATTTAATTCAATTTCAATTCGATTACAATTCAATTTGAATTCATTTCAATTCGAATTCATTTTATATTCAATTTAATTCGAATTCATTTTATATTCAATTTAATTCGAATTCATTTTGTATTAAATTTTTAAATCTCTTTTCAATATTCATTATAAAAACGAATATAATCGATATAAACATCGTTCGCGTCAAAATAGCGCATCTCTAATCAACACGGCTTTATATTTTTCAATAACTTCGTTATTCTATTCAACAAATGAATATTTATTCTATTCAACACATGAATCTATATTTCTTTCAACACAACAAATGAGTACTGTCAACACATAGCGATTTTGTTATGTAATATATTTTATAAAATTTTGATTTCTATCGTTAAATTTTTAATCAAACTCTAACCGTAAATTAGTAGGAGAACGATTCCTTAAATATTAACCCCGAAGGCCGAAACCAACATCAGATCAATATCCAGGAGACCACTCATCTTATCTATTTTCCAGTTAGTTTCTAATTTTATATATGATAAAGATATAAATTTTATTGTTAAAATATTTAGTTCAACACATGACTAATCTCAACCAATGAGTACTGTCAATACATGAATCTATATTTTATAATATTCTTTATTTTCCAAATTGGAATGAGGCCCAATCAATTAACATATAATGTTAATTATATGGATTCCATACAACTAATAGCAACAATAAATAATCAACCATTATCTAAAGTGCACTACACAACTGCATAAGCATTAAATATAAATATCTAACGCTTATGACAGTCTGTCAATCAATCGATCGACATACAACTAATTATTGGGATTAGTGTATGTCATATATCATCCCAATATCCGTGAGGGGTTTCAAACAATCAAACACGAATTTTATTTGTGCAGTTGGGCGATGTGTAAAATTTATCGTCCCAATCAATATCAGTCAAATCAGTGTACATAAACAAATCGTTCGATTTTGTAAATGAATATTTATTTTATTCACATTCTCGTTAAAAATTATATTTTTAACAACCAAAGTATTTTATTCAACCTATGATGTAATGACCCGCACTGTCAGGGGTATTATAATTAATTTATTTAATTATATATATCGTGATGTAGTGAATTAAATAGAGGTTTAATTAAATAATATGGAATAATTAATTTAATTAAATAATTAAATAATATATTTAATTCAGAAATAATCAAAAATATTGGAAATCACAATATTCGATGAACGGGGTCGTCACTTAGATTCAATTCAGCTTAGAGCTTAATTATATTGACAAATATATTCAATCGACGACAGTTTGAACGTATAATTTTATTATAATTAAAATCGAGTTTGAAATGGCGCTGCAGTTCGCTATTTGGCGATTTGAACTTCAACTGAATGTACAGGATTCGTTTGAAGCCGGATTTCTGTGAAACAAGAAACGTGTGGAGCTGGTGGAGTATATCTTTCTAGTGGAAGAGAAAAATCGGGATTTCGTCGTGTAGATTTTTAGTTATGTCCAAATTAAATATTCAGAAAAACAGCGGTATATTCGTTTGTGGCCATAACGGTTATTTAAAAATATTTGAATATCGGGTTTGAATTTAGATAAGGTTCTTTTGAGACGTAGTGATAATTTAATTTTTAGAATTTTATTGTTATTTTTAATTAATTAAATAAGCGACTTTTTATTTGGAGTATTTTACACCTTGTAATCAACATTTTGGGGTTTCATAATATGAGTTAATCTACCGGTATTATGATATTTTTGGGATCGTGACACCGAGCCCATCACAATGGTATATTTATTTCTGTCTGGAGCAGCTCCTATATTAATGAAATTTGACGTAACCGAATACCCTAGATTATTAGTTTTATAAATAAAATGCACGTATACAATGTATCCAACGAATCCGACCCGTGTAAATAATATATAGCTTAGGTTGAAATCCTTCATTTCCTTTTCCACCGTTAGTGACATTTTCGTGCATTGTAACATAGTGTATAGGTTATATAAGTTCCTGTTTCTCTTGCCAAATATTTGGTTTAAGATAATTAATAAAATAATAAAGAAGTTGTGGTGCTCCTGTAGGCAACGTGTGTTTTCCCTCACCTACCCTAAATCCTTATAAATATCACCTTAACTAAAATCCTTATAACCTAAATAAAAGTCCACGCTCTTTCTGAGCCGCCACAAAATTTTCTACAGCAAACAATCGTTCTCCACTTAACAAAACCGATCCAAGAAAATCCTTAAACTAATTCCATTTCCCACAATAAAATACAACAAATATATATAGGATGGTTGAAAGGTGCTCGTCAGTCATGTACTACTCATCAGGTCGCTGTGTTCTTTAATGCAGCAGCAAGACGGTCGAACGACGAGTTTATAAGATGTAAATCGCTTATATATTTGATAGATCCGAACGGGTAGCAGCGGCTCGACTTGGGTTATACAAAGTACTGATGGACAGGGGTGCTTGCAGATGTTTCTTAACTAAGGAGAAAGGATTTAGTGGGGTTCAACCGGGTTCAGGCAAGGAAGGCAAGCAACAGCACAGTTCGCAGGTAGGGAGATGCAGATTTTTATGGCAACTAACGGTGATCCTTGTTTGCGTTTTCATGAAGAATTGGTGAAGGGCGGATGCATTATAAGAAGGAGTTCAGACGAGTGTTTAAATGGTGAAGAAGTGTTTATGTTTGTGTTAAATCCATGGAGGAAATGGCATGGAAGGAAAGGCTTTGGAATGGGTTTCGCACAGGAGCAGGTCACGTTAAGGAAGGAAACGATGGAGGAGTGGAGGAGTATGAGTGGAAATGGCGTGCGTATGCTACTGAAGGAGGAGCGGTATTGTTTAATTGGGGAAGAAGGATCCTGATGGGTTGGTTTTAAAATGTGTGAATGGGCCAAATTCTGAGGTAAAGCCCAAATCAAGTGATAAGAGAATTTAGTTTGATAAATATTTAAATAGTTTACAATCTTGTAAATTCAATATCTCGTTCGTATATGGTCAGAATTTCGAACGGTTGGATCCGTTGGGATCGTGGGGACGGTGACTACACGCTGGAACAGACTGGAAGTGGATCGGGACTCGCTATAATTTATGGTGAAATAAATTGTCCGTCGCAGTCAAATAAACGCAAACCGTTATTTAACGATTAACGCGCAAAAGTGAGTAAATCTCACCAACTCTGAACAGTTTATAATTTCATGTTGTATCTTTAGAACTGTTAGAAATTTGTCTAATTTACTGTGTGTTGATTGTTTGATTGAACTGCCAGTCAGTTAGTTAAATTTCTATATTGCTTCTGTTTAAATAGAATGTATCATTTGGAACTGAAATTGATGTTATCTATATTGTCTAACATCTGTGATGCAGGGGTACAGGTTGGAGGAATCCGACTGGATTCCTCAACAGTTATTTTATTGTTTTTCATATATTTTGATATATGATGTGAATTATAACCTGTTGTTGATTGTGTGTGTATGGACGATATTGAACATCGTGATTTGATATGATTGAATACCATAACATACGGGATATTGATAAGGAGATTTTCAAAGTGATATTGAAAACAGAATATTTATAAACTAGAATATTTATAAATAAGCGATATTTATAAATGGGAATATTAATAAATAGGAGATATTCAAAAAGGAAATAATTTCAAACTATTTTCTTTTTGAATGGAAAGGCCTGTGTGGTGAGTTTGTGGATTTTTCCGATGCTCCCGATACAAAGGAGGTTATGGCGAATTTTCCCGGGAATTTAAGGAGTTAGAATATTTCAAGAATAAATTTGAAAAGGAAATATTTGTAAACTATTTACAAATAGAATTGAAAAGGAAACATTATAAAAAGGAAATCATTTTTAAAGTGTAGAACCGTTATTTAAAAGTAAATCTTTTCAAATGAATAAAACGTTGTTAAAAAGGAAATCTTTATAAAGTGAATAAAGTGAATCGAATATGGTATTCGAAGTTAGTTAATCGAATATAGACATTCGAAAGGAGTTAATCGAATATGGTATTCGAAGTTAGTTAATCGAATATGGTATTCGAAAGTTAGTTAATCGAATATGTTATTCGAAAGGGGTTAGTCAAGTCGAGTTAGTCAAATAGAGTTAACCAGTTAAAGTTAGTCAAATAGAGTTAACCAGTTAGAGTTAATCAGTTAGAGTTAACCAGTTAGAGTTAATCAGTTAGAGTTAACCAGTTAGAGTTAATTAGTTAGAGTTAACCAGTTAGAGTTAGTCAAATAGAGTTAACCAGTTAGAGTTAATCAGTTGGAGTTAACCAGTTAGAGTTAGTCAAATAGAGTTAACCAGTTAGAGTTAATCAGTTAGAGTTAACCAGTTAGAATTAATCAAATATAGTTATTTGAGATAGAGTTAGTCAAACATAGTATTCAGGGTAAGTTGCCATCTTGTACGACTGCTAGCGTAATTCGCAGGGCTGTAAATAGCCTACGGCGGTCGGATGTTTCCTGAGGGAGTCAGGCGTAACCATTGTGATTGCTGCGATCTAGAGTCAAGCGAATGGAGTTTTAATCGAATATTAGTTATTCGATAGGAGTTAATCGAGTTGAGAAATAAGTTAAGTTAAATAAGTTGAGTTGATCGGGTGGTTCGACCAAGTTAGTCGAGCCTAGTTAATCGAATCGAATTGGTCGAACCAAGTAAGTCGAGTTAAGTTAGTCAAGTTAGTCGAGCCTAGTTAATCGAATCGAATTGGTCGAACCAAGTAAGTCGAGTTAGTCGAATCAAGTTAAGTTAGTCGAGTTAAGTTAGTCGAGTTAAGTTCGTCGAGTTAAATAATCGATGTTAGTTTCATCGAAAGGAGTTATCGATGTTAGTTTCATCGAAAGGAATTATCGATGTTAGTTTCATCGAAAGGAGTTATCGATGTTAGTTTCATTGGAAGGAGTTATCGATTATAGTTTAATCGAAGTGAGATTTTCAAATATGAGATATTTGAAAGGAAGAGTTATCGAATATTAGTTATTCGAAGAGAGATTATCAAATATCGTTTATTCGAGAAGGAGTTAGTCGAATATAGGTTATTCGAAGAAGAGCTAATCAAATAGAGATTTCTCGAAGAGAGTTAATCGGCAAATTCGATTATATCTAATTCGGGAAAGTACTTATACTTTCCAGTGTTTAAATAGAGATTTATTTATATTTAAATAAATAAGTGTTAGGTTAATTATTCACTAATAAGAATAGAAGTTATAATTAAAGTTAGATAATTCGAAAGGAGGATTATAACGTTATCGTTATAACCAATGTTTTAAATATAGAAGTGGATTAGTAAAATTGAATCCGAGAAAGGTGTAAAGAAGTTGTTAAAGATTAAAAGATAAACTTTGACCATTTCAAAGTTATAACGTTCTTCAGTTAAGGTCTGAGAGGTAATTATACCCCAACTTGAGTGACTTCCTTCTTAACTAAGAAATGGTAAGGTTTGATCGTAAAGGAGTTTTGGAAATGTTTTCCAAACGAGAATCAGAAATGTTTTCTGATAAAAGAAAAATAAGAATTTAGAATATAGGGAAATAGGAGATAAGTAAATAAATGAACTAAAGAGATTAATGTTAAATGATGTTTTGTTCGATATAATTTCCATCTGGAAATAATATCGTTGTTTGCACACTTGTTTTTCTTTGATAGTTAACTCACAGACTATCGAATTTTTGACCATTTTAACGTTGTTAATATGGAGAGACCGGTTGGATTATTATCCAAAGAACCGCTCTGTATTGGCATAAGCGTCGCGAATCATATATGCTAAAGATAATTGAAGACGGAGTAAAATGCAAGGGCTGTTGTATAAGTCTTAGATAACAGTGACTAAGATGGATATACAGAATAGTGCCTTCGGTTTGTCCAGTCCCAGGACAACTTGTATGGACGAAGGTCTGACAGAGTATATCCAGTGGATCGCGTAAGTTGATCTATTCAAACGTATTCACGTTTGGTGGCGGAGGAATTCGTTTCTCTTAGCTGTATACCCGTGTTATTTTTGGATAAGTCAATTTGTGATTTGGCGGGTATGACGATGTGACATTCTAAGTGAATGAGGATGACTTGTATGAATGAATGTCTGACAGAGTATTTCCAGAAAGGTCACGTACATTGATTTCTTCAACCGTACCAAGAGTGGAAGTGGAGAAGGAAACTTCTTTTAGCTGACACGTAATGTATGGTTGTAGACGTCAATTAGTGATTTCGATGGATTTGACAATGTAGCATTCGAAGTAAATCTGATGTAATGATAAAGCGTAGCTTCTAGCCTCATCAACCGGTAAATGACAGAAATCGGGCAGGCATCATGGCTAAGTCAGTCGCACCGAAGTAGGGTGTATAATCACCTATCTAGAGAATATTCATTTGTTTCTTAAATCTATCAATGCTGTCCCATATATATACGGGAACGGTTGCTGATCCCAACCGTTGGTGATGTACATTCGATACACTCAAACGAAATGAGTGGTCGGTCATGTATGGCTGGGTTACAAGATGTTCTTGTTGAACTCCAGTGTATCATTCCTAGAGTACACTGATCGGAAGGTGGTTCCATACCTTGTCATAGTTGGAAATCCAATTACCCAATACGTGCTTGCGGTTTTTGATTGTATACCATATATGTAGAACGTGAGATGAAAGCGTTTCTGCTAGTTGATATCTATTTGTACATAGACATTATTATAATATCAAAAGGTTTTTGATATAAAGATATTTTGGATTCTCATAAGGGAAAAATTAACCCGTTCCATTCTGCGGCGTGGTCTTATGAGATATCGTTTACTTGTTCATATACCTGTTTAAACTATTTTACTCACACCAGTCCCATGACTGACCCGGAGTTTATTTGTTTTGTTTTCCCTAAACTCTTGGGTGCCTAATTTTGTGCGGGCAGTCAAGTAGTCAGGAATTTACAGATATACTGGAAGAGCGTGGAGCAGGAGGCTTCAAGATCATATAGCTATAGTTATTTCCGCTGTGTTGTAAGTGCTGTACTCTGATAAGTGCTATTGTATACATAACTGTTATATTTCAAAGTTATGTTATTTATTATATGTTATTCGTTCCGCTGTGAGGTTCGTGTTACTCTGATGTTGTGTTCTTCTTCTTCTTCTATTCTAAGTTTCTATCTTATCTATTCTCACCTTCTAATTTCTTTCATTAACTATGCGGTTATTTTCGATCCTTGGATGTTCGATATGTGTTGTATATCGGATAAACAAGATCGCATTTTTCTGGGTCGTTACATATGAATATTCTATTCGGTTCATTTATTCAATAAAATGATATTTTTATTTTTCTAACATATTTTAGAAAATTTCGACGGCATAACTGCACGATAGTAGAAACGGGCTAAGGCCTAGCCTTATCCCCGGTCTAATAATGGCATACGTCATACACATACCAATCTAATCAATCTCATTTCATCAAACAACCAAATTCAAACCAATCAACTACACAACCAAACAAACAAGCCGTCCATGGTCTGTGGACGACGGGTGTCGGGTGCTGTTAAGCACCGTCTGCATCCTAGTATATATTTTAACTAGAAAAGAAAATTCAAAGTGAGAAGTTCTCCCCGATTAGCTAAACCAGCGTCACGACTATCCATTTGCAGAAATCTTCATCGCGCTCGCCTTTTGTCAATTTCATTGTCCGTAGCCACTACATGGATAAAAATCACATTTTTATACTGATATTATATAGATAAAAATTCTATTTTTATACTGCTACTATATAGATAAAAATTCTATTTTTATACCGTTGTTCATATAATAAAGATTATATTTTTATATTGCCACTCATATAAAAATCACATCTTTGCTTCTTCTACATAATAAAAATCATATTTTTATACCTCCTACATAATAAAGATCGAATTTTTATATCATCGCTATAAAAATCACATTTTTATTTCAACATATACATAATAAAAATCAGATTTTTATTTCGCCACATATATAAAGATTTTTTTTCTATCTATATATTATAAAAATCATATTTTTATTCTTTTCATTATATAAAAATCATATTTTTACATACTTCATTCGTCAAAAACCATAGAAGTTTTAAAGCGGAGAAAACCCACTTTTTTCTAACGTCCGGATTCGCTGTTCTGGTTCCAGAATTTGCAAACGAGCTTCAATCTTTATACTATCTTTTATCGTAACTTAAACGCGCCATTCCGGACAACTTTCGCCTATTGGTCTTCCTTCCGAAAATGTGTCATTTCGCCGGAAATCGCGAAAAGACAGCATTTTGACAGTGTTTGGACAGCAGACTTTGGATGCGTTTTCCCGACAACTCCGCAATGCAAAATGGGACTATCATATACCAAATCGAAGAGAAAATCGTGCTCTTCGATTTTGGCTTTGAGGAACTTTGGCTAGAAACGCGCGGTTTGGGAGTTATTCGCGAAATAAAGACATGGTGTTATTTGCAAAACGGGGTTTTTGGTGAAAATGGATTTTTGGGTGTAGCGGGGCCCACAGCCGGAATTGAGGGGCTTGAGGGGGGCGCCGGACCAGATGGACGTGGGGAGGTGGTGGTGGTGCAGCGGTGGCGCCCATAGTGGCGGTGGTGGGTGGTTTTGGGTGCTAGGGTTCATGAAATCAAAGATAGAGAGGAGGAGGAAGAGGAGGAGAGGGAGGAGAAGAAGGGAGTGGTGGTGGCCGGCGACCGGCGGTGGAGGTGGGGGGAGGGTGGCAGCGGCGGCGGGAGGTGGGTGAGCTCCCCATTAAAGAGAAAAGAGGAAGAAAGAAGAGGAAGAGAAAAGTTAGTAAGAAAAGGAAGTAAAGTGGCTTATATGCCTGTTTCTCGCCTATCGTCCGAACGCCGACGATCCCCAATTGCCGCGGATTTCGGACACGAGATAGCAGACGTGAAGACGAGTCCAACGAAACAAGTTTCGTCGAATTCCGAGTTCGTTTGACCATCCGTTAAAATTCTCAAAAATGCTCAGATAAGCTCTAAAAATGCGATTTTGACGCACCATTTCTTCTTGCACGCTTACATGCTAACTCCAAAAATCATGCCCTTTTGGATTTAACCATTATTAGACGATAGGAATCCAGAAAAAAAAACGAAATCGAATTCTGAGGTCGTATCAAATATCAATAATGTTCCTTTGTAAAATGACTGTCTGTTTTACCTTGAACTGTTTTAGCTCGCACGGCCACATACTAACTCCGTTCGACGCGTCCTTTGGAACTCAACAATGATTTGTCATTATGAATCCAAAAAATTTTATCTCGTCGAATTCTGAGCTCGTATGCAAAATTTCACTTTTTAAGGGCTATGTTTTGCTAACTGAAAAGCCCCAGCCAATTGCCACTATTCCGGATATCGGAATATATCGAAGCTTATACTTTTCGGAGTTCTAAACGGCATTTTGAACTCAATGGAAGTGGTTTCGAGTCCAAATTCATCCGTATGCAAAATTGCTATTTTTAAGGCCTATGATAGCGACTATTCTCAATTTTCAGATGAGCATAACTTTTGTTTCCCGCTATGAAAATTTGATTTTTCGGATTCGTTGGAAAGATATTTTCAAATAGATTCCAATATTTTTTGTTTTGCTAAAATCCGGTTTATTTTGAATCTTGTACATTCATTTGAACTTTGAAATCGAATTATCGAACTACCGCGCCATTTTCAATTCCTTTTATAATTAAAATAAAATATTTATATTCTAACGGCGATCTATACAAATATACGTTCGGATTATATTAAAAATAAATTTCTCGTCTTTATTATTTAAAATAATTCATTTTAAATAATCAAAATTCATTAAAATTGCCAAAATAAAAATTTTAAACTAGCTCAGATTTTCCGGGTTATTACAATCTCCCCCACTTAAAACTTTTCGTCCCCGAAAAGGAACGAAGCTGAAAGTTGTTTAACTAATCAACTCAACTTCCATTATTTTCATTACGGCTTAAGTTCTTCAACTTTTCAATTTCTAAGAACTTTTCAAATTTTTCAAAAATTTGGCTCACCCTAAATTTCCGAAAAATTTCGCCATAACCTCCCCTGCACCGGGGACTTCGGG
This sequence comes from Allium sativum, assembly GCA_030737875.1. NCBI lineage: Eukaryota > Viridiplantae > Streptophyta > Magnoliopsida > Asparagales > Amaryllidaceae > Allium > Allium sativum. Next base: position 524,784,456 of record CM060921.1, on the reverse strand, counting down.
ATATTTCAAATAGCCTCCCATGGCCCTTATCAATCCAGAAAGAAAAAGAAACAGCCAAGCGGCTCATAAAATTATCCAAACCCAATAAATTTGTAAACATGTACCTATTTGTCGGGCAAACAATTTTATTCTTCTGCACTAGCCTCCTTGCAATGATCTGTTCAATGTAAGTACATGTAAATGCATGCATTTTCAAACAATTTTTCAATACAGTTCTAAATTTGGTTCAATTATGCTAAATGGTTCAAAATTTAATTAGACAAACAATAATCAAACAACACAACCATCAATCAATTAGTGAATTAGAATTTCAAATTCATAATTTTGATATATATACAGAAATTCATGTTTTTGATGTCAAATCACAACAAATAAACCTATCTAGCTTTGGTTCTCACACCAGTCTAATGGAAATATATAGATATCACACCTTCGAAACTCGAACATAAATCCTGATGATATAGCTACAATCATCAGAATCATCTCTGGGTGACTAGAGTGCGATTCTATATCTATCCAGTATATTAAAACTTCGAATATACGTTCATGACGCGTATATGCGAAATCTTTATATACTCGATTGTCCAAATTCAATACAAATAAAATATTCAAATACGTACAAAATGGATTAAATTTCAAAACAAAATTGTTTTCATTTGAAAAATAAACTCTTCACACTCGTTCTAGGATACTACTGTAACGAGTCATTCTTATTGGATATTACTAATCCAATATCTGATGAATTCTTTCATATGGTTATAATGTGTCTTGTTCTCGAGCTCTATAAACCAAAGCTCTGATACCAAATTGACACAACCCAAACTTCCCCGTGAAGGAAAGCACGAATTGCGTTGAGAACACGACACATCGGAACGCAACCGGAAGGACATTTCATTGTTTATTACAACAATTCCATCAGAATACAAGAATATACATAGTATGAATAAATATTATACAACAAAGAATATCAGAGATTTAAATACAGTACTGCAGTAGAAAAATAATACAAAACACAACTGAAAGTAATACACGGATACAGAGCTTTCCGAGCATCGTTCCAGCTGTAAATCAGGATCCTGTGAATATAAAATCTGCAAAACCAAAACTACTAGCTGCCCGTGTCGAAAATACGGGCACCCAGAGTTTAGGTTAAAACAATAAACTCCAGGTCAGTCATGTGACTGGTGTGAGAACTAAAACAGTTATTAATCTTTATTTTAAAAGAGAGTAATTCAAGGAACCACGCCATATAACACGGAATGGGTTTCCTCCCAAGAATACCAGTGCATAGAATAAACAACGCAATGCTTTTTCGAAAAATGAAGCTATTATAAGACCCAGGTCCCATCACACAATGCAATGCAAGCCGGAGGATAGCATTTTCCCTTATAATAGCCAAACATGCTTGGTACGTTTAAAACAAATCATTTGATACTATTACAAGTGTATAGTGTCAAAACAATTTTAATCATATATATCTATCATAGACGGCATGGGTACCATATATCATGTCGCCATACTAGGCACTACAAATAAAACCGAAATATCACGTATTGGAAATTGGATTTCCGTCATGAGTCGAGGCAAGGGGCAAGCTTCCTCCGCTTCGAGACACTCTAGCAAATGCCTCGGGACTACACACTCTGGGTAACCCCTGGATCTTCAGGGCCGATCCACATTTACGTCAGTGGATTAGTATTCCTGAACACACGTTTCCCGGTCCTAATAGACCTATATCCGAGGCGCCTCGCATTCCAACAACCATATAGGCAAAAATAATATAAATGTCAGCCAGTTTAAGCACTGACACTACCTTTAGCTAGAAAGAAACGTCGTGTTCTCCCTGCAGTCACTATCCCGTTTTTTACTCATACCGAGGTGTGAGGCTCGCAAATTCACGCTATACACAAAGCTATGTCACGTAGGCCGTGCTTTGATCATCAACCACAAGATTTTGCTTTTCAACAGAAGACTTGATCATTTGCCACTTAGGCATGCCACACAGGCACTTCACTCCATGCGACTGATGTCCATCGATATACAACCTCTGAGCTCGTACGTCTCAGAGAAGGGCGTTAAGCAAGAGAATAAATTCTCCACCGCCAAAAAGATGTATATTTAATAGAGATCAATCAGCACAGAATAAAATCCAGTGTCAGACACACAGTCCATTTACAAGTTCGTTCTGGGTCTGAACGAAACCGGAGGCACTTTCCTCGCATATCCATCGATCTCCAAGTACGTCTGGATGATCACGAACTGATTCCCTCCTCTTGGGTGTACAGCCCAATCAAGATCATCAGTAATCGCCCAAACGATGTGAAGACTTCCGGTCTTCAACCACCGTCTTCCTCTTCGACATATCGTCGAATTGGTTATTCGGAATGGGTATAAACCCGGCCTTTCCAAATAACCCGCGTATATAATAAACAAATGTTACACAAACACAACATACGTCTCATTCCAATTCATCAATCACTAACCGTAAATTAGCAAGAGAACAATTCCCCAAATATTAACTCTGAAGGGCGAAACCAACATCAGATCAATACCCAGGAAACCACCCATCTTAGCTAACCTACAGTGAGTTTCTAAATTTCACATTCTTAGGGAAAGGTTCCCATTAATTTTATCAAAGATAAATTCTTCTAAATTTATTCTTTAATCTTCCTTTGGATATCATTTCAAACCATGTTAAGGTTTTTCAAACTAGCCGGGATTAGCGAACCACACCGAAGTAATTATTTATTTTATTTCCCAATCCCAACCTATTTATCCCATGAAGCAAAACTGGAAATACTCCATATCTAACACCACGGTGTTATCGGTAAAATTAATTACCATTTCGCGTTCAAATCTAATTAAAGATTTAACTATCGCTTTGGAGCAAAACTGGTGATACTCCGTTCTCGCTCACTTTCCAAATCTAATAATTTAAATTATCAATTCACATTTCAATCTAATTACATATTCATTAAAACTCCTTTTACTGGGTTAAAGAACTAATGTCATTTAAAACACAGTTCACGATAAACCCACAAATCAATTCTTATTCAATTCCAATTAAATATATTAGAAATTCTGGTTATTTAAAACCCATTGCAAATCCAATTTATTTATTTAAAAATAATTGAGTTTTAATTTTAGTTCAAAATTAGTTCATTTCGATAAAAATCTATTTTTATCTTTACAAATGTGGGATTTTTCATCCCAGTTCTTCGCAAGTCATTTCTTATGATTTTGCACAAATTATTGATATTTTTGATAATTTTATCAAGGCCTGTACAGTCGATTTCCAACAACGGCCATCGAACTGCACTTACCGCGACCTTTTCTGAAATTGATTAGGACGTATCTCCAAATCCAACCGTTAGATTTCAAATTTCTAATATTCATTGGAAAGCTCTTTTCGATACAAACCCAACGGTTCCAGTTTTAGGAGAATTCGACGGTCGGATCTCCCGTAATGTCCGTTCGAAGCCAATGGTCGAAATTCACGAACTGCCGCGGCACGGCGCGTTCTATTCAGGCCATTATATATATAATATATATGTATATTATATATATTTCGTCGATTTCCTTTTAAAACGAATTTTATAAATCGTTTCATATTTATTTCAAAAACAATTTCAGCCTTCATTTCAAATTCAAATCAAAATTGAATTTTCCATTATAAATTCTTTTTACATTCATTTCTATTTGATTTCAATCCAAATCGATTTCAATTCAATTTCAGTTCGTTTTCAATTCGATTTGAATTCATTCCAAATCGATTTCACTTCGATTTCCAATTGCATTTCTATTTAATTCAATTTCAATTCGATTACAATTCAATTTGAATTCATTTCAATTCGAATTCATTTTATATTCAATTTAATTCGAATTCATTTTATATTCAATTTAATTCGAATTCATTTTGTATTAAATTTTTAAATCTCTTTTCAATATTCATTATAAAAACGAATATAATCGATATAAACATCGTTCGCGTCAAAATAGCGCATCTCTAATCAACACGGCTTTATATTTTTCAATAACTTCGTTATTCTATTCAACAAATGAATATTTATTCTATTCAACACATGAATCTATATTTCTTTCAACACCACAAATGAGTACTGTCAACACATAGCGATTTTGTTATGTAATATATTTTATAAAATTTTGATTTCTATCGTTAAATTTTTAGTCAAACTCTAACCGTAAATTAGTAGGAGAACGATTCCTTAAATATTAACCCCGAAGGCCGAAACCAACATTAGATCAATATCCAGGGGACCACTCATCTTATCTATTTTCATGTTAGTTTCTAATTTTATATATGATAAAGATGTAAATTTTATTGTTAAAATATTTAGTTCAACACATGACTAATCTCAACCAATGAGTACTGTCAATACATGAATCTATATCTTATAATATTCTTTATTTTCTAAATTGGAATGAGGCCCAATCAATTAACATATAATGTTAATTATATGGATTCTATACAACTAATAGCAACGATAAATAATCAACCATTATCCAAAGTGCACCACACAACTGCATAAGCATTAAATATAAATATCTAATACTTATAACAGTCTGTCAATCAATCGATCGACATACAACTAACTATTGGGATTAGTGTATGTCATATATCATCCCAATATCCGTTAGAGGTTTCAAACAATCAAACACAGATTTTATTTGTGCAGTTGGGCGATGTTTAAAATTTATCGTCCCAATCAATATCAGTCAAATCAGTGTACATAAACAAATCGTTCAATTTTGTAAATGAATATTTATTTTATTCACATTCTCGTTAAAAATTATATTTTTAACGACCAAAGTATTTTATTCAACCTATGAATATTCTATTCGGTTCATTTATTCAATAAAATGATATTTTTATTTTTCTAACATATTTTAGAAAATTTCGGCGGCATAACGGCACGATACTAGAAATGGGATAAGGCCTAGCCTTATCCCCGGTCTAATAATGGCATACGCCATACACATACCAATCTAATCAATTTGATTTCACCAAACAACCAAATTCAAACCAATCATCCAATCAACTACAAAACCAAACAAACAAGTCATCCATGGTCTGTGGACGACGGGTGTCGGGTGCTGTTAAGCACCGTCTGCATCCTAGTATATATTTTAACTAGAACAGAAAATTCAAAGTGAGAAGTTCTCACCGATTAGCTAAACCAGCGCCACGACTCTCCATTTGCAGAAATCTTCATCGCGCTCGCCTTTTGTCAATTTCATTGTCCGTAGCCACTACATGGATAAAAATCACATTTTTATACTGATATTGTATAGGTAAAAATTCTATTTTTATACCGCTACTATATAGATAAAAATTCTATTTTTATACCGTTGTTCATATAATAAAGATTATATTTTTATATTGCCACTCATATAAAAATCACATCTTTGCTTCTTCTACATAATAAAAATCATATTTTTTTACCTCCTACATAATAAATATCGAATTTTTATATCATCGCTATAAAAATCACATTTTTATTTCAACATATACATAATAAAAATCAGATTTTTATTTCACCACATATATAAAGATTTTTTTTCTATCTATATATTATAAAAATTATATTTTTATTCTTCTCATTATATAAAAATCATATTTTTACATACTTCATTCGTCAAAAACCACAGAAGTTTTAAAGCGGAGAAAACTCACTTTTTTCCAACGCCCGGATTCGCTGTTCTGGTTCCAGAATTTGCAAACGAGCTTCAATCTTTACACCATCTTATTTTCCAACTTAAACGCGCCATTCCAAACAACTTTCGCCTAGTGGTCTTCCTTCCGAAAATGTGCCATTTCGCTGGAAATCACGAAAATACAACATTTTGATAGTGTTTGGACAGCAGACTTTGGACGCGTTTTCTCGACAACTTCGCAATGCAAAATGGGATTATCATATACCAAATCGAAGAGAAAATCGTGCTCTTCGATTTTGGTCTTGAGGAACTTTGGCTAGAAACGCACGGTTTGGGAGTTATTCGCGAAATAAGGACAGAGTGTTATTTACAAAACGGGGTTTTCGGTGAAAATGGATTTTTGGGTGTAGCGGGGCCCACGGCCGGAATTGAGGGGCCTGAGGGGGGCGTCGGACCTGATGGACGTGGGGGAGGTGGTGGTGCAGCGGTGGGGCCTGTAGTGGCGGTGGTGGGTGGTTTTGGGTGCTAGGGTTCATGAAATCAAAGATAGAGAGAAGGAGGAGGAAGAGGAGGAAAGGGAGGAGGAGGGAGTGGTGGTGGCCGGCGACCAGCAGTGGAGGTGGGGGGAGGGTGGCAGCGGCGGCGGGAGGTGGTTGATCTCCCCATTAAAGAAAAGAAGAAGAAAGAAGAGGAAGAGGAAAGTAGTAAGAAAAGGAAGTAAAGTGGCGTATATGCCTGTTTCTCGCCTCTCGTCCGAACGCCGACGATCCCCAATTGCCGCAGATTTCGGATACGAGATAGTGGACGTGAAGACGAGTCCAACGAAACAAGTTTCGTCGAATTCCGAGTTCGTTTGACCGTCCGTTAAAATTCTCAAAAATGCTCAGATAAGCTCTAGAAATGCGATTTTGGCGCACCATTTCTTCTTGCACGCTCACATGCTAACTCCAAAAATCATGCCCTTTTGGATTTAACCATTATTAGACGATACAAATCCTGAAAAAAAAAAACGAAATCAAATTCTGAGGTCGTATCAATAATGTTCCTTTGTAAAATGACTGTCTGTTTTACCCTGAACTGTTTTAGCTCGCACGGCCACATACTAACTCCGTTCGACGCGCCCTTTGAAACTCAACAATGATTTGTCATTATGAATCCAGAAAAATTTATGTCGTCGAATTCTGAGCTCGTATGCAAAATTTCAATTTTTAAGGGCTATGTTTTGCTAATCGAAAAGCCCCAGCCAATTGCCACTATTCCGGATATCGGAATATATCGAAGCTTCTACTTTTCGGAGTTCTAAATGGCATTTTGAACTCAATGGAAGTGGTTTTGAGTCCAAATTCATCTGTATGCAAAATTGCTATTTTTAAGGCCTATATTTCCATAGCGACTATTCTCAATTTTCAGCTGGGCATAACTTTTGTTTCCCGCAATGAAATTTTGATTTTTCGGATTCATTGGAAAGATATTTTCAAATAGATTCCAATATTTTTGGTTTCGCTAAAATCTGGTTTATTTTGAATCCTGCACATTCATTTGAACTTTGAAATCGAATTATCGAACTACCGCACCATTTTCAATTCCTTTTATAATTAAAATAAAATATTTATATTCTAACGACGATCTATACAAATATATGTTCAGATTATATTCAAAATAAATTTCTCGTCTTTATTATTTAAAATAATTCATTTTAAATAATAAAAATTCATTAAAATTGCCAAAATAAAAAAATTAAACTGGCTCAGATTTTCTGGGTTATTACAATAGGTGACATGAGTGTCCCATGCCACTATGCCGCCACATATAGGTTTACAATCAAAACCGCACGATGTCGTATTGGAAGTTGGATTTCCGTCTGTGAACCAAGGCAAGGGATCATCATACAACTTCGAGACAATCTAGCACCATGTCTCAGGACCCAGACACAGGTGGACCCTTGGATCGTCTGGGCCGGTCCACACGAAGTGGATTAAAATTCCTGAACAATACGTTTCCCCACCCTATGGGGCGTAAAACTGGTCAGTATATCGACCAAATCATCCATCGGCCCCGTAGTGACCGATATAACCGAGGCGCCTCGTTATCCATCATCCACATAAGTAAAATGTCTAGGCTCCATACCATGACACCACTCCTAGTTAGAAGGAAACGCATGTCCTCCCCGAAGTCCTCTCCTGTTTCTGGTTCACACCAGGGTGTGAGGCTCACGAATTAACGCTATACACAAAGCCATCCTATATTAAAGTCGTGCTTTGATCATCAACCACAAGACTCTGCTTTTCAATAGAAGCCTAGATCATTTGCATCTCAATATGTCACACTGACAATTCATGCTGTGCGGCTGATATCTATCGATATATAACCTCTGAGCTCATACGTCTCAGAGAAGGGTGTTAAGCAAGAGAATAAATTCTCCGCCACCAAACAGATATATATTTAATAGATATCAATCAACACAGAATAAAATCCAATGTCAGACACAGATCCATTTACAAGTTCGTTCTGGGTCCGAACGAAACCGGAGGCACCTTATTCCTCGTCTCATACGTCCAATACAGGAGAGAGGTCCTTACATATCCAGTCGATCTCCAAGTACATCTGGACGATCACTACTTATTACCTTGTCTTGGGTGTACAGCCCAATCAAGACATCAGTAATCATCCAAACGATATGAAGACCTTCGGTCTTCAACCACCATCTTCATCGGCGACATTTCGTCGAATTAGTTATTCAGAATGGGTATAAACTCGACCTTTCCGAATAACTAGCGTATACAATAAACAAGTGCTATAAAAATACAACATACGCCTCATTCCAATTCTAAATATTCTTTTATTTAAATATTCATATCCTTTGGGAAAGGTTCCCATTAATTTTATCAAAAATAAATTCTTTAAATTTATTCTTTAATCTTCCATTGGATATCAATTCAAACCAAATTAAGGTTTATCCAAATTAGTCGGGATTAGCGAACCTTACCAAAGTAATCATTTATTATATTTTTCAATCCCAACTTATTCATCCCATGGAGCAAAACTGGTAATACCCCATATCTAACACCACGGTGTTATCGGTAAAAAAAATTACCATATCACGTTCAAATCTAATTAAAGAACTAACTATCGCTTGGAGCAAAACTGCTGATACTCAATTCTCGATCATTTCATGAATCCGATAAATTTAATTATCTCATTCACATTCCAATCTAATTAAAGATTCATTAAAACTCTAATTCAGTTTTAATCTCAAAAATCGTTACATAATGATTATTCAAAGTTAAAAAATTAATCTTATCTTTAACTGGATTAAAGAACTAATGTCATTTAAAACACAGTCCACGATAAACCCAAATCACATTCCATTAATTATGGAATCTTCACGGAAGACAGATCAATATATAATCGATATCAATTTCCGTGTCCGATTAATAATATAAATGGAATAATGACAAAGCCTTTTAAATTCCATATATATTAATAGTCTTCCTCCGCCAAAGCTCATTTCGATTATTATCCAATCGAATTCCATTCCATTCCAATTTATTGTATTAAATTGGAAATTTTTACTCTGGAAAATTCCATTAAATCTTAATTAAAAGATTTATAAATTCCAAATCACATTTCACTGTTAATCGGGTTAAAGAACGAATGTCATTAAAACACAGTTCACAATAAACCCAATTAACATTCCATTTTTATTCCAGTTACTAAATATAACTGGAAATTCCAATAATGTTAATTAAAAGATTTATTCTTTTCACACGGGGTTTAAGAACAGTGTTAATGAAGACACCATTCACGACAAACCCAAAATCCAATTCTTTTATTCAATTCCAATTAAAATTAATTAGTTGGAAAATTTCACTAAATCTTAATTAAAAGATTTATTCTATTCTCAACTAGGTTTAAGAACAGTGTTATTAAAGACACCGTTCACGACAACCCTAAAATCCAATTCAATATTAAATACAAGGCTCTGAATAGAAATTATATCGGCTTATATTCAATATCAAATTCTAAAATCAACAAATATCGTATTGGGAATAACGATATATATATATATCTTCCGAATTCCTCCACAATATCCGTATAATCACAGAATCCAATATCGAAATATTCCGAAGATAATTTCGATTCAAATCCATTCCAATTCATATATTGGAAATTCTGGTTATTTTTAAAACCATTTCAAATCCAATTTATTTATTTAAAAATATTGGATTATAATTCTAGTTCATAACTAGTTCAATTCGATAAAAGTATATTCTTATCTTAAAAAACGTGGAATTTTTTACCCAAATTCTTTTCAAATCATTTATTATGATTTTACACAAATTATTGATATTTTTAATAATTTTATCAAAGGCCCATACAGTCAATTTCCAAAAATGATCATTAAACTGCACTTACAGCGACCTTTTCCAAATTTGATTTGGATATAATTCTAAATCCAACCGCTAGATTTCAAATTCCTTATATTCGTTGGAAAGCTCTTTTCGATACGAACCTAGGATTTCGATTTTAGGAGAATCCGACGGTCGGATCTCCCGTAATGTCAATTCGAAGTCAATGGTCGAAATTCGCGAACTACCGTGGCGCGGCGCCTTCTATTCAGGCCATTATATATATATATATATATATGTATATATAATATGTATTTCGTCGATTTCCATTTAAAATGTATTTTATAAATCGTTTATAAATTCGTTTTTAAACGATTTCAACTTCATTTCAAATCTCAAATCAAATTTAAATATTCCTTATCGTTATAATATTAAATGATAATATTTTCAAAACATTTGATTTTGAAATCACTTCCCTTTTCGATATTTATTATAAAAATGAATAAAATCGATATAAAGATCGTCTGCATCAAAATGCGCATATCTAATCAACACGACTTCATATATTTCAATATTTTCATGTCCATCCCAAATCGGACGTCAAAATCATATTTTGATCCTTTACTAAACATTGTTTTAAAATATTAGTTATTTTAAAATATTCATTATTCATCATTTTAAAATATCCGTTAATTTAAAATATTTGTTCTTTCCGAACTGGAATCAGACACAATCAATTACCATATAATTTTATTTGTATGAATTTCATGCATACATGTACACAACAATGATCAACAATCAACTATCAGCCAGAGTGCACTACAAAATTGCATAAGCATTAAATATAAATAATTAACGCTTACAACCATCTGTCAACCCATCGATTGACATACAACTAAACAATTGGGATTAGTGTACGTCAAATATCATCCCAATACCGTTGTGGGGTTTCAATCAATAAACACAGATTTTATTTGTACGGTTGAGCGATATGTAAAATATAACGTCCCAATCTGTATCAGATAAATGGGTGTACATAAACAAATCGTCTGATTTGTTTATGATATTTATTTCAACACATGACTTTTTATATAGTTCACATATATGTTAAAAATAATATTTTTAACGAATGAACACTTATTTTAACACATGGTCATTTTTAACACTTCATTAACATGATAAAAATAATATTTTTAACTAATAAAAATATATTTCAATATATGGTTATTTTTAACACTTCATTAACATGATAAAAATAACATTTTTAGCTAATAAAAAATTTATTTCAACATATGGTTATTTTTAACACTTTATTAACGTGATAAAATAATATTTTTATTGTTCAAACATTTTATTCAACACATGAATATTTTATACAGTTCATTCACTCAATATACACAATACAGTCCATTCAATCCAAACGAACAATCATGGTTTGTACAATCAGTGGTGTCGGGTGCTGCTAAGCACCGTCTGCATCCTACTATATATTTTACTGTAAAATAAATAGAGTGAGAAGGAATTCTCACAATGGGTTTCCACTCCGCCAGATTTATTTTTGAAATTCTGGACAGTTTGGATTTAAATTTTGCGCGAAAGTCTAACGTGCCCCAAATTGGATCCGGTTAGTCTTGTTGTGAAGCTCTCGGCTCCACGATCGCAACGGATCCAGTTTCACGCGATTTGGACCTCGTATGAAGAAGATATACTATTATTTACATTTAATTACTTTATTGAATAATTAATTAAATAGTTGATTAAAAATTAACCTCCTTCCATCGTTCCTCTTCACGACCGTGATTTTCAAATGGAGCTCGCGCCTTAGGTCACCAATTTTCCGCCACCGCCGTCTCCTTGGATCAGATCGAAGCCTGCCCACCGTTCTCCAGCCCCACCAGCGACAAAATCGGTCAACCCACAGGCCCACAAACCTCGCACGAACGACGACACTTCAAGGGATGATTTCTCCCAATTTACGCTATGAAACTTGATCAACCAGGTATGGATGTGAAGCTTGAAGAGAGCGCTACAAAATTCCCAAAAGAACAGGGATCTAATTCTGCGTGGATTGGAAGTTATTTGAGCCCAAATTTTCGAGTTGAAACCGCCGTAGATCGCTGGAGCGGGGAGAGAGAAATATGGGATTTTTGTGAATTATGATTGGCCGGAAAATATATTTATATTACTTGATTTCCAAAAATATCTGTTTATTGCTACGAACTCCAAATCGAACCCAACGACTGTCATCTCTAGCTAAATACCCCCATTCCGAGCACAATGGGATATGTTTCGTAACCCAATTCGGATGTTACGATCATTTTCCGCCAAATTTAAAATATAAATCATTATATTTTAAATTCAAGTGCACATTTTAATTTACCGGGCCACATACGAACTCCAAAAATTCCAGAAAAATAATTTTAGCTATGTTTTGATGATACGGTCCTAATAAAACTAATTTCGTCGAATTTGGAGACCATTTGAAAAACGGTCATTTTCCAGTCGATTAAATTCAAACTGAAATGACCAAACACGTTTAAATTCACCACGCTCACATATTGATTCCAAAAATTCTGAAAATTGGAATCTAGCAATACTTGACATTCCGGATCCAACAAAAGTGGTCTCGTCAAAAACGGAGGTTGTTTGCAGAATCACTATTTTTATGGGCCATATATTATATAAATTCAATAGTGACTATTCTGAATTTTTAACTAGCCATAACTTTTTATTCCCATTATGAAATCTGTATTTTTCACATTCTTTGGAAAGATATTTTCAAATAGATTCAAGTATTTCTGATTTTACCAAAATTTGGTTTATTTTGAATCATGTACATTCATTTAAAATTTGAAATCGAATTTTCAAATTATCGCGCCATTTCCAATTCCTTTTATAATTAAAATAAATATTTATATTCTAACTCGATCTAAATAAATTTATACGTTCTAATTCTATTCAAAATAAATTTCTAGTCGTTATTATTTAAAATAAATCATTTTAAATATTTAAATTTATTAAAATTGCTAAAATAAAATATTTAAATTGGTTTCAATTTTCTGGGTTGTTATACCAACTGAAGATGAATTTTGGATGTACTGCAATGATTTTAAAAAAGATTGGGTAGACTATCCCAAAAACTTGAAATACATTCAGAATCGATGTTTGGAATACAAAGAGTGTTATGTTTTTCCGTGGACAAATAAAATAAAGCATTGTGATAATAGAACAACAACGCGAGCTTGGTCTTCCCATGCTCAATTGAAAAAACATCTTGGTTCGTCCAAATCATCATTTGTTGTAGTATGGTCGAAAATGGATAATATGTTATGTCTACAACATGCTGAAATTAAAGCTACTCTTGAAAGAAGTTTAGGATCCGTACGGATAGCTTATCAAGTTCCGCTGCTAGAAAATTACGAGGTAAGAAATCTTTTTATGCTTTGGACTTGATTGTCAAAGAAATGGGAAAAATTAGTTTTGTTGCTTTGGATGTATCGATTTGTGATCATTTGAATCGACTTGTGTGTGGGCTTCCATGTGCATATGAGATATATAAATATCACATCGATGGCATGCCAATCCCACTTGAAATCGTAGATGATCATTAGAGAAAGTTAAATTATATTCCTGAATTTGTAAAATCATTTGAGTTTGTCCATACAGCCGAGTTTGCTTTAATCGATAAATATTTTGATTCGTGCACGATTGAGGAAAGGGAAGTTATGCTATTGAAGCTACGAGAAATTGTACTACCAACCACGACTTCTATCTTAGAACCAAAAATAGAGAAACACAAAGGGCGACCAATCGGTAGTAAGAACAAGTCAATTAACAAGCAAGTCAAAAGCCAAAAATCAACAAAACGGAATTCGTCTGTTTTGAAATAGCAAAAACTGCTAATGAAATTCTTTCTCAAGCTAGCATAAACAATAAACTACCTATGTAACGTAAAAACCCCAATGTGAAGTTTGATGAGTGCGACGTACCTCCAGCAAAATCAGATTTTAATTATTTAGTTTACTTGCCAACTTTTCTACACCAATATATTGAAAACACTGAAGATGTCATGCAAGATAGCAACTGTGGATTTCGTTGTATTATTGAACAAGTTGATGAACTAAATTCTGATTGGAGAGAAGCAAGGAAGTTGATATTAGTTGAATTGATGGAAAATTGGGAATTGTATGTCCGACATTTTGACACAACAAATTGCGAAGAATTAAAAACAGCTATCGATTGCGATCTTAGTCCTTGTGGTAAAGCTAATTGGATGATAATGCCAGAAACTGGATACTTGGTTGCAAATGTTTTTAATAGAGTTTTGGTTTACATATACATTCGTCAAAGTTTGACCTTTTTCCCACATGAAAGAGGGCGTGGATTAGCACCTGACCATCGGTTTATTGTTTTCGCAAATATCATGGACTTTCACTTTATAAAGTTAACGCTTCGGGAAAAACGCATCCATTCCATCGGTCGCTAGCTTTTGGAATAGATAGGCAACTAAGGAAGCGAAAGAATGGAACGAGCTATATTTGATCAACAAATTCAATTTGTTCAATTATGTCCGCCTGATATGGCTACAAAGGATAATTACTAATGTATTGAAATGTAAACTTGAAAATTTTGTCACACGATTCAAGTTGGTTGCTATGCTAGTTATTCTCATGTTGGTGAAAATTCTGTGCTTGTGATTTAATATTGTTTTATTTTAGTAGTGCTTTAGTGTAAGTTTATACTACTGATTTACTATTGTTCTGTTATTTATAATGATGTTCCATTTGTTGGGTAATTGTGTTTTAGCCGTGCTCTAATTCTAATTTATGTTCTCCAATTGTATTGTACTTGTGTTTTAATTCATCCTCATGTGCTGTAGTTGAACTGTACTTGTGTTTTAATTCATCTTTATATCAGTTGGGTTAACTTCACTTAAGGATATCACACAAAAACTAATTTTTCACTACGGTCGGCCATTAAGCACCAAAAAAATATAACTTTATTCGGTGTACCACCACTAATTAAATATATAAAAAAATCACGATAGTATACCAGTCGGTGTACCACCACCGAAAGTTTTAAATTTAATCAGCAACTAAGCACCGTACGGTTGTTGGGGCAACCGACCAGTGAGAATTAAAGTTGATTCATTAAAGACAAGGAAAACCACAACAGTTTAAAACCGTATGAAATCATAAATATTTGGTTATTAGAAACCCTACAGTTTGTAATACCACCGACCAGTGAACATGAAATTGAGTGTGTTTAACATCATACTTTGATCGGTTGAAAAGAACCGTGGTAATTAGAATTACTTCGGCTGGTAAAGACCGTACGACCATAGAAACAACCGTTTATAATTTTTAAACAAAACAAAAATCCAAGAACAACAGCTTGGTATTTATTAACCAAAATATTTCAATATAGCTTGGTTTGTACTAACCATACGGTGGTAATCATGACTGACCTTTGAGACAAGAAAATTTAAGTGAGACACACGGTTCTTTGTAACCGACTCATATTCAAAACCCACGGCAGTAAACCGCCGTACGGTATAACATACGCCATACAGAAGAGATTGTTTTTTTCATGTATAATTCAAACTTTTCAACGGCTTAAAAAAACGAAAAATTACAAAGACCTCTGCACTTTATAACCGAACAGTGGAATAATTTTTTTGTCATTATTAGAGTAGCTTCTGGACGGCTGTTAGCAACCGATGTCGTACTAGAAACAAACGGTTGTTAGTAACCGAACAATGGAATAATTGTTTTGCCATCATAAGAACAGCTCCTGGACGGCTGTTAGTAACCGAAAATAATTAGAAAAACCATGGCTACGTAAAACCAAAAGTGGAATAGTTGTTTTGCCATCATAAGAACAACTCCTGGACGGTTGTTACTAACTGAAAATAATTACCTCTTGCGGCAATTTGTAGCCGACCGGTGTAATTTCTTTCAGCAAATTCAATAGATTGCCAGACAAACCAAATCATTATAAAATGGCACATTACATAAAAGAAATAAACTTGAATGATAAATAGTAGTAGAGATGTTTAAAACACAACATTTGCTAAAAAAAATACCACAGCATTTGGCAAAATTTGGAACAAAATGCAAACTCTGGACAAAGCTTCTAAGCTAATTTGTGAATCAGTTCATATTTGAAAAAAAACATTAAAATAGTTGATATCATTCAAAAACAAAACAAATTTGACATAACATTAACCATTTCCTTTTCCATTTCACATAACGAAGCAAACATTAACCGATTCCCGTGTTCACATAACATATACCATACAAACGCCGAGCACAAAATATCAACACTATTTCCTAGCCAAAATACCATACAAACAACAATTTCAAAATATCAACACGACCAAATAACTATCTAAATTTAGCGATCATGCTTTGCTTTTGCATGTTTCCCCCATTTATCTGGCTCGTTCAGTGCTTCCTCCAACAAGTCCACTGCTTCGCGTTCCACAACAAGACAGCGATCAATGGTTCTTGAGCGACTTGCTTTCAAATTTTCCTTCATTTTCTCCACGACTTTCCCCGCAGCAATTCTCTGCATTAAAGGTGTAAACAAATATTAATTTCATGTCATTAACAAATATAAATTTCATGTCATTAACAATCTACAAAAAAATAATTTGAAGAGCAATTCCCTACATTCAGACATCACAAATTAAGGCAACCTTTAGGAGAACAATCTAAAAAAAATTATGAAGAAAAATGCACTAATAGTAATTTGTGCTCACCAATTTCTCAGCATTGTCTGATTTCTTTGAGCTACTTCTCCTAACATCCGGGTGCTAAACAATGTGATGCGACACACTCAAATACCATGGCATGTACTTAGCCATACAATCCCAAGGATCAACTACGTGAGTGGACCGTGATTTACTGAAAGCAAATGGTCTTGCCAGTTTTCCGAGTACCAGAATCCAATATCAAATACAACTTTATATTGATTTGCATTGCGACCTCTATGGAATTTGCTCGAAACCATTGGATTTGTGGGAATGCGCTGAGCAATACTGAATTGATGTAGCACTTTGTTGGGATAGTATAGCTCAGCAACATCAAAACACAAAAGCATGCCGTTGTAAATGTCACTTCAGGCAACGGATAACGAGATCCAACAGCATGGTATGGATCCCAACATACCTAACATTATACATGTCATTCACATTTTTATAAGTTGCAAATCAAAATAGACAACAATTAATTAACTTACGTTTTGTGGAGATAAACTGTCTAATTGTTCTCAAAGCCGTATTACGACCGACGTAGTGTCCCCTGATCGTTTCACTGGTTGCCATCTACACATTTGTGGCATCGTATCATTATAATATTTACTAGGGATTGCATTAGGTATCATGGTAAAATGATCATAGATCCAAGCCTATAGCAATTTTAAGTGGTATAAATTCAATACTACATAAATATTAAATTCATTAGGAGAATAGAAGTCGAACA
This sequence comes from Allium sativum, assembly GCA_030737875.1. Lineage (NCBI taxonomy): Eukaryota > Viridiplantae > Streptophyta > Magnoliopsida > Asparagales > Amaryllidaceae > Allium > Allium sativum. The sequence continues at coordinate 524,766,947 of CM060921.1, read as the reverse complement.
TCTTACAGTTAACAATGTCAAGTATCCAGCCATTTGCTTGACATCCAGTCTTGAAGCCAGCCCCAATTGATGGTACAAGAAGGCTAATCCCTATGCTTGTTCACTAAGATTATTTACGTTCTCCAAACACCTCAAATACTGCACATGCACCTTCATTCCCGACTTATCACAGAATAACGTGCAACCCAATAAATATAGTAGATACACATGTGCAACGACTATATAATCATCTTCGGTTGCATCCTCTTTATCTACCTTTTCTTTAAATGTTTCCAGCAGGAAGTGTAACTTGACTGAACTAGAATCGTTGAGTTTTTCCCTTGCTACATCCTGGCCAATACCAAGATAATCAGTTAAAAGAACAGTGGGAGTACAATCATCCGATTTTGCATAAATACAATTACCGACCACTGGTATTTTTAGAATTTGTGCGATATCATCCAACGTTATCGTCATTTCTCCGAAAGGCAAATGAAAAGAATTCATCTTGGGATATCATCTCTTAATAAATGCTGAAATTGTCACATAATCAACACACTTGTACGAAAATTGTGCCAATGTTTACAAACCAGATCTTTTAATTATCTGAGCAACCACATTCAGCATATCATCTATAGTCCATTCTTTTAACGCTATATGGGAAATGAATTTTAACGGGCCACGCTCCTACATAAACCAAATATTTAATACTATCGTACATATTATGATTTTTTTTCATAAAGTGAAAAGTACCATTAACAACTTACCTCATGCTTATTCCAAATAGCAAATGCGATATGAGATTCGAAACTTTTTCAATAATGACGTATTAATTGGCATTGAATCCACAACTTTACTAGAAGAATGTCTGCTCATAGATTTGCTAGACGAAGGTGCGCTCAAAGGATGAACAACTACTTGCATGTCTTCTTCTTCATTACGTTCGTCATCGTCATTCGATCCGTTATCCGAACCAGTTTCAGATGCTCCTTACATGTCTTCTTCTTCTTCGTTGCGTTCACCATCCCCCGAAGCACTAGAACTACCCTCCGAAATATTTTCTTCATCCCTCAATTTATCTTCCCTATTTTCTTCAACATTCTCACCTTCTTCTACACCAGCCTTTTTCTTGTTCTTCGCTATAGTCTTATTCTTCGCTAGCTGTGCGGCTCGTGTGCTTCTTAACGAAGCAGTCACTTCCTCTCGAACCTTGCCTACAAAAAGAAATAAGATTACTTACAACGAATCTATAATCGATTTTTTTTGGCAATACTAAAATAAATTTATTATACAAACACACTATTGCCAAAATGAACTCAAATTTTATTTGCCAAATTATAACTCAAATGATAGCAGTAGAGAAAACTTAAATTTATCATTTATAGAATTTTTACTATACAAAATGATTTAATTTATGTATTTGCAATGTTGCACATCCTTGTTAAGTTTCAAATACTACGGCACACCATGTTATATGCACAACATCATGCATGTTTTATGCATTAAGTACTAACAGTATTTTTGTAGAAAAGTTTCATGATTTAATTTTCATATAAATCATAAGTTTATGCTATTTTAAATGAAAATCATAATCATTTGTAAAAATAATTAACAAGGTTTACATATAATACTCGCTAATGCAAATATTTCTATTGCAGTGTCAAATAAACAGCGTAAGTTAATGCAAACATTTACATATGCACATTCAAATAATCAACGTAGTAAACTACAGTTTTGTAGTGCAAATAAATACAATTAGATAGAGAAAAGGTGAAGATTTCAATTTTAGGTAAAGAAAGTACAATGTATTGGGATAATGAATAACACATGAGAAACTAAATTTCAGATTCCCTTACTTTTACCAGCTCGGTTTGACACCATCGACCCCAACTCCAATTTTCAGGTGTTTCCAACCGACAGTGAACAGGTTTGCTCGATTATGAACAACCGTTCACACCAATTTGCTAACTTCAACTATCAACGATTTCAAACCCATTTCTAAGCCTATACGTAGCATCGATTTAAAAAAAAAGGGTTTGAATCTTACTCGACTTAGGCTACTTCTTCCCTCTTGTCATCCTGGAACGAATAATTTCAAATGATTGGACGCTTGAAATTGCGTTGGAATATTCAAGCTTGTAGAACGATAGAGAAAATTTTAGGAAGAAGACGTTTTTTTTTTTGGAATGATGAAGAATTAAAGGCAGAGGTGGTAGCCGATTATAAATTGAATAATTTAGATGGTGTAAAGGAGTAAAGAGGCACATAAAAGAGGTGGCCTTTAGTATATGTGGTCAGTAGTCTAAATGGGGGTGTGAATATCAGCACACTAAAAGTATTCGATTGCTTGTCTGTTTAATAATGCTAATTACACGTCCTCACGTCAGATTATTTAAAGGGTTCTTTCTTTTTAAGCTCGATTTGCAAATTTTTATTACTACTATAACCGCACAACGGTGGAAAAACTGACCATTTGATTATATATAATTAAAAAAATATTATATTATTAATTAATCAACAATAACATGATTGATGTATGAATTTGTTGCATTTTAAACATTTGTTGCATTTTTTAATTAATCTATTTATTTATATTAAAGCATATTGTAGTAGAAATAAGTATTAATAGTAAATGTGAAATAAATTTGAAATGTAATGGATATTTTAAAGAAATTTTAAACATCAAAATTCGAACCGCTAAAAGCATTGAAGTAAACAACAACAACATCTAAGCCATAAATCCCAAACAAGTTGGGGTTGGCTAGACATGGAACCCAAAAAAAACAATGAAAAAAAGGACGTAAAAATCTTTCGTAAAAGTAAAATAAAGGTTTGAAAAAGACAAAAACGAAAATTAAAAAGTTTCTTAAAAAAAAAGGAAAAAAACCTAAGGTTCTAGTACATGGATTGCTACCTTCCATGCACTCCTCTCTAAAACCAACTCTTCAGCTATATTCCAATTCCTTAAGTGTCTTTTTGCTATCTCCTCCCATGTCATTTTAGGTCGGCCTTTACCTCCCTTTGGGCCTTCGGTGCGGCCTATAATTCCAATGCGCACTAGTGCATCATGCGGTCTTCGTTGGAGATGTCGAACCATCTCAAACGCTGTTGAACTAACTTCTCTTCAACAGGTGCAACTCCAAGTTTGTCTCAAATATCATCATTCTTAATCTAATCTCGTCTGGTATGCCCATAGCTCCAACGCAACATATGCATCTCTGCTACACTTATCTTTTGGACGTGTTGCCTTTTAGTAGGATAACGTTCTGCACCATATAGCATCGCCGACCTGATTGTTTTTCCTAAAGAACATCCCTTTAAGCTTTTGAGGGATCTTTCTATCACAGAGAATGTCAAATGCAAGTCGTCATTTCATCCATCCTGCTTGAACTCTAAAACTAACATCCCTATCAATCTCCCCATCAAACTGAAACATTGATCCTAAATATCGAAAGGATTCTTTCTTGGGTACTATTTGACCGACCAGGGTGACATCTCCGTCATCTGACCTGACACCGCTGAACTCACACTTCATATACTCTATTTTATTTCTGCTAATCCTGAAACCCTTCAATTCCAAGGTCTCCCTCCGCAACTCCAATTCTCTATTAACTCCTATTTTACTTTCATCTATCAGCACAACATCATCATCAAAGAGCATACATCAAGGAATCTCTCCTTGTATACCTTTTGTGATTTCATCCATTACTAAAGCAAAAATATAGGGGCTCAAAGCCGAACTTTGATGTAACCCTATGTTAATGGGAAAGTCACTGGTCTCACCATCGCATGCCCTGACACTAGTCACAACCCCCTCGTACATATCCATAATAAGGGTAATGTACATTGATGGCACCCTCTTCCTTTCTGGCGCCCACCAAATAACCTTCCTCAGTACTCTATCATAAGCTTTCTCCAAATTGATAAAAACCATGTGAAGATCTTTCTTCTGCTCCCTATATCTCTCCATAAGTTGCCTAATCAAGAAAACTACCTCAGTGGTTGATCTTCCGGGCATGAAACCAAATTGGTACCTAGATACACTTGTCAACCTCCTTAAACGTTGTTCGTAGACTCTCTCCCAAAGCTTCATTGTTTGACTCATAAGCTTAATTCCTCTGTAGTTTGTGCAACTTTGAATATCTCCTTTATTCTTGAAGATTGACACTAAGATGCTTCTCCTCCACTCATCTGGCATCTTGTTAGATTTGAAAATATTATTAAACAACTTAGTTAGTCAGGTTATCCCTGCATCTCCAAAGCATCTCCACACCTCAATAGGAACGTCATCAGACCCAACCGACTTGCCTGTCTTCGTCTGTTTCAGCCCCCCCTTTACCTCCGCCTTTTGAATTCTCCGAACGAAATATCTATTCGGTGATGTCAGCAGAGTCTTCCAACTCAGTTGAGGAGCTATCACTTTCTTCATTGAAAAGCCTATCGAAGTATGCTCTCCACCTATTTTTTATCTCGTCATCCTTCACTAAAAGCCAATCGTTCTTGTCCTTGATGCATTTAACCTAGTTAAAGTCTCTTATCCTCCTCTTGCGTAGCTAAGCTATTCTGTAGACGTCTCTTTCACCCTCTTCGTATTCAACCTTTGATACAAATCTTCATACACTACAACAAAAATACCATATTACAACTTTAATTTTACAACTGTGTGAAATGCACAGTTGTAATAAACGCTTTTTTTACAACTGTGCAAAACGCAATGTTGTAATAAATGTTTTTTACAACTGTGATAAAATCACTGTTGTAATAAACATATATATCACAACTTTTCTTTTTTCTCTATTGTAATAACTAATATATGCTAATTAATTTCTAATAATTAATTTCTGATAAATGTTTTTTACAACTGTTAATTTCCTAAAGTTGTAATAAACATATTTTTAACAACTTTTCATTTTATTAGTTGTAATAGATGCCTATTACAGACTTCATGTTTATAATATATATATATTTAATAACTAATTATATTAATATTTAATAATAGTTAATAATTAATAATAAATTTAGCAATCGATAATATTTATTAATTATTATTAAATACTTAATAGTTAATAAGTGGTAATTTATTATTTAATAGTTAATGTTAATTGCTTATTAATTAATAACTAGTAACATATACATTATAAGCTTTTAATAATTACTACTCGATTATAATTAAATAGAAATAAGTAAAAGTTAAATAATAACTAATTAGTAGTTAATAATTAATTGTGAATCAGTTAAAATAAATAATTAGTAATTAATAATCAATTGATTTTCGATAATAAATAAATAAAATTTGAAAACTTAATATTTAATTAGTAATATATAATTTATAAATAATTCACAATTAAATGCTAATAATTAACATTAGTTATTTAATAAATAATAAATAACACCTGTAGTTATAAAATGATAAACTACATCATTAGTCATTTATAATTTACTATAAAAAATGATTATTCATAAATTATTTATAATTAATAAATAATAAATAATAACTAATATCTTATGATAATATTTTTTTAGTTCCCTCTTTTTTCAAGCGTGACGGTAAACAATCCCACAACTTGGTCTTATAGGAAATTGTTTAAACTTCCCACCTCCTCGTCTTATTACAAAAATCAAATTCCCGTAACCTTAATTTTCAATTCCCGCTTCTAATTTTCATTCGCCGCCTACATACTAATTTTTTAGAAACCCTAATATTCTCGAACTCTTAATCATCGATCTGCCTATGTTGATGAATCAATTTCCCTCCTTTCCTCCAAATTCCAGACCACCGTAGCCCAAAACTCATCGTATTTACACACCAAATCCATTTCCTGTTTCGTTACTTGCTTTTGTTTAGGTCGATTCTCTTTCTTCAGCCTCCTCGATCTTGGTATCAATCGCTGTTGTTGTCAACACTTTTTTCACTCAGTAAAGATCCAAACTTTTGTTCTCTTAATGCAGAATTACTAACCGATTTCTTCCCATCACAGCTGTGATTTGACAGGGCTGGCCACTGCATGTTGTCATGCTTCGTGGCCTGATTCTGGCCTTAAGAATTGGTGGAGACCCTAAATTGTTGACGTTGTTGTTGTGTAGATCTGTTTTTCCGTGCTGAGGTTACAACTTGAAAACTATCTTCATCAATCAGAGGCGATAGAGGAACAACTGGGGACGGAGGGGCTGTCTGGTCAGAGGAGCAGGGAGGCGCTGACTGCAACGATATCTGGCCCTTCATTGATTTTCTTGAGGATGACATCTTGTTTCGATTTTATACGTATTGCACTAGCTGGACAGAATGGGTACAACAATTTTACTATTATTTACAATGTTTAATGGAATTAGCACAATTATACTCTGTTTTTTGGTTATTTACTTTAATATCGCTGATAGAATTTCCAGTTTAGGTGTAAATGCTTGTTTATCACGATCTTCTATGAGTATCCAAAAAAGGGTGGCAAGTTTTCTAATTATCAATACATTTAGCTATTGATGACACTTACGAAAGGGTGGTAAGCATAAAGAACGAAGCACACTCCTCACCCTTTCGTTTTAGCTGTTTCTGTCAGGTCCTTTTATCAACATGTGGTCCGGTTGTAAGATACATATAGGGTTTTTACAAAAACATATGAGTGAAACGTGCTGTAATGATAAATCCTTAACTTATAAAAAGTCGTTGCATCACCAAAGTGATATAAAAGATGTTGAATTTATTGTTGATAGATGGTGTAATGAGTAGGATCAGTTAGATAAATATTTGCTGTGTAGATAACTACCTAGTAAGTATTTCACATGCGATTTTCTAATGGTAGTGTAATCATTTCAGGAGTTTTGTTTTATCACTCATTTTGGATGGAGTGAAAATCCGAGTGTGCTAGAGGTATGTACACCCTTGAGTATGAACTACTATTATGAGATTTTGCAGTTGTATTGCATTTAACCCTATTAACTTCATATTTACTTCCACTTAACTACTGATGAATGCGACAATCAGTTTGTTTATAAGATCTTGGTCAATTAAAGAAGTGAATGCGACAATCAGTTTTGTTTTATCACTTAATTACTTACATAATTATGAGAATAATTGTATCTCAATGCCTTCCCCTATACGATAAGATTACTGCTAGGCTTGATAGTTGGGCAAATAAATGTTTGAGCCAAGCTGGAAGGCTAGTGCTTATAAAATCTGATGTGTTGTCAATGCATATTTATTGGGATAGATCATTTATATTTCCACTTAAACTGTTACAAATTATCCGAACTGCTTTTATGCCTTTTTTGTGGAAAGGAAACATCCATGTCAAGTTCATTGCACACATATCCATTGTTTGCATTGAGAAACCCATTTCCAAAGGGGGTCTTGGCATCTTTAACACTACAGTATGGAACAAATGTGCTTTTGGTAAGCACTTCGACAATGTGCTAAGGAAAAAGAACTGCTTGTGGTTGGCTTGGTCCTACAACCACATAGTCAAGAATGATAGTATTTGGAATGTGAACAAAACTCAAAGTATGAGTTGGACGTGGAAGAGTTTTATCAATTGCGGAGTGCGGTTTTGCTTTTCTTTAAATATGGTAAAACTTCTTTCGAGAGGATATCATTTTGGGAAAACCCATAGATTGACTATGGTCAAATCCTTGGGAATGACATTACATATTTGGATAAATTGCAATCTGGCTTTCCCATAAATGCAACTGTTGCGCAATATTATCATAATGCAGTATTTCCTTGCCTAATACTTCTAACAAGCATGTCATGTAGTGTGGGGTATTACCAGTAATAAGCTATGCTTGTTAAATGGTAATGTGTCCATATTGTGGAATATACCAGGTGAGAAGTATTCAATTAAACACATATACAATGCTCTATCTAGATTTGATGTGCTTCCTGATTGCAGGTGGGCGAAATACATATGGGCTAAGGATAATGTCCCCAAAGAAAACTTGTGTCTTTGGAAAGTTATCAACAATGCACTACAGACTAAAAGCAAGATTGCCTCCAGAGGGATGATGGTTGATCTGAACTGTGTTCTATGTGGTGAGATGCAGGAAGATATTGATCATCTCTACTTCAACTGCAGAGTGGTATACGGGTTGTGGAGCTTCTTCTCGTCCATGCTTGAGAGAATTGTGGTGCAGCATGAAAGTAGTTCTGAATGGGATGCAATACACAGTGAAGTCACCATCTTTAGCTAGAGTGCTTTTGTAGGGTATGCTTATGTATCTTTTGTGTTAGATCGATGTATGTATTTTGAAACGGTTATGTTTTTTGTGATGGGCTTAGTTGATGATGTACTATGTGTATGTTGATCGAATATTATGTTAATTAATATATATGAATGATTCCGTATAATTATATTTGTTGCATTAAAATATGAATCATATTATTATTAATATATATGAAATCTTTATATTAGTAAGGTGTATATGAGTTACAACAACAAAAAGTTGTAATAAAGTTTATTACAACGGTGGTAAAAGTTGTTATACCTATGCTCTAATGTTATAACAGAATATACAACAACGGAGAATAAAAGTTGTAATAAAGTTTATTACAACGGTGAGTAAAAGTTGTTAAATACCCTATTTCACAACGGTGTTGCAACTGTGCAGAAACGTTGCAAAAGATATAAGTATATTACAACTTCTTAATACACGACGGTGGCTCCACCGTTGTAAAAACTTTTTACAACGTTTTTGCACCGTTGTAATATGGTATATTTGTTGTAGTGATATGCTCGACCCCTTGCTTCACTCACTGCTTTCTTTGCAGTCTTCTTTGACACTTTGTACTTCTGTATGTTGTCCTCGCTCCTACGATGGTGCATGCATTTGTAGCATTCCTTCTTCTCTTTGATAGCCTTTTGCACCTAGTCGTTCCACAACCACGAATCCTGGGTTCACGCATATTTCCTCTTGTTTTCCCAAACACCTCAGTAGCCACTCTTCTAATGCAAGTTGCCATCTCATTCCACCTGACATTTGCTTCACCTTCCACGTTGCATGCCTCTTCGCCCCCTCACTCTATCTTTTAACACCCGTAAGTCGTCTCCTTTGAGTTTCCACCATCTCGTCCTACTAATCTTCGTTCTCTTATGCACAATGACAGTAAACAAATCCTTCTAGCGATCGGTTTGATTATGAAAATAAGTAGTTAGTTATTATTTTACTGCTATGTATTTTCATCTTATGCACATCAACACTGCTGCTAGATGTGGTAATATCTACAAAAAGGTAAATAAGGATTTACTAATGGTGCAATAGTCCATAGATACGTTTACATCAAATGTTGCGATAATAGCAAACATTAAAGTCCTCTTAAATCATGCATTAATCAAATATACTAACATACACATTAACTTACATTTACAATACACTGATGAATAAATTGCAGGGAATGGCCCAAAACACAAACAACTATATTGATGGTTAGCTTGCTATGTGTGAGCCACTATGACAACATTGCATAGCTCCAATGTACCCATCACTTTGTTGCGCCTCTTTCTTCGTATGCAAGCATAATCCAAAGCAGTCTAATGAGAGTATTGCATCCCAATCACTATAACGCATCAAGAAAAAGACATAGCATAATACTAACTTATATATGTAACACACCACTCCCGCTATGATCACTCACTAAGGGAATGCCATAGCATCGGTGGAGTATTTTAGTGAATATAGAACAGAAAAATTACAACAAGACAGATATAAATAGTACTTGAAATTTAAAACATCATCTCATAACAGCGGAAGTAAACATGTCTGGTTACATCACAAAACCATAATAAGAGTTAAGTACAAATATCCATTCTTGCTAAATAAAAATACATAATCCCAATACATGAACTGATAGCCATAAAAGAAAAAGGGTAAGCTGAGCTCTACATCTAGGGTCCAAGCTCCAAGAGAGTAATAAAAGCAGCATGATCAAAGCCCACTCGTACTGGGCCCACTCTGAGAACCTGAGGGTTGGGAAAAAAAGATAAAAACAACGGGGTCAGACATAAGTCTGAGCGAGTCCTATAACTTTAACAATACAATCATTAAAGTAACCAGAGAAGATATAAACTTGACATACGGTAATGACTGGGGATGAATGGCTACACTAAGCAGCTTGGTAGACTTAGGATAAACTAAGATTACTATAAAGACGCATTTACCCACCCAAGGATAATTACTACACTGCACCACACCAGTCATTCCTTCTTAAAGGTTGATCCCTCCCAAGGACTTAGAAAATTTACCCAGTAGTTTCGTGTACCCCTAGCCCACTACATAGGTGCCGTCTGCCCCTATCTCCACTAGGTGTACTTAGTAATTTTACCTAGTAGTTTCGTGTACCCCTACATAGGTGCCGTCTGCCCCTATCTTTATTAGGTGTACCCACTACTCCCCAGCGATCGGCTCCCTACCGTAGATACCCGTGCTGGTCCCACAATGGGGTGTATCATTCCCCAAAGTGGCCACCTGATAATATCAACGGTGCACGGCTTTATATCTACACGATGCAACAACGGCTTATCTACCAGCCCGGGCCCACACACGCATATGAAACCCGTTGGACTTGCGTTGCCACCGCTAACCCGTTTTGGCCTCTTATAGTCAAGCCCAATATGCGTGTCTCGTCACTCGACTAGAGTCGAGCCTACTAAGATACGTTTGGGATATTGGTTGAAATGGGCCCCCACAAGCTACCACCTAAGCTTGTTATTTCTAGTGAATCCCACTTAACCCTTTAACCATGTCCACTTACATGTTATAAATTTTGGTTAAGTCATTAATCATATTTTAATTGCCATTCAAGGCACCCACTAGATCTTTACATGCCACCCAAAAGCACTTACTTAACCCTTTAACCATGTTTTAATTACATGTTCCACTTTGGTTAAGTATTCTAATCGTATTTTCTATTGCCACCTAAGGCAACCACTAGATTTCCTCATGCCAACCAAGGCACCCACTTAACCCCTCATGTCCCACTACATGCTAATAAGGTTAAGTGTTTCTTAATTAATTAAGGCTGTGATCTCCCATAAAGACCTCCCACATTAGACTGGCTGTTATGTCCGCCTGGTTAAGCCGGTAGGGTCCGGGCAGTCTTACGTCATAACAGAGTCTAACCTCGTGTCTTTACTTTAATCACGTATTTAATTTATGGCTAAGACCTCTCACATTGGGCTGACATTTGTAGCAACTGGTTAAGCCGGTAGGGTCCGGGCAGTTTTACACTACAAATGAGTCCAACCTCGTGTCTTAGTTGATTAATTACACCTAATTAATCACCCCCATATTAATTATCCCTAATTAATATCAAGTTTTTCATAACATGGGTAGACCTAACTCAATAGGTAAATTCCCATGGGGTAGACCTAACTCAATAGGTAAATTCCCACTTATGTTAATTTATTTTTATGGTATGCTTAATCATACCCAATCATACTTTTATTAACATATTTATTAACCCCATCGTTCCCCACGTAAATCGTTCTCATTTCATGACATAATAAAGGGAAGATCCGTCACAAATATCATGGGTTTCACCAAATCTTAGCGTATAACTTTGTCATGGGTTAAGAGGAGGTCAACTTGCATATATGAGCATATATTAACCCAACTACATTTAACCCAAACTTGCATATTATCATACACATGACTTGCATAACATGTTGCATATTATCATACATATGACTTGCATAACATGTTGCATATGAACTTGCATATTATCATACACATATCTTGCATAACATGTTGAACTTGCATATAAGCATTCTCATAACTTGCATAACATGTTAAACATACATTTAAGCATACACATAACTTGCATAAGCATTCACATTCTTGCATAAGCATTCACATACTTGCATAAGCATGCATAACTTGCATATCATGTTAAACTTGCATTTAAGCATACACATAACTTGCATAAGCATTCACATTCTTGCATATAAGCATACACATAACTTGCTTAACATGTTGAACTTGCATTTATGACTTGCATCTTAAAGGAGGGTAAACATGCATATATATATATATATATATATATATATATATATATATATATATATATATATACATAGCATATAAAGGTGTCATTTTGCATATGTATGCATCACATTTAAGAGGGTAAACTTGCATGTCATGATTTATGCATAATACCAAACACTTAGCATGCATAAAACCACATACTTAGCATGCATAGAATCAATTACTTATTATGCATAAACCCACCACTTAACTTGCATAAACCCACATACTTAACTTGCATAAACTCACATATTCAACTTGCATAAACTCACATATTCAACATGCATAAACATAGGATTAATATTAAACATAGATTAGCATATTCACATCATATCATATGACTTGAAAACCCATTAATCCTCATGCAAAACCATAGATCTCATCATATCTCATCTACTTAATTTAACAATTGATCATCAAAGTGATAGAAACTCACCAAAACCAAGATTAGCAAACTTATGAAGTAGAACTAGTTGCTAAATATGAAGAAGATGATGATTAGAGGTTGATTAGCTTGCAACTTCCTTCATAAACTAGTGGAGGCTCCTCTTAAGTTTGATTTTGGCGGCATGAGGCCATCATTTCTATTTTTAGTATGAATTAGGGTAGTATTAGGGTGTATTTATAGATTAGGTGAGTGTTTTAGGCCCTTAGATTAACCCTAAATTAGATTAGGACCCTTAGATTTCGGCACCTTCCAGAAACCAGCCCTAAGACCAAGCCCAAACCCCAAACTGGTGCACCCAACCACAGAACTCTCTAGAAACTGTGCAGGTTTCTTGGCTCGGCACGGGCGCACTTCCCAAGTGCGCCAGTGTATTTCTGTACTGGCGCACTTCATAAGTGCGCCAGTGCATTTTTGTACTGGCGCACTTCACAAGTGCGCCAGTGCATTTCTGGCCTGTTTCTGGTTTTTCTGCCTAACTTCGTTCGTCCATATCTCTTTCATACGGTACCCGTTTTACGCAAACTCGGACTCTATTTCGCGTATTTTTCCGAGACGAACGCAATGACGTAGCCCGTTTCCCCTAATTCCCACATCTGGGATTAGTTATTCTTTAATTTGTGAATTTTAGCATTAACCGAAAATTCGGGGTGTTACATTCTCCCCTCCTTAAAGGATTTCGTCCCCGAAATCTCTAAGCTAAGGAGAATGCATATCCTACCATCCAAACAACCATCTACTCAATCCATCAAACACGGGCATCCATTGTCCTTAAAACAGTTTCTAATGATGTATGAGCATATGCAAAAAGTGTGTGTATATGTTCCCTATCTAATGTATGAACATATGCAAACCATGATAGTGCCATGCATCCATTATGTATGCGAGATAACCCTATCGACACATACAGTATCTATATGAGTGCACAATCATTCACCAAAATGCATCATCATATGATAACACAATCTTTATACATCCATAAATATAGCTATCTACACACAATTATATGCAATATGCAATATGAAGTGATTGAGCCGATCTAGTGCCTAGAGTGTGTATATATGCATCCACGAGCAACCACTGGCAACCACTTGCATCCACATGCATCCATCAAACATAACATGTCTCAAACACATGTTTCAACCATAGGTTTACCCTATCTAAAGGTCAAAGGTACTAATGAGAGGACATACTAAAGATAAGATAAGCACTAGACAAACGATAAAGGAGATGTTTAAAGGACATACCCTAAAAAAAATGGGTATAACGAACGCATCTTCGCTTCTGTCTCCCCAGTAGTACTGCTCTCACCTTCTCCCCTTTTCATTTTGGACTAGTCGAACCTCTCTGTTTCTCAACTTCCCAATCTCTGACCCAAGGATGCGGGTAGGAGCTCGTCGAATAATCACATCACGCTTTACTTCTCTAAGCAAGCTCGGCTCTACCGCCTCTGCGGTCTCATGTAGGCACTTCCTCACATGGAATACATCATGTACACCACTAAGTCTGTCGGGCAACTCCACCAATGGAAGATGCTCTTCCTTTGTACCTTCAAAATTCAAGATACATTGCCTCAGAAGGTTTTCTAAAATACAATTCACCCTCTCGGTCTGACCGTCCGTCTGAGGATGATATGCGGTACTCAAACACAACTGAGTCCCTACCGCCTCTTGCAAACCCTTCCAAAACTCTCTAGTGAAGTTAGGACCTCGATCGCTCACTATACTGGAAGGTACACCATGCAATCTAATAATCTCTCGAATGTAAACTGAAGCTAGACATGGAATAGTCCTCTTGCTCTTCACGGGTATGAAATGGGCACACTTAGTAAGTCTATCTACCACAACCCAAATCCCCGTATTACCCTTCCTTGATTTCGGTAATCCTTCGAGACACTATCCCGCTTCCTTAGCGGAACTTCCAATGGGTGAAGCAACCCACTTGGTTTCTTTTGCTCCGCTTTCACCAAGCATCTAGCGACATATTCGGCCATGTCTTTCTTCATACCTGCCCAAAAGAAAACTCGCTTCATGTCTTGGTACATCTTGTCCCTACCGGGATGAATGGTCATCTTTGACCGATGTGCATCATCAAATATAGCCTTCCTCAAACCCCTGTCTTGCGGTACGCAAAGTCTACCGTCTCTACCAACTTAACTAACTGTGGGTCATCCCGCTGCTCCGCCAATACGTCCCAAAAGAGTAGGCCTAACCTCCAAGGAGGCTAGCAAACCGGGTACAAAGTCAACGGAAGGTCTAAAGTCAAACATAGTAATAAACTCTAAACTCCGTCGTTCAACGAACAATGAACTCAAGGACAACCTTTTTCTTCTTAAGGCATTCGTCACCACGTTACCCTTGCCATGGATATACGCTATCTCAAACTCATAGGATGCCAAGAATCCCATCCACTTTTGTTGCCCTAAGACTATGCGCTCGAAGAGTCTCCAACACTTCCCTAAGATGTAGGGCATGCTTTTCTCCACTTCTAGAGAAAACCGGGATAATACCAAAATCATCAAAACTGTCCATCTCTCACGCAGACCACCCTAGTCGAACTCGACATCCCCCAAATGCAAGCCCCAAAGGCCTAAACCAATATCAAACAAACAACCAAGGGATACCTCCTTCGAATTCAGACGACCTACGTGAGATGATACTAGTAAAAACGGCTAAATAATTAAGCCCTTGTCCAACTCTGGATGTCCTTTCCAGTCTCACTCCAACACCACCGTTTATTCCATAACTGGCTCGGCTCAACCTATTAAAGCCATCCGGAGTCCTAAAAGCAGCCTTCTCTATACTATCCTCAGCCACTCTCAACTGACGAAACCCCGTGGCTAAGTCCAGTTTATGAAACTACTGAGACGCCAACTAATTGGAAAAAGATCATCAATCCTCGGCAATGGGTGTCTATTCTTCTTTGTGAGTTTATTTAGCTCTCTTTAGCCTACACAAAGTCTGAGGGACCCATCCGCCTTCATAGCAAAAACTACCGGAGAACCCCACTCCGATATACTTCGTCTTCTAAACCCCTTCTCAAGCAACTCCCCTACTTGCTTATGGAGTTCCCTCCTCTCACGAGGAGCCATGTGGCGCACTGATAAAGATACAGGTTTAGCATTATCCACCAGATATATTCGGAAGTCAATCTCCCGCTTCGGAGGTAAGCCCTTCACCTCCTCAAACACATCCGAGTATTCCCGGACCACTCTAACAGATTGCAAATTCTCGACCGAAGCGTCAAGCGATTCAAGATAACTTAGCATAACAGAATCCATGGGATTACAAGAGATCTCGAGAGTGTTACCCAAGCGGCTCATGAGCCTAACAACTCTCCTTTCGCAATCAAGAACAACACCATTACTGGATAACCAGTCCATGCCCAAAATCAACCCATAGCCCGTGAAGCCCAAAACAAAAGCATCACATCTAAACTCAATGCTAAGTATAGAAATCTTCAAACCCAAACATATCATGGACAAATAAGTGGAGCCCCCAATTGGGTTTGAAACAACCAAGGGATCATCTACCAGACTGGTGTCTAAGTGCAGTGACTCAACTAATGATGATGAGATAAACGAATGCGATGCGCCTGAATCAAACAATGTACGGACAGGATGATCAAATAGAAAAACCAGACTTTCAACGGAGATAGTTCTACCTCTTTCCTGAATCGGTGGAACCGCGAGAGCATGTACTTGCCCCCTAGCCTGACTCGGTGCCATAAGAGCTTGCACCTGTCCTCCTGAGGTAGATCCCGTCCTTTGCCCCTTCTTAGGGCAATCCTTCACTAGATGCCCCGCTTCGCCACAGTGGAAGCAGCCAGTCTTCTTCTTCTTGCGACAATCCTTGCTTAGATGGCCAGGTGTCCCACAATTGAAACACTTCTTCTTGCCCTTGCCACCGTTGCCTTTCCCACCTTTGTTTTGCTGTTGTTGCTGAGGTTTCTTTTGATCTCCCTTCTTCTCAGGTGCCTTATTAGCATTGGGACCCTTCTCTTCTTCATGCATGAGTGCCATGTCAACTAGCTTCTCGAAGGTGGCCCCCATAGGGATATGAGTCATAGCCAACCCATGCGTTGGTTCATTCAAGCCTTTCACGAACCTCAAAGCCTTCTTCTCCGGTGTATTCACCATGTCTAGGCCAAACCTTGCCAATTGATTAAACTTGTTGACATATTCCTTCACTGAGAGATTTCCTTGCTTTAAAGTCAAGAATCTTTCCATATACAAGTTTTCCTCCGCCCTTGAGAGAAACTTTGCCACAAATCTCTGCCTAAAATCCGCCCAAGAGTCAACGGGGCGTTCTCCATTAGCGACCTCCCACCAAAATGAGGCCTCTCCCTTCATTAACCAAGCAGCTAACTTGACTTTCTTTCCTTCTTCCATCTCAAAGACATCTATCAACTCTTCCACCTCCTTAAGCCAATCTCTAGCCTCCACAAAAGTTTCGGATCCTTGAAAAGGTTTCCCTCCCATAGCTTTAAATTCCTTGCAAGTCTTAGCAAAAGTATCCGTGCGAGGAGGAACGGGTGCAACGGGTGAAGGAGGAACATTTGCTGGACCTGCAGCGGTGGCCCTAGCCTCTAACAACCTCCTATACCATACTGGTACTGCTACACCGTCCGGAAGATAAAGATCTTCAGCCATGCTGAGACGAAAAAGGAAAGATTCAAAACGGAGAATTCGAAAGATAAAGATATGACTATCGGGGATTATGCTTTTCTTTCAAAAACTTTTCTCTTTAAAGACATGTTTTTGAAAATATCTCTTCCAAAAATGTTTTTAGAAAAATAGTTTTCTAAAAAATTTATCTGTTCCGGTAACCTTAAGCTCTGATACCACGTGTAACACCCCACTCCCGCTATGATCACTCACTAAGGGAATGCCATAGCATCGGTGGAGTATTTTAGTGAATATAGAACAGAAAAATTACAACAAGACAGATATAAATAGTACTTGAAATTTAAAACATCATCTCATAACAGCGGAAGTAAACATGTCTGGTTACATCACAAAACCATAATAAGAGTTAAGTACAAATATCCATTCTTGCTAAATAAAAATACATAATCCCAATACATGAACTGATAGCCATAAAAGAAAAAGGGTAAGCTGAGCTCTACATCTAGGGTCCAAGCTCCAAGAGAGTAATAAAAGCAGCCTGATCAAAGCCCACTCGTACTGGGCCCACTCTGAGAACCTGAGGGTTGGGAAAAAAAGATAAAAACAACGGGGTCAGACATAAGTCTGAGCGAGTCCTATAACTTTAACAATACAATCATTAAAGTAACCAGAGAAGACATAAACTTGACATACGGTAATGTCTGGGGATGAATGGCTACACTAAGCAGCTTGGTAGACTTAGGATAAACTAAGATTACTATAAAGACGCATTTACCCACCCAAGGATAATTACTACACTGCACCACACCAGTCATTCCTTCTTAAAGGTTGATCCCTCCCAAGGACTTAGAAAATTTACCCAGTAGTTTCGTGTACCCCTAGCCCACTACATAGGTGTCGTCTGCCCCTATCTCCACTAGGTGTACTTAGTAATTTTACCCAGTAGTTTCGTGTACCCCTACATAGGTGTCGTTTGCCCCTATCTTTATTAGGTGTACCCACTACTCCCCAGCGATCGGCTCCCTACCGTAGATACCCGTGCTGGTCCCACAATGGGGTGTATCATTCCCCAAAGTGGCCACCTGATAATATCAACGGTGCACGGCTTTATATCTACACGATGCAACAACGGCTTATCTACCAGCCCGGGCCCACACACGCATATGAAACCCGTTGGACTTGCGTTGCCACCGCTAACCCGTTTTGGCCTCTTATAGTCAAGCCCAATATGCGTGTCCCGTCACTCGACTAGAGTCGAGCCTACTAAGATACGTTTGGGATATTGGTTGAAATGGGCCCCCACAAGCTACCACCTAAGCTTGTTATTTCTAGTGAATCCCACTTAACCCTTTAACCATGTCCACTTACATGTTATAAATTTTGGTTAAGTCATTAATCATATTTTAATTGCCATTCAAGGCACCCACTAGATCTCTACATGCCACCCAAAAGCACTTACTTAACCCTTTAACCATGTTTTAATTACATGTTCCACTTTGGTTAAGTATTCTAATCGTATTTTCTATTGCCACCTAAGGCAACCACTAGATTTCCTCATGCCAACCAAGGCACCCACTTAACCCCTCATGTCCCACTACATGCTAATAAGGTTAAGTGTTTCTTAATTAATTAAGACCGTGATCTCCCATAAAGACCTCCCACATTAGACTGGCTGTTATGTCCGCCTGGTTAAGCCGGTAGGGTCCGGGCAGTCTTACGTCATAACAGAGTCTAACCTCGTGTCTTTACTTTAATCACGTATTTAATTTATGGCTAAGACCTCTCACATTGGGCTGACATTTGTAGCAACTGGTTAAGCCGGTAGGGTCCGGACAGTTTTACACTACAAATGAGTCCAACCTCGTGTCTTAGTCGATTAATTACACCTAATTAATCACCCCCATATTAATTATCCCTAATTAATATCAAGTTTTTCATAACATGGGTAGACCTAACTCAATAGGTAAATTCCCATGGGGTAGACCTAACTCAATAGGTAAATTCCCACTTATGTTAATTTATTTTTATGGTATGCTTAATCATACCCAATCATACTTTTATTAACATATTTATTAACCCCATCGTTCCCCACGTAAATCGTTCTCATTTCATGACATAATAAAGGGAAGATCCGTCACAAATATCATGGGTTTCACCAAATCTTGTCATATAACTTTGTCATGGGTTAAGAGGAGGTCAACTTGCATATATGAGCATATATTAACCCAACTACATTTAACCCAAACTTGCATATTATCATACACATGACTTGCATAACATGTTGCATATGAACTTGCATATTATCATACATATGACTTGCATAACATGTTGCATATGAACTTGCATATTATCATACACATATCTTGCATAACATGTTGAACTTGCATATAAGCATTCTCATAACTTGCATAACATGTTAAACATACAATTTAAGCATACACATAACTTGCATAAGCATTCACATTCTTGCATAAGCATTCACATACTTGCATAAGCATGCATAACTTGCATATCATGTTAAACTTGCATCTAAGCATACACATAACTTGCATAAGCATTCACATTCTTGCATATAAGCATACACATAACTTGCTTAACATGTTGAACTTGCATTTATGACTTGCATCTTAAAGGAGGGTAAACATGCATATATATATATATATATATATATATATATATATATATATATATATACATAGCATATAAAGGTGTCATTTTGCATATGTATGCATCACATTTAAGAGGGTAAACTTGCATGTCATGATTTATGCATAATACCAAACACTTAGCATGCATAAAACCACATACTTAGCATGCATAGAATCAATTACTTATTATGCATAAACCCACCACTTAACTTGCATAAACCCACATACTTAACTTGCATAAACTCACATATTCAACTTGCATAAACTCACATATTCAACATGCATAAACATAGGATTAATATTAAACATAGATTAGCATATTCACATCATATCATATGACTTGAAAACCCATTAATCCTCATGCAAAACCATAGATCTCATCATATCTCATCTACTTAATTTAACAATTGATCATCAAAGTGATAGAAACTCACCAAAACCAAGATTAGCAAACTTATGAAGTAGAACTAGTTGCTAAATATGAAGAAGATGATGATTAGAGGTTGATTAGCTTGCAACTTCCTTCATAAACTAGTGGAGGCTCCTCTTAAGTTTGATTTTGGCGGCATGAGGCCATCATTTCTATTTTTAGTATGAATTAGGGTAGTATTAGGGTGTATTTATAGATTAGGTGAGTGTTTTAGGCCCTTAGATTAACCCTAAATTAGATTAGGACCCTTAGATTTCGGCACCTTCCAGAAACCAGCCCTAAGACCAAGCCCAAACCCCAAACTGGTGCACCCAACCACAGAACTCTCTAGAAACTGTGCAGGTTTCTTGGCTCGGCACGGGCGCACTTCCCAAGTGCGCCAGTGTATTTCTGTACTGGCGCACTTCATAAGTGCGCCAGTGCATTTTTGTACTGGCGCACTTCACAAGTGCGCCAGTGCATTTCTGGCATGTTTCTGGTTTTTCTGCCTAACTTCGTTCGTCCATATCTCTTTCATACGGTACCCGTTTTACGCAAACTCGGACTCTATTTCGCGTATTTTTCCGAGACGAACGCAATGACGTAGCCCGTTTCCCCTAATTCCCACATCTGGGATTAGTTATTCTTTAATTTGTGAATTTTAGCATTAACCGAAAATTCGGGGTGTTACAATATATCAAAGTTGTACGTTAGGTTTAGTTAGGTAAGACCATGCTCTAAGACAAATTGTAGTAGACTATATAATTTAGAGGCCCAAAACCATAAAAATATAAATATATTATGCAATCTCTCACTACTCCATGCCTTCAAAATATAAATATGTTAGTCTCAAATTCATACTTACATTCTATACTATGAAAATTACCTTTGCAACTCGCTTAGGAACACAATAAAAGAGTCTGAAGTAGAATCTAAAATGTAAAATATTCTAGACTTGATCTGAAGTCCATCGACTACTTCATATTCCTAAATCACGGATAAAAACATCAGAGTTTGTGTGTTACAAAAGGTGACTTACGCAAGTATTTCTTCGCTGAAGTTATAATTGTTACGCCTTAATAGCCTTGACCATCCTTTGATAAAGTAATCTTTTATATCCAAGAAATCTGCGACCCTCGTGTATGTATATATATAGACACACAAAGAGAGACATAGACAGATACACACACAAAAACAAAAACACATACATACATACAATCATTTATTCAAAATTTCAACAATTAATTAGAAAGCATGATCATAGCGCCAACTGCAGGATAGAAGAATGAACTTGAGTAGCTTATTCAAAGATATCATGAGAAATAATGATCGGTTGAAAAAAAAAAAACATGTTTTGGTTAATTGAGACGATGAACTAAGTAATAAGTGTCTACATTTTGTTCCACAATTGACAAACAAAAACATCATGAAAAAACAGCAAGGATTCACAACTCATTGACAACAACACTATAACATATAGTGAATGTAGAAATCACAGTATAAACTATGGAAAACTATTAGAAACCTATGCTCAAAGGAATAATGTGCCAACTGAAAAATTCAAAAACAAATATAAGTAATAATGTTTGAGAATTATAATATAAAATAGATAATCATTAGTTGAGCCCCTTGCAACCATAAAAAAGCAAGCAATAATTTAAACAATACACATCCTATGTCCTAGAGAATCTGTAAGTTTACACCTTAATATATACCCTACATATAAAATATGCTAAAATAATTTTGTGCTAAAGTTGAAAAAATAGGTTAGGTTTACAATAATGCATGTGTATAATCCTAGATATCTAAGAGGGAACAAACAGACAACTATTACATTCGATTAATTATGAAGTTAGGCTCCAAGAATTTGCCTTTCAAATGACTATCTCACTGATATCATAAGTACTAACCAATAATCTAATATAAGTAACAATAAGGAAACAAAGAAAATAATCTAAAATAGTCAAAAAAATCAATATATAACAAAGTTATTTTATAAGGCTTCCAAACAATAAAACAAAAAGCCTTATTTTTCTTACATTTAGTAGTGCATTAGCATTAGATATGAACTGAAAAGAGTATTAGTTATAGAAAATCAAGATAATTTAATTGGCATATCAAATATTATAGAAACACATCCAAAAGTTATATATAATTTGTAATATTTTCTCTTATTGATTAAAATTCAACATTGAAAATGGTTACATCAGCCTGAAAAAATTAAATTTCTTGATAATAACTCATAGTAGTTAAATCCATTATATATTATATAATACGTGCAAGCTTCAACTTTGTAGTAAAAGTTAGAATCAATTCCATCAGGTAAATTAAAATATATGTAACATCCATAAGCAATAAGCTAAAAAAGAAAATACTTTGTATATGGTGACCCTAACATTTATAAACATCTATAACACATTCTAGCAAATTTATTAGATTAATAGTAAGGCAGCTATTAGAGTTGTGGTGACTGTAACATGACCTTAAGTAAAAGTATACACATACATTGACATAATAAAAATAGCATGTTATATAGACAAACCTCATGCATTACAAGTGCTGGTTCAATTATCTCTGCTACCACTCGATCATCTGAAACTCCATAAATTTCTAAACTAGGAGAGTGATTGAAAATTTGTTCTTTAAGAACAAAATCAGCTCCTTCAGATACAATGATGCCATCAATTAATGAATCATCCTCTGCTCGTCTCCTTTTGTTTTTAACATTGGAACACCAGCGTTAGCCACTTCGTTACTTTTTTTGAATTTGTTCAGGAGGGAAACCGATTGGAGTCGTAAAACCCTCCCTCACCTATCTCGGTCCGTGAGCACCACATAAGTGGTTGATCTTAGCGTATGCACATGGTAAGCTCTTATAGCATGCCGTTTCGGGTTTCGAACCCGCATCATTATTACCATGGTGCATTGTTTGACTTCGTAGTTTGAATTTGGTGTACTACATTGAAACCGTTATGTACTGAACACAGTGAAGATCTGACGAAACTTAAGGAGCTTTTTGTGGTACGTCTCACCATCCAGAACCCGGTGCTATCATTGCAAAGCTACTAAAGCATAGATTACTAAAAATACAAACAGTGTTTGCAAAAATAAGTCGATAAAATCAGTGAAGGAAAATCAAAATTTGCAAATTATCATTTAAGTGAACAAACGAAGAATCAAACAATGTACTTAAAATTGCTACATATCTAGCTACATGATGGATAAACTCAGACTGCTCCAATCTGCTGGGAGAATATTTATCCAAATCATCGTTTAGGAGAATTAATTTCATTGAAGTAAATTTTCTACAAAAATCAAACTGTTTAAATCAGCATGGATCAATATCTTAGCCAAGTAATAATATATTTACATATCCTTTAACAATCAACTAAGTTCGCTGAATCTGAGTTCATACTGCAATAATGGTCATGGTAAAACATTGACAGATAGCATACAATAACAAAACAACTCATTTTAATTGATTCCTACGATTAAGATAAACTGTCTTCAATTTTCACAAAATAACCTAAAACTAATTAGATTAAAAAATAATAATAAAGTAGACATAAACAATAATATTCTAATGTGAAACAACATCAGAATGACAACAAAAGGATCTGTTCTCTCAGATCTAGCCATTTAAATGATAATCACTCAGGTTTAAGTGGGAAAAAAAATATAAACTGCTAGTCCACCTAAAACAAAATCAACAATTTTACCCGAACCTGAAATAAAATTCCTAGATGTAACACCCCACCTCTGCTAGGGTCACTCACAAAGGGAATGCACTAGTTTTGGAGGAGCGTTATCGAGGTAAACAAATACAGAAATATTACAAGACAGAACATAAATAAAATAGCGGAAGAATCAAAAGATAAATTTCATTACTTTCAAAATAGTCAAAGCCTTTTTCATTCAGAGTACCAAATAGCCAAAGTCGTTATTTTCCATTACAACAAATTCTGTCTTGCATAAAAAAAGAAGCATAAACTTAAAACATCAAAAGTAGCTTAATTCCCCAAAGGTAGCAGAAAATGCAGCCATATCATAGCTCAAGATCAAACTGTACATGAGCTGAACCGAAAGCAAGTGGAATCCAAGCTAAGTGCTAGAGTTTCCTTCCTGAGAACTGGGGGGGGGAGCGGAAGAAAAAGAGGCGAAAGAAAACGGGTCAGTCATAAAGACTAGTAAGTCCAAGTGACTTTCAGCATAAAAACATATAAAGGTAACATGACATGTATAAACTGAAAGTAAACATAAGGATGTTGTCAAGATGGGGCAAGATAGACTAAGATAACATGATAAATCAAGTATAAATCAAGTATAGCATCACATATTCAAGGTTCGCTGCATCAACTGTACTAGAATCCCAAACCCATGTCTTATATAAATCATGAAATAATCCCTTGGCCCAATATGATGAAATGCCCTATTTCTAGGTCCAACGAAACGATCCACTAGTCGATCGGCTCCCTACAAGTTCTAGCTCGTCATGTGTCTGTGTCATACGACCCTATCACGAATGTAGTCACCTGTGCTAGGTCCACCATAGGGTGTATCAAGCCCTATGGTGCCAACCACCGACACGAATCAAGAATGCACAGATAAACCTACTGATGCCCAATGCCTGCTTTTTCAACTCCGGACCACGTGCACGACCATAGCCCGCCTGAACCTACACTGGCGCACCAACACAACCGTCGTTCTGGTCGCTTACAATCAGCCCAGTAATCGTGCCCCACCCTGCCTAGTTCCAGGGTACCATGATACATCTAGTGGGTTACTGCTGAAATGGACCGCGTAACTAGGGTTTCCGTCCAGCAGGTTAAGTGTTGTCATTTATATTCTAGACTTAACCCTTATCAGCCTAGCATGTCAAATTGGCTAAGTGTTGTCATTTAAGTTCGTGACTTAGCCCTACAATTCACGTGTCAAGTTGGTTAGGTGTTGTCGTTCAAGTTTATGACCTAACGCTACCAATCATGTCTCAAGTTGGTTAAGTGTTGTCTTTCATGTTCATGACTTAACCCTATCATATGACATTAATTCATTAATGCACCCTAACCTCTCACGTTAGATCTGTTGTTGTGGTCACTGGATATTCCCGGCAGTTCCGGGCAGATTTACACCACAACTCAGTCTAACCTCGGGTTTCAAGCGCGATATGACCAACTACTCACATTGGATCATATTGTTTGCAGTCACTGGATTTGTCGGGCGGTTCCGGGCAGATTTACACTGCAAACTCAACCCAATCTCGAGTTGGCCATTTTCAAGTTCATTCTAGTGTCATGTCCATGTTCAAGTTTTCATGTCGAGTTCGTGTCAAGTTTTCAAGGTAAGTTTCATACCAAGTTTCCTATAATTACCAATTTTTCCCAACGTTACCCCGTCTAAATATTAGGCTAACAATCTTAGCCTAATTTCTCGTCCGCATGATTTTTGACATATAATATTAGGCTAAAAACTTAGCCTAATTTAACGTACGCAAAATCGGCATAAAGCAATTCATTAACATAAACATGACATAGTTGTAAACTTGGCATTTTCGGCATAGTCAATATGAACATCATAGGTGTGAACTTGCAAAATAGTCAACATGAATATCATAGGTGTGATCTTGCAGCGTAGACTGAACCAACATACATATATGTGAATTTGCAACATAGACTAAATCAACTTACATATATGTGAACTTGCAAATCAATCACGAACATATGAATAAGTGTGAACTTAAAATATGACATAGGTTTAACATATACACATAAACATGTAGATCTAACATTTGGTCGCATATGTGATATGATTTTACAACCTAAAACTTGCATAACATGATAAATTACACAACTTGTCATAACGGGTTATACTTCAAGTTCATATACATATGAATAAACTTATTCATTAATTCTCAATTCAACATGATAATAAAATAGAACCACAGACATAGATCAATATCATTCAATTTCAACTATAACATAATAGACATCGTTCTATTATTAATTTAATTCCAAGGTATGACATAACTAAATTGACTAAAACATCGCAGGTATATAGATCTGATAATATTATGAACATGAAAAGGTTTGAATAATAATCTAGTTTCAAGAACATGGATAGATCTAACTTAAATAGAAAAATCCCCAAAATCAAGATCCAAGGATAAATAAAGAAATTCAAGCTTAGATCCAATTTCATAGTCATGATTCTAGGCAATAACCTCATGGTCATGAATCATAGGTGATTAGTCATAATTGTCCTTGTCATAATCATAGGCAATGGTCTTATGTTCACTGTCATAGGCATAGGCATAATCTTTTGTTCACAGTCATAGGTATAGGCATAATCTTATGTTCATAGTCATAGGCGTAGTCTTATGTTCATAGTCATATGCATAGGCATAATCTTATGTTCACCGTCATAGTCTTAGGCCATTAATAATAGTTTCAACGTCGTAGGCAATATTCCCAATAGTCAAGATCCAAGAAGAAAACAATAATAGATATGAATCATACATAAATCAATTCCAATTTATAACATGCCCATATTAGATTTATAGTTTTTATCTAAAAGTAACTGGAACTTACAGATCGTGGTCTAAGAAATTTAGAAGTTAAGTCTAGAAATTAGTCGTCGAATTGTTGCGGTGTCGCTGATCTATTCTCTTGAATTGTTGTAGAAGCGTTGATCTTTAATTTGAATCGAGTTTGAATGCTTAAGCTTAAATTTGGAGGCAACCACCATGGTTCAAGTGGTGAATTAGCAGCATAGTAGTGTAAGAATGATTTGTATGAATTAGGCTAGGTCTTAGGATGTATTTATAGGGATAGCAACTAGTTTAGGCCCTTAGATTAACCCTAGAATCAATCCAGACCACCAAAACATGTCTCAGGCTTCAAAAATAGGTTCTGGGTCAAAACAGGCCGACCTGTAAGGGGGGGAGGTCGACCACATGGTCGACCTGAGGGGTAGGTCGACCCTAGGGTCGACCACATGGTCAACCTGGTCCCCAGGTCGACCTGCCTGGTCCTGTGCTGCCTAAAATCTGCTGAATCTTCTACAGGCCATAACTTCTTCATCCGGACTCCAATTTTCGAAAACTCGGACTCTATTTCATGTAAAATTTCGAGATGAACGCAATGGCGTAACCCGTTTCCCTTGATTCTTATTTTAAAATTTAATTCAGCCTTGATTTATGGTTTTAACATGTTATAAAAATTCGGTTTGTTACATTCTTCCCTCCTTAAAGGATTTCGTCCTCGAAATCTTCAAGTTAAGAAGAATGCATCCTATCATCCAATCAACCATCTACTCAACCATCATTCACAAGCAACCATTGTCCTTAAAAGATTTCTAATGCTATATGAACATATGCAGAAAGTGTGTGTATATGTTCCTTATCTAATGCAAATGATCAGGCCTGATTGATCTTCCTAATGCAAAATATGTTTAGTGCCATGAATCCAACATGTATGCAAATAGTCCTAGTCACATAAACACTATATGTGTGCACAAACATCCATCCATATGCAGCATTCATGTGATAACACATTCAATTTCATCCATAAACAAGTATAAACACTCATGCATATGCAATATGAAATTGTATCTTAGCCGATCTAGTGCCTAATGTGTGTTATGCAACCACGAGCAACCACTTGCGACCACTTGCAACCATTCGCAAACATCAACCATAACATGTTTCAATCACATGTTTACATCCAAAAGGGTTCTACCTAAGGTTCTCAAGATAGGATTGAGAAGATAAGCAAGATAAAACGAAGCATCTAGGAGAAGAAGTTAAAGATGTACCCCCAGAAGGTCCTGCTTGTGGGGATTGCCCTTGCTTCTTAGGGCAGTTCTTGCTGATATGTCCAGTTTCGCCACACTGAAAGCATGCTCCCATCTTCATTTCCTTCTTTCTACAATCCTGGATAACATGCCTAACTACACCACAGAAGTTGCACTTCCTCTTATCACGTGACTTGTTATTATTGTTGTCGTTGTTCTCGCCTCCCTTTTGGAAGTCTTTCTTCGCATTCTGAGACTCATCTGCCTTAACTTATCACTCATACATTTCATATGTAACATGTTAACAAGCCTCACGGAAACTATCTCCATCGTACGGAAAACCCTCTACGAAGCTAGAAAGAAGATTAGCCGCAGGTAAAAACTACTGCGACTACAGATGGAGAAAATAAAGGAAAAGAGATTCTAACAAGGGAACAAAGGATAGTGCTAATGGCTTTTGGGGAATAGCCTTTAAATAAAACAAGGCTTTTCTTGAAAAATGCTTCTTTGTAAGCGGTTTTGAAATGGGTTTTAGAAGGTTTTTTAAAAAACTTTTGCCCAGTCTGGTAACCTTCCGCTCTGATACCAAATGTAACACCCCACCTCTGCTAGGGTCACTCACAAAGGGAATGCACTAGTTTTGGAGGAGCGTTATCGAGGTAAACAAATACAGAAATATTACAAGACAGAACATAAATAAAACAGCGGAAGAATCAAAAGATAAATTTCATTACTTTCAAAATAGTCAAAGCCTTTTTCATTCAAAGTACCAAATAGCCAAAGTCGTTATTTTCCATTACAACAAATTCTGTCTGGCATAAACAAAGAAGCATAAACTTAAAACATCAAAAGTAGCTTAATTCCCCAAAGGTAGCAGAAAATGCAGCCATAGCATAGCTCAAGATCAAACCGTACATGAGCTGAACCGAAAGAAGTGGAATCCAAGCTAAGTGCTAGAGTTCCCTTCCTGAGAACCTGGGGGGGGGGGGAACGGAAGAAAAAGAGGCGAAAGAAAACGGGTCAGTCATAAAGGCTGGTAAGTCCAAGTGTCTTTCAGCATAAAAACAGATAAAGGTAACATGACATGTATAAACTGAAAGTAAACATAAGGATGCTATCAAGATGGGGCAAGATAGACTAAGATAACATGATAAATCAAATATAAATCAAGTATAGCATCACATATTCAAGGTTCGCTGCATCAACTGTACTAGAATCCCAAACCCATGTCTTATATAAATCATGAAATAATCCCTTGGCCTAATATCATGAAATGACCCATTTCTAGGTCCAATGAAACGATCCACTAGTCGATCGGCTCCCTACAAGTTCTAGCTCGTCATGTGTCTGTGTCATACGGCCCAATCACGAATGTAGTCATATGTGCTAGGTCCACCATAGGGTGTATCAAGCCCTATGGTGCCAACCACCGACACGAATCAAGAATGCACAGATAAACCTACTGATGCCAAATGCCTGCTTTTTCAACTCCGAACCACGTGCACGACCATAGCCCGCCTGAACCTACACTGGCGCACCAACACAGCCGTCGTTCTGGTCGCTTACAATCAGCCTAGTAATCGTGCCACACCCTGCCTAGTTCTAGGGTACCATGTTACATCTAGTGGGTTACTGCTGAAATGGACCACGTAACTAGGGTTTCCGTCCAGTAGGTTAAGTGTTGTCATTTAAATTCGAGACTTAAGCCTTATCAGTCTAGCATGTCAAATTGGCTAAGTGTTATCATTTAAGTTCGTGACTTAGCCCTACAATTCACATGTCAAGTTGGTTAGGTGTTGTCGTTCAAGTTCATGACCTAACCCTACCAATCATGTCTCAAGTTGGTTAAGTGTTGTCTTTCATGTTCATGACTTAACCCTATCATGTGGCATTAATTCATTAATGCACCCTAACCTCTCACATTAGACCTGTTGTTGTGGTCACTGGATATGTCGAGCGGTTCCGGACAGATTTACACCACAACTTAGTCTAACCTCGGGTTTTAAGCGCGATATGACCAACTACTCACATTGGATCCTATTGTTTGCAGTCACTGGATTTGCCGGGCGGTTCCGGGCAGATTTACACTGCAAACTCAACCCAACCTCGAGTTGGCCATTTTCAAGTTCATTTTAGTGTCATGTCCATGTTCAAGTTTTCATGTCGAGTTCGTGTCAAGTTTTCAAGGTAAGTTTCATACCAAGTTTCCTATAATTACCAATTTTTCCCAACGTTACCCCGTCTAAATATTAGGCTAACAATCTTACCCTAATTTCTCGTCCGCATGATTTTTGATATATAATATTAGGCTAAAAACTTAGCCTAATTTAACGTACGCAAAATCGGCATAAAGCAATTCATTAACATAAACATGACATAAGTGTAAACTTGGCATTTTCGGCATAGTCAATATGAACATCATAGGTGTGAACTTGCAAAATAGTCAACATGAATATCATAGGTGTGATCTTGCAGCGTAGACTGAACCAACATACATATATGTGAATTTGCAACATAGACTAAATCAACTTACATATATGTGAACTTGCAAATCAATCACGAACATATGAATAAGTGTGAACTTAAAATATGACATAGGTTTAACATATACACATAAACATGTAGATCTAACATTTGGTCACATATGTGATATGATTTTACAACCTAAAACTTGTATAACATGATAAATTACACAACTTGTCATAACTGGTTATACTTCAAGTTCATATACATATAAATAGACTTATTCATTAATTCTCAATTCAACATGACAATAAAATAGAACCACAGACATAGATCAATACCATTCAATTTCGCCTATAACATAATAGACATCGTTCTATTATTAATTTAATTCCAAGGTATGACATAACTAAATTGACTAAAACATCGCAGGTATATGGATATGATAATATTATGAACATGAAAAGGTTTGAATAATAATCTAGTTTCAAGAACATGGATAGATCTAACTTAAATAGAAAAATCGCCAAAATCAAGATCCAAGGATAAATAAAGAAAGTCAAGCTTAGATCCAATTTCATAGTCATAATTCTAGGCAATAACCTCATGGTCATGAATCATAGGTGATTAGTAATAATTGTCCTTGTCATAGTCATAGGCAATAGTCTTATGTTCACCGGCATAGGCATAGGCATAGTCTTTTGTTCACAGTCATAGGTATAGGCATAATCTTATGTTCATAGTCATAGGCGTAGTCTTATGTTCATAGTCATAGGCATAGGCATAATCTTATGTTCACCATCATAGTCTTAGGCCATTAACAATAGTTTCAACGTCGTAGGCAATATTCCCAATAGTCAAGATCCAAGAAGAAAACAAGAATAGATATGAATCATACATAAATCAATTCCAATTTATAACATGCCCATATTAGATTTATAGTTTTTTATCTAAAAGTAACTGGAACTTACATATCGTGATCTAAGAAATTTAGAAGTCAAGTCTAGAAATTAGTCGTCGAATTGTTGCAGTGTCGCTGATCTATTCTCTTGAATTGTTGTAGAAGTGTTGATCTTTGATTTGAATCGAGTTTGAATGCTTAAGCTTTAATTTGGAGGCGGCGACCATGGTTCAAGTGGTGAATTAGCAGCATAGCAGTGTAAGAATGATTTTTATGAATTAGGCTAGGTCTTAGGATGTATTTATAGGGGTAGCAACTAGTTTAGGCCCTTAGATTAACCCTAGAATCAATCCGGACCATCAAAACATGTCTCAGGCTTTAAAAATAGGTTCTGGGTCAAAACAGGCCGACCAGGTCGACCTGTAAGGGGGGAGGTCGACCACATGTTCGACCTGGGG
Organism: Allium sativum; assembly: GCA_030737875.1. Taxonomy (NCBI): domain Eukaryota; kingdom Viridiplantae; phylum Streptophyta; class Magnoliopsida; order Asparagales; family Amaryllidaceae; genus Allium; species Allium sativum. The sequence goes on along the minus strand of CM060921.1, from coordinate 524,735,220 downwards.
GGTAGCTCGACCCTAGGGTCAACCATATGGTCGGCCTGGTCCCCAGGTCGACCCCTAGGTCGACCTGCCTAGTCCTGTGCTGCCTAAAATCTGCTGAATGTTCTACAGGCCATAACTTCTTCATCCGGACTCCGATTTTCGGAAACTCGGACTCTATTTCATGTAAAATTTCGAGACGGATGCAATGGCATAACCCGTTTCCCTTGATTCTTATTTTAAAATTTAATTCTGCCTTGATTTATGGTTTAATATAAAAATTCGGGTTGTTGTACTAGACCCCCAATATTTCCCATTTCATCTCCGTGAATTCTGTTTGTGAATGCATATTTTAACAAACAGCAATACTCGTTCAACCGTGGTTTAAATCATAGGAAAAACATAATTCGGTTGTTCGCATGGCTCATATTTCAGAAGAGAATCAAAATAAAGAGAGAAAAATGTTACACTATGATAATCTAGAGCTGTGCAATGAAAAAGAATAGGAAACTAATACCAACTTTTGAGGAGTGATCTGTCAATTTTTTGTGAGATGAAAATCAGGAGAATTAATTTTATATAAAGAGAAAGAAGGCAGTAAGCAATTTACATCCGAAATGTCAAATCCATAAATTCGGATAGGAAATCCATAAATTTAGATCGGAAAAAAAGATAGGAAATTCAAATCTGAAATTTAGAGAATGGTTCGAGAGAGAAAAAATGAATAGCACGAAGCTGTTGCTACAAGTGGAAATTTGAGAGATTTTCATTTTGATAATAATTAACTTCAGACAAATTGGTTTATACTCTCTTACAGTAGGGAAACTTCCCTAACGGCCGGTTTGATAAAAACTTGCAAAGATACATGTTATTATTCAAAATTTTGTTGATATATTAGCAATTATAGCCAATAACTACAAAATTTACAATTTTTGATGAATTTTTTAGAATTTATATCAAATTATAAACAATATCATATTTATTGCAGAAAAAGTTCATGCAAAACGAACTAGACCATTTCTAGTGAAAAACTACAGACAATTTTATTGAATAATTACAAATATTTCTGCAATTTTTTTATACTGCAAATATTCATTTACTGAGTGAATATTTGCAGATATGTCTGCAATAATTAAACGAATATTTGTGAACATATCTACATTATTTTTCAATAAGTGAGGATATTTTTCAATAAGTGAAGATATTTCTGCTTTTGTTCTTTATCCAACTGCCAAGTTTAAATATTTAAATTTTTAGGAATTTTTTTAAGCAATGAAATAAAAGAATCACGAAACAAACTCGTTAGGAACCAGCTTTACATTTCTCATTTGCATAGGAAAACGTTTTAAGTTATGTTTAGTTTTAAAGATGGGTTGCCAAAAGAAACCTAGGATATTGTAAATTGACCAGATCAAATTTGAAGTATGTTTGCTCCAATCATGTTTTAAAAGTGTATGAAACGATGAGTTTTGAATATAGACGATAGTTTCCCACTAATTGGAAGGTCACAAACAAGCTAAGATGATTGCTGCTTTACAGTTTCTGTTATGTTATCAGAATTCGTAGTATTTATTATCTGCACTATTCTACATGTGGCATCTTCCTCCAAAAAAAAAACACACACACACACAAAGACATAAAACTCTACTACTTTATTAGTAGAATCTTAATTCGTTCCTACCAATCTATTAACCTTAGTAGCACAAAGAGCACTTGAAACAGCATTCCAAACAGGCCTCAACGGGGGTTGGATAAGTCTAATTGACATATTTATTGGCCATTCTAAAGGTTAGATATAATAGTATGGCATTGGAGTGTCAGTGTCAGTCATTGTAGGAAAGGCTATAAGGGTTGTTTGTCAAAATGTTCAAATTACAGAGCTGAAGGTTGAATTCAATGGCAAATATCTGCCACAATGTTTTGGATGGCTATGATTGTTTTGACTTTTTTTCCTACCCTAATTCCCGAGCCTAGTAGCATTATTGGTCTTTGTAATATTATTTAGCCTTTGCCTTAGGGAACACACATTACTAAAGTCAACGGACAACGATCGACATGCTTGAGGGACCAAAAACTCAAATCAAATCCCTTGTACCCAAAATCCCCCATCCCCTATATTCAAACACTCATGACCCCCTGAATTCCACATTTTACATCTATTGGTTCCATAAACCATTAACCCATGCTTCGCAACTTCTTCACTACTCTCCCATAAACATATGTGGATATCGCCATCATTGTTATAAAAGTCGCTCATTTCAATCTCTAACCATCCATCGGTTCTTGTACTAGGAACCTTAACTCCATTTGCTTCTCTTTCTTCTATTGCTTGTCTTTTGTCTAGTTTTTCAATCCATTCACCAAACTGCAGTCTATAATCATGGATCTTCTAAGGGTCGAGTCTAACGTAGCTTTTTGATTCATTCATACCCACCTTGACAGTTGTTTCTTGTGCAGGGAAAGTAAGCCCAAACGATTTTTTATCTAACCTGTAAACTAGATATGCGACATATTTTGTTTTCTTACTCAACATTTTGCTTTCTATTTTTCTTGAAATTTTCAGCCAACAAAGAAATCTCACATAGGTCACTTCTTGGAATCTGCCACCAAAGTTTGGAAAAGAGATGAATTTCTAGACCTCTGATACATATGTAAGGTAATAAAGTAGGTATATATGTAAACGTATGGTCATTTAGTTCACGGATGTTTTTGAGAACAAATTACTTGTCACCTCAATTGGTGTAGAAATAATTTATGGATAGTATATCTGTTTTCTTAGACACAAAAATAATTGAAGTGTTAAATTAGTCTGCTTAAATTATAACATATATATATATATATATATATATGTATGTATGTATGTATATGTATAGCAGTGTCACTGTATATTTGATACATATTATTTTATGAGTTGATCTTAGGAAAGAATCCTTGGAAGTTGGAATCTCCATCAGGATTTTTATGCTTCTCTGTTAATAGTATGTTCATTTTTAATTATGTTAAAAAGACTTTTATTTATTCTATAAAAAAGGCATTTAACATCCTTCAGGTTCTGGATCTAAAAATTGCAAGTTGGTCCTGGTGAGTTGAGATTTAAACTAATACATTCTAGTGAGGTGAGATTCAAAAAGAAGGTGCAACATAGAAAATAAAATAACCCATGAATCACAAGAAATTCATATCAAAGTTATGACTGGCTTCAAGTTGGATTTCATGCAGGCAATGCAACTATAAATACTACCAACCATATGTTAATCTTTCCAATTTGATACTATGTCTTATGTGGATGAGTTTATCACAAAAAAGCTTTTACAGAATGGGGCTCTTGTTTCAAATCAAATTATCAAATATTTACTATATTTCTTTTTCTTAGTTTGAAATCGTTTAGTTGAAAAGTAGTGTATGACTTAAGGATCTTTGTATGTGGAATAATGCGGAATTGACTATGATATACTAACTTGTATATTACAATAGTTATGCAAATAAAAATTAACAATAAAAGATATCACAGGTAAGTAAATGCAGTAAGCAAAGTGACACTAGGAATTTTATACTGGTTCAGACTCCCCGTCCTACATCCAGTCCCAGACTCCTTCTGGAATTCTACTATCAACACCCTCTCTTCACTCGGAGGAACAGGTTCACAACAATCCGAGCCCCAACAAGGATTTCCAGCCTGAGCACCAACACATGACTTCTCGCCTGAGCACCAACATATGACTTTTACAAAAAACAAGAGTTTGACTTCTGCTTGTGTTCTTGAAAAGCACTGAATAGCCAATGATTGAGTACACCCTACCTATAATCTTGTCCTCAAGTATATAATGTGTATGTGAAGATTGAAGGAAGTATATTACTTACTGAATCACATTTGAAATAAATTCAAAGATTCAATAAGTAATTTGAATATTTGAGAGAGCTTTTAGAATGCAAGAGAGTATAGAGTTTAACATCAGAAAATATAAGAAGATTCAGTGACTTGGAAAACATGCTTGTGATGTATATATAATCAATGAAGAGTTGTCAACTTCCATGAAGAGTTTTTTCAAAGAGATGCACCCATTTCCTTTCAGAAATGAAAAGGAATCTCTTCATGAAAGATGATGCCTTTTAGAAAATATGGTTGTTGTAAAAAATGACTGTTGGAAATATGAAGTGTGTTTACATAAAGTGTCTTTTCGTGAACTGTCATTACGAAGTGTCTTTTCACGAAGTGACGAAGTGTCTTTTTGTGAAGTGTCTTTTTGCGAAGTGTATTTTCGTGAAGTGTCTTTTCGTAAAGTGTCTTTTCGCGAAGTGTCTTTTCATGAAGTGTCATTTCGCGAAGTGTCTTTTCATGAAGTGACGAAGTGTCTTTTCGCAACATGTCTTTTCACGAAGTGTCTTGAAATCTTTAATACATTTCATTGATAGTTTCATTTTGTTTCATCTTGAAGTTCTGGAACTGGTTCTTGAGCACTGAGATTCTTGTTTGTTTAACTTTGTTTGTTCCCTCATGGATAGTTTTGAGTGTTTCCCAAATTTATATGCTGATATACAAATGCTAACATGATTCAACTCATTTCTATCGAGAGCACAGTATAACATGTTCATTGCTTTTGCATTTGCATTTTGCCTCCTCTTTTTGAATTACTGTCCAAGTTGAATACTCTGTTGTAGGTGCCGTAAATTCTTTTTGGGTAGCATTCCATGCACTAAAACCACTTGCTTGCATATAAATCCTCATTCTCATAGCCCAATAGTTGTAGTGCAGTCCATTGAATAGAGGTGGTCTTCGAGTAAATTGTCCTTCGGCAAAAGTAGTTGAGCTAGTACTTGGATTATTCTCCATTTTATCAAGTTATCAAATAACGGTGTTACATTTATAAGATGGCCTTACTCTGATACCAATTAAAAGAGGCTATACAGCGGTAGGATCATGTAGAATGGAGTATAAGATGAAATATATATAGTTGAGTAGAAAGTAAATATTACACAGTCGATTTATACTGGTTCAGACCACTGTCCTACGTCCAGTCCCAGGACTCACTTCTGGTATTTCACTATCACTAGAACTCTCACTTCACCTGGAGGAATAGGTTCACAATTACCTAAGCAACCGAACGGGATTTCTTGCCTCAACTGCTGAAGAGGACTTTCTCAATACAGAATATTTAATGACTTGTTTTTGTTTTTGTTAACATGGATATGTCAATATATAGTACACCCTTACTATAGTCTTTCCTTGATGATAAACGTGAAGCTCGTGAAAGATTATGGAAGATTATATCATAATAGTGTGCTTTTGGGAAGTAGAGAGCTTTGAGTAAGATAGAGAAAAATAGAATAAAATTCGGTGATTTGATCAGTTAATCAAGTCTGTATTTATAATATACAAAGAGTTGTAACTAATCACGAAGAGATTCCATCAACAAAAATGATTTAGAGAGTTGTGACTCTTCATAATAGGTTGCAACTCTTCGTAATCAGATGTTTGAAAATATTATTCAGATGTCTGTTTTGATTTAAAAATGAAACAACAAGGAAATAGTACATATCGTAGTAGATTCAGACGTATGATAAATTCAGAACAGATGTCTGAATATTATGGAAAAATTAATTTTGTCTCAGCAAACAGACGTCTATCTTATTTAATTTAAACGTATGTTTTCTGGGCAAAACTTATTCCTTGCCTCTTTTAAATGTGAAAACACACACACACACACACACACACATATATATATATATGATATGTGTGTGTAATCATCAATGAAGACTTTAACATGAAAATCTAGGACTAACAGACTCTTACAACATATTCAATCTTTATTTTGTTGTTCTTGAATCTGTTTGTCGAATAGCTTCCTGCAAAACAAAGTTAGTCGATAATATATATGCTTGTAGTTATCATAGTCAAAATATTTATATAGCGAGATCCAACATTAGTTACATTTTCATATAGGTTTTTTTTTTCAAATTCACTTAAGTACATTTTTTAACTTATGGTATCCCTTTACCAAAATTTTATGTTCATACAATATTTGACAAAGCCCACTTGTTTTTGGAAGCATTAAATTCAACTTATCAAATGTTCATTTTACCTTACCATTCACAGTGAAAATCCCATAGTTTAATTGTGATCAACTTCCTCCTCTACTCAGTGCACTATATGATGAGCAAGTTGTACATTTTACATCCATTACTAGAGAGACTCCTCTTGAAACTTGATTAATAAATGAAGCATCCACAAAAACACAATCCAACAACTATGTGTGAACAAAATCTCAGCTGAAGTTAAATATTCAAAGTAAACTATGTTGCATATAAAATATATCTTATTGTGTGTCTGAAAAAGTTTTTAGTTTAATCTCCTTCATCTCCTCCGAATGTCCCAAAGTTTTAAATCTCCTTTACAAAAAATTTGACCTGTTTCATCTAGTCTGGATCACCAGAGTTCTATATCTCCTACGTTTCTCCCGTACAAAGTTTCCAGTCTCTGGCATCTCATCCGAATATGCCCACGAAGTTTCAAATCTCTTCATTTCGTCGGAGAAATCTTCCTCGGGATTATTATTATCATCATCATCATTACCACAACTACTATTGTTTACTTTAGGTCGCCATTAGGGTTTGGGATAAAAAATGAAAAGAAGAACAATGAATTCTTTATTATCTCAATAGTTCATCGAACCCAGCAAATAAAAGGTACATTTGTTTATATAGTAACAAGCCCAAATATTAGGCCCAATAGAAAATACAAAACAATACAAAGAAACTCTCAACACCTCCCTCAAGCTGGAGGTTGATACAAACCCAGCTTGGATAAGATGTTGTTCTGTTGATGAGATGGCAGAATTTTTTGAAGACATCAGCTAATTGATCGGTAGAGGGAATATATGCAAGCTTTAATGGTCCTTCCATAATTTTATCTCTAGTAAAATGGCAGTCTACCTCAATGTGTTTAGTTCTTTCATGAAAAAAGGGTTTTTGGGAATATGCATGGCAGAATGATTATCACAAAATAAGGTAACAGGCTTTATTGGATCAACTTCTAATTCTTGTAATAATCGAACTAACCATGTTACCTCAGTTGTAGCCTATGGCATGGCTCTGTATTCTGCTTCAGCTGAACTCCTTAGTACTATGGCTTGTTTCTTTGATTTCCATGAAGTAGTTGAAGATCCAAGAAGTACAATATACCCAGTAACTGATCTTCTTGTCATTGGACAGGCTGCCCAATCGGAATCAGTAAAAGCTTTTAATTGAGGTTGATCACATCCATTCAGCAATATACCATTTCCTGCAGTATGCTTGACATATGAAAGTGTATGATTCAGAGCTTCAAAATGGGGAACTCGAGGTTGCTTCATAAACTGGCTTAATGTTTGTACTGCAAAGCTTAAATCTAGTCTAGTGTTTTCAGATAATTCAACTTTCCAATCAAAATTCTATATGCAGTAGGATCTTGTAACAATTCACCATCCATTACATTTAACTTTAAATGTAAGGGTAAAGGTATTACTGAGGATGGAGAAAAAATAACATCTTTGTTGTTCAATAATTCATTAGTAAACTTGTGCTGTGTCACAACAATACCTGAATTAATAAATGTAACTTCCAATCCTAAAAAATAACGAAGAAACGCCAAATCCTTGATGTTGAATGTAGCATGTAGAAATGGTTTCAAATTTTCTATTTCCAAAGAATCAGAGCCTGTAACTAATATATCATCTACATAAACAACTAGTATCGTAATCAAATCCGATTGCTTCTTTATGAAAAAAGAATAATCATTCTTTGACTGAAAGTAACCATGAGAAAGTAATTCAGAGCTTATGAAACCACTGTTGTGACGCTTGTTTTAGTCCATAGATCGATTTCTTAAGTCTGCAAACACAATGATTAGGATTTGGAATTCCTTCAGGCATTAGCATATAAACTTCTTCATACAAATCTCCATGAAGAAATGAATTATTTACATCAAATTGATGAATGTGCCACTTCTTAGAAGCTGCAACAGCAAGGATGGTTCTAATGGTGGTCATTTTTATGACTGGAGAAAAGGCCTCATGAAAATCTACTCCTTTTTGTGTAAATCCTTTAGCTACTAATCTAGCTTTGTATCTTTCTAAAGAACCATCAACTTTTAAGTTTCACTTTAAAAACCCATTTACATCCAATAGGAATTTGTCTTACTGGAAGCTTAACCACATCCCAAATGTTATTTGACTGAAGAGCATTTATTTCATTCTTCATAGCTAAAACCCAGTTGGATCATTAGAAGCATCATGGTATGAAGAAGGTTCGGTGTAGGATGAAATACTTGAGAGAGAAAAAAATGAGATGAAGGTAATGTGGAAGAGAAGATTAATGAAGAAAGTGTAGAATCAGAGGAAGAAATATTGCAAACATAATCTTGAAGGTAAGTTGGTTTTCTATGTTCTCTTGAAGATTTTCTTTGAACCGGTTCAATAGAGGCAACATGTAATGTATGTTGCTCATCATTAATAGGTGGATTTGAGTTAGGAGAAAATGAAGCATCAGGAAAAATGTTAGTCTGAGGGTAAAATTGACAGATTTGTGAATTGTTTGTTTGAATTGGTGTGAAAATGCAGTCAGAAATATCAGATTGAACTGTGGGTAAGGTAAGTGGTTTTGAGTAAGGCTTGAGGTTAAAAGGGAAATTAGATTCATTAAAGATAAGTTCTCTGGATTCAAAAAATTTATGTGTAGCAACGTCAAGTTCCTTGTAACTTTTCTTGCCAAAAGAATAACCAATGAATACACATGGGTTTTCTCTTGGTTGAAATTTATGTCTACCTTCAGAAATGGTGGAAACAAAACAAAGACAACCAAATGCTCCTAAAAAAGAATAATCTGGCTTTTTGTTGAAAAGCTGAAAATAAGGAGAATTAAATTGAAGAGATCGTAATGGGGTCCGATTTAAAAGATAAGTGGTAGTTAGTATATATTCACCCCAGAATTGTAAGGGTAAATTTGATTGAAAAAATAAAGATCTAGCTACTTCAAGAAGATGTTTGTGTTTTCTTTCAACCACTCCATTTTGTTGAGGAGTATATGCATATGAAGTTTGATGTATTATACCATTTGTAGTATAAAATTTTACGGCATTGGAACCACAAAATTTAGCAAATTATCAGATCTGATGATTTTAATTTTGGAGTGAAATTGTGTGAAGATAAGAGTATGAATTTTTTTGTAAAATGGAAACTGAATCAGCTTTAGAGGTCATAAGAAAAGTCCATGTGCATCTAGTGTCATCATCCACTATGGTAAAAAAAAAAAAAAACCATCGTGAGTGACATGTTTATAAGGACCCCAAGTGCCAATATGAATAAGACCAAAGGGTTTTTCATCTTTTGTAGTAGAAAAGGAAAATAATTTCTGTGTTGTTTAGCTTAAGGACATATTTTACACAAGTGGGATGGTTTGATAGAAGAATCAAAAACATTAATATGTTTAAGTTGAATAAAAGGTACATCTCCAAGCCTACAATGCCACAATTCAGGAGTATTATGTTTAAGAATGACAGAGGAATCAAAAGGTAATGTAATATCATTCATGTAAGAAAGTACAATGGGTTTTGGCAGAGAAATATTTGTGGTAACATTGTTATAAGAAGATTTATTTATATTTAAAGAAACAGTAGCAACATGCTCACATTTAAGCTCAGTATTAACAATGAAAAGCCCTTTAATCTCACTGCCAATCACAATTGGCTTCTTCATCAAAGGGCCCTGGAGGAAGCAAAATTGTGGAGTGAAAAGAACATTAGTGTAATTGTTTGTCATAAGTTTTCTGATAGAAACAAGATTGAAGCAGAAATCTGGTACGTGTAGAACATTATGTAAAGTCAAAAAAGATGAAAGAACAATAGTACAAGAATGTAGGACATTGCATGTTTTGCCATTTGGCATGGTAATAAGAATTGGTTGAGATATTGAAATGTATTGTGTAAAAATACTGAGGTGAGGGGTCATATGATCTGTTGCTCCACTATCAATGATCCAAACAGGTTTAGGTTGTGAAGAAATAAAACAAAAGTTCTTATCGGCCAAAAAAGCACTTGAAGCAGATGATGGAGCTGCAGTATTGTTCTTCAAAATAGTCAGCAATAGATTATACTGTTTTGTAGTAAATCCAAAAGAATTTGAATCAGATGATGAAGCATTTTAAGATGAGGCTTTAGCTGCTGCTCGAGGTCCTTTGCCTAGTGGATATCCAATTTTCTTCCAGCATTTGTCTGCAGTTTGACCACCAAGCGAGCAATGATCAAAGAATACAATGTGACCATGCAGTTTCTAGCAAGTGTCAACTGTGTGACCACCTATCTTGCAATGATCATAAATTAAAGATCCTCTACCACTTCTAACAGCACCATCATTTCCTTGAGAATAATTTTGATTACCTCTATTTGGATTCTCGGAATCAGTAAAACGTTGATAAGCTAAAGCAGAGCTGAGATCAGTTATGGAAGATCCAGATGAAACTTGCTTGTTTACTAATTCTCTTTGTTCTTCTTTTTGCAACAACAACTTGTAAACTTCATTCAAAGATGGAGGTGGTTGAATCATCAATATTTGCGCACGAGCAGAGTTGTATGAGTCGTCATTCAGACTGCTAAAAATTGTACTACTTGTTGATCTTGAAGTAAATCATAAATCATAGCACCAGATCCACATACACACACTCGGTCTTCAAGTAACAGAGCATATTCATCCCATAGAGTCTTCGATTTTGTACAATGAGCTGTTATCAAAGCAGTATCTTGCGAAAGCGTGAACAAGGATCTTTGTATTTGAAAAATACGAGTTCGGTTAGATCTGACCAAAATAGCTGCAGCGAATCGATAATAAAGAACAGATTGAACAATATCCTTTTCAACTGAGCGCAATAACCATGAAATCACCATATTATTGCAAGGACACCATTATGATTCAAGAATTGGATTCCCAACTAGATGAAGACAGAGACCAGTGACAAAACCTAATTTGTTCTTCGCCATCAGTGATACTTTGACTGATCATCTCCAATGACTGTAATTACGATCAGAAAGAGGAACAGTGAAGAGAACATAATTTGGGTGGTCTGAATGATGGAGAAAGAGTTCATCGTTGGGTGTAAGAGAGGATAGATCAGAAGAAATTGAAGAGGATGAAGATTGATGCGGAGGTGGAGGGGGTGAAGGCGGCTGCTCTGATACCATGTTAACTTCAGGTCACCATTAGGGTTTGGGATAAAATAGAAAAGAAGACCAACGAATTGTTTATTAGCTCAATAGTTCGTCGAACCCAGAAAATAAAAGGTACATCTGTTTATATAGTAACAATCCCAAATATTAGGCCCAATAGAAAATGCAAAACAATACAAATAAACTCTCAACAATAACTACTACTACTACTATTAGAGCATCTCCAATAGAGCATGCTTCAGCCTCTTAATTGAGGATATATCAGTGAAATGGTCCCCAACAGATGTTGGGGACCGTAACCAATTCAGAATTCTGAATTGATCTCACGCACCAACAAAACCAATGTGCTTCACCACGAGCCGATAAATTCGACACAGGTTCCCTTAACATTTTAATTTTTTTTACCTATCCTAGCTTATATATTAATATAATGAAATAAAATTGTTATTATTTTCATAGAAAACAGTTATATTGGAAGACTGAAATAAATTAATTTAACTTTAGATCATAATAATAACTGGTTAATAACACGTACAAATACAATAGAACGTAATTGGTAAAATAAAAAACTACAATATCATTACTGCATAAATTCGTACAATCGTAAAATAAATCACGAATTTGGACAAGCAAGCTTCATAACTAGGTATCGCCATAGTGGCTCCATAAATGATTCATAAGATCTTTTTGCAGCTGGTTATGGAGTTGTGCATCTCTAAACATAATCTGATGGTTCGAATGAATGTTGATGTCCTCTTCTGTTATTGGTGTGTTTTGTTGGAACACTTCGGGTGCTTGCGAAGCACCTTCGTATTTGTAGTGGCATTGCCCTTCATCCATATCTCTTTCATCTTCTATAATCATTTTGTGTAGAACAATGCAGGCAAACATGATTGTAGACATCTTTTTCCTAGACCACAACCGACATGGATTACTTATCATTGCAAATCTAGATTGTAAAACACCAAATGCTCGTTCTACATCCTTTCTTTGTCCCTCCTGCATTGCTGTGAATTTGACTTGTTCAGGAGTCAATGGATTTGGACATGTTTTAACAATAGTGCTCCATTTCGGGTAAATGCCATCACCTCGGTAATAGCCATGGTTGTATGTATTTTGGCCTAGGGTAAATGTTAAAGGAGGTACCTAGCCTTGAGCAAGATCACTGAAAAGATGGGATCTTTCTATAACATTTAAATCATTATTTGAACTGGGGATTCAGAAAAAGCGTGCCATATCCATAGATCGTACGATGCTACAACTTCCAAATGATGGTTGGTCGCCTTTCCTTGCCATTGTACGCATCTTGTAATCCCTTAGGGCAGTTCTTCCATTCCCAATGCATACAGTCCAGACTTCCTAACATGCCCAGCCATCCCCTACTTTCGTGCATCTCTCTGATTCGTACTACATCTGCTTCATTTGGAGACCTTAAGTATTCTTCTCCGTAGATGTCGACCACAGCTTGATAGAAATTTTCAAGTGTTCCAAGTGTCATGCTCTCTACTATTCGGTATGCATCGTCCAATGCATTAGCAGGAGTTCCATAAGCTAACATTCTCATAACGGCCATCATTTTCTGTTCACCGGATAACCCTTGTGTCTTTGATGCAATTTGTTTGTACTTAAAGTAATCATTGTTACCTTGAATACCCGCCAATATCCAAAGAAATGGGTTTCTCTGCATTCATCTTCTACGAAACATATCCAGCCCGTATGTGCAGTTGTCATTGAAGTAATCTTACAGCAGAGACTTATAGGTTGCAATGTTACTGTTGTATATAAGGTATGAGATCTTGGTAAGTGGGCATCTTTATTGGACAGAGTGCTCCTTTATTGGACATAGTGCTCCTCTATTGGTACGAGTGCTTTTTTATTGGATAGGGTGGGCCTTTATTGGACAGAGTGCCCTTTTATTGGTACGAGTGCTCATTTATTGGACAAAGTGCTCCTTTATTGGTACGAGTGCTCTTTTATTGGACAGAGTGCTCCTTTATTAGATAGAGTGCTCATTTATTGGATTTAACAATTAGGGTCGTCCACGTAATATAACCAAGGAATTTAATGAGTAGGGTCATCCACGTAATATGGGACAGGGTGGGCCTTTATTAAATTGTGTTGTGTGCTTCTTTATTTGTTGGAGTGTCCTCCTTTATTGGACAGAGTGCTCCTTTATTGGACAGAGTGCTCCAAGCCCGAGCAGAATTTTATATATTTTCAAGATAAAATATCCCAGGTTGAATTCTAAGCCAAAACGATATTAATAAAACAAAAATCCTTTATTTTATATAAATAAATGTTATAAATAATAAACGAATTCCGTAGCGACTTTTTTAAAATTTGATTTGCACATAAAATAAAATCTACAACATGAAAACTCAAATTTTCTTTTCCATTAGGAAAATATTATCAAATAGATTTGAACGTTTCTTGTTTTGAGAAATTCGAACTTATATTGACTCCAATACAACCATTTAAAGTTCAAAACGTTATACTACGAACTACCGCACCGCTGTAGTTCGTTTTATAATTAAATACTAAATTAAACGTTGTAAACATAACATGTAAATAATAATTACTTAAAAGAGTCCATTACACATAACATCATAAAATATAGTTGTCGACATAAATAAACATAACGCGTAGATAATAAAGTGTAGTACAACATGCATCAACGTGACATATGGAAACGAGCAAACATGAAAAAATAATATAAAGTCCAGTACATCAAGCCATACACATTTGTACATCATGATAACCATAAACAAAATATCATCATCAGGATCCTCATTAAAGTCATCCTAAATCCGCAGCATTATCGTCATCATCGTGCTTGGACTCCTCACCATCCTCCTCCATGTCATCCCCGCTATAATACGGAATAAGTCGTCATCGTGCCTACCCCCTCCCGGTCCGCCAGCACCGCCTAATCCTCCAATATCACCTAATCCTCCAGCATCACCTGATCCTCCACCGCTCCCGGTCCTTCAGCACCACCTAATCCTCTAGCAGTACATGATCCTCCAATGGTACTTGATGCTCCTGTATCACCACCACCCCCTCCTCGGGCCCGTAACTTGTCGATCTGGGCCTGCAAACCCTGATATATCGCATGGTGCTCTTGATATAATGACTGAGAATGTAGCCGGGCCATCTCCTGAATAACGGTAATATGTCACTTATGCTAGTCTAGCGTGGGTGCACACTACAAATATAGAACATATAAACTCATTTTTTATAACTTAGAACGTATAAGATAATAAATTCACAAATACGATTATTACCTCATGTGCCGGATATAATCCAACTGTAGGGATACCGACAACCATGTGATTAGGTGGGTAAACAATAGGTAGAGATAGCTCTGTACTGCTAAGATCAAATGCCTGAAGTATGTCGGCCAGAGCATAATCCATAGGCTGGTCGGAGTACTGTGAAGGGGTCGGGTCATAAGTAAACGGTGTAGGATGAACTCTACTGGTAGCCACTCGAGGACCAATGTGATCGGAGTTTACACCCCACAAATAATCTGGTAACATGTACCGCCGAGGAGCTACTCGATGCCAATAAGTGTCAAAATCTACTATGGGTAATAGAAAATCCTGCATACCAACCCATCATGCCTGTCTCAGACCCTATATGTGTTGTCTCCCTATATAACGACGCGACCCGAACATATCATCGGGATAAAGTGGATCTCCAGGTACGCGTAACTCACCAGGCCCCTGATAATAACAACGATCTCCTAAGTACCAAATAAGAATGTGGGCCGGTGGGAGCAAGATGACACGGCGCACAGATAAACGACATGCAATGACTAATGGGTGGGCATCAGGTAGCGGGCCACCTGCTAACAGTAACATCTAATAAGTGTTCCACGGTGCTCGTACTATGTTGCCCCTATCCCTTAAATCTAACTGAGAACGGGCCTCCATCAATCGTGTCTCACGCCAGTAGGAACACGCCGGACTACGTGACTAGTCTTCCATCTACGTATGCGTGGGAAAAAGGACTCGGTGGTATGACTGGCGGTGGGCTCTATGCGTGGATGCATGTTGGTCGTGTACTCGTAGTACCAGCATGACAACATGTACCAAAATCCAAACATCTGTTGAACCGCTCCAAAGCGTACGAGTATAGAGTTGTGTATAGATAACCCAATATAGTCAAGCCCCAATCAATAAAATGCAGCTGCTCTAAATCGGCTAGTACTGCTAGGTAGCTTAGTTGAATTGTACTCCTTTGGTTTAGAAAGAATGTCGAACCAAAGAGATATAAAAGGGTAGCCCGATATAATGTGTCCTGCAAATCCACTACATCGAGACGCATTGTAATTTACTTAAGTAAATATGCAAGGGAAACGACACCATTGGATATATGATCCGGGGACAAATCTGGCAAATACTGCAGGTAAGATTAGGGTGACTCATAGGAGGGGTCAAATGGGCAGGACACTCTATCAGGGAGGCCAATCTCATTCCCTGTAATCATGTAAAAATCGGCTTGGGTGATACCTAGCTCAAAATCGGGGAAGTGCAAAGTGTGTGTCGTAGGAAACCATCTCTCTAACAAGGCATCTAGCAACGGTCGATCAAAGGACTATAGTGGTATAATCTGTAAGAACAGACTGAATGAACTAGCCAGTAGCCTCTCTCGAATAACTAGTGGTAAAATGTCAAGGGCTTGTGTACTAAACTTTTCCCAACTCCCTTGAACGTAAATGTACCGTGTCTATTCAAAAAAAAAATTGTTGTTGGTAAACAAACTATAATTATAAAAACAACAGTTCATACTACCTACGTAATTTGGTAAACTATTTAACAATTCATATTATAACTATATGGTAAGTTAACATTATGGTAAACTATTTGGTAAACTATTTGTTAAACTATTTGGTAAAATATATGGTAAACTATTTTATATACTATATGGTATTTAACAGTTCATACTAAACTATTTAACAATTCATACTACCTACGTAATTTGGTAAACTATAACTATATGTTAAATTCAGGATTTGTACCGGAATGGTGGCGAGCGCGGTAAATGAATGGTGAGTGTATCCCTCTGGCAACTCATGAAGGATCTGTAAGTCCTGAATCATCGTCTCCACGGGTGGAGGAGGGTGCGCTGGACCAGCTGCATCGTCCAACTGAGGTCGAACTGTAAGACTCCCATCTTCGTCACGCGTGGCGGCATCCCGACATCTCGACCAATATAAAAAAATTAAAAAGGAGGAATTGGGGAAAGTATGAGGGTTTAAGGCCTAGCGCACCGTATTTATAGGCGCGCTAGGAGCACGCGCCGATTTTATCGGCACGCAAGTGTCACGAGCCGATTAAATCGGCGTGTGCTAACTTAGTAAACGCCGCTGATAAAATCGGCGCGTGTCTGTTGGGAATTCTCAACAATTTCTCCCTGAATATTATGATCCATAATCTTGTTGGAGATGCTCTTACTATTATTACTATTACTATTACTATTATTGTTATTGTTATTATTATTATTATTATTATTATTATTATTATTATTATTATTATTATTATTTTGGCAGTTGGAGGAGTTGAAATTTCAAATATGATTTTTTAAAACTTGTTTGATACTCATCTCATCAAGATCTTAAGATCCTAATACGAAATCTGGATTAATATGTTAGCCCAAGATTAAAAAACTTACATACCTATAAAGTGAGACGTCCAACTACTTAATTTGGATTAGATATCAAGCACCAAGACCGTAATTGTGTATCGAACTTAAAAGTAGAAAAAGTAACCTCTAGCTCAAAAAGTCCCTCTTGAGAAGAAACGAAAAATTTTTATAGAGAACTATAAAACAAATGATCAAACCTTATACATGATGGCATCTTAAACCACTCCCAGTAGTAGTGACTATTTCATCATGCAATAAATAGCTTCCTAGCTGCAATCATAAAGCACTTCGCTCCACTAGACTTCTCCAATTGAGAACTCTACATTAAAAGCAATAAACAAAAACTAAACATACAATTCAAAAATAGTGGCAAGATAAGAATATTGCAACAAAAAGAAACAACGGAACACTTATATTTCGATTTGAGCATCCAACTATTCTACTTAATCAAATTCTAGAAGTCTTTGTCAATTTACTCTTTATTAACTAAATTCGAAAAATGACCAAGATCAATTTCTTAATTAGTTAGTGAATTTTTAATGGATTATTTCACAGCTTCACTTCCTCTTTTTTTCAAATTAACAATAAATTTAAGAGATTTTTAATGTGTTGCAATTATATAATCTCATATTAACAACGAAAATAAGAGCAGTTATGATGTGTTTATAATATTCCAAATGACAACTCTTAAGAAGAGGAAGACGATAAACCATAAAAAATTATAATTATAAATACAAATCCTGATGATATTTGAAATGTTACTTATTCATGCATATGATTTTATGAGTCCACTTACATGTTTAACAAAGGTAAATTTTAACTCTTAGTTAATGAATTATTTTGGAAACATGTAAAATAATGATTCATTTAAAATTTGTACACCTACCCATAGTTATGAAAGGCGCATTACGGTGGGTACAATAATACAAGGCACAACGCGGTGATTACGCGTTTCTTCTGTATGATGCGTCACACATTGAAAGGTAGGGCAAAAAGCACAAATGGCATCTACGAAGCAAATGATGTGTATTTTTGTTATTTTTATGTTTCTTACTTCTTTGTTATTTACTTTTCAATTATCAAAATTTACTCTATGGTTGAATGTATCATATATTTTCCATACCATGACATAGATACACTTTGAATTATCTTCAAAAAATTTTGAACTATTTATTCATATTTTATTTGTATCAATCTACGATAGGCGATTAGAATCGATATCCGTAAATTTGAACCAAATGACCTGAGTCTGGCTTTATTTCGATGGGTTCCGAATCAGATCTAGTTAATGAAATACAACATAGAAACCGATCTGACCTAGACAATTAAACCAGTAAAAATATGCAATTTTGTTGTTATTACATAATCGAATGCGGTTGGATCCACATCGAATATAATATTGGGTAGGTTTTAAAATGTACATTCTATACTCAACAAAACCCAACCCGATTTGAACCGAGGTCCATTGGGTGGGGTCAAAATTCAATTTGATGGGTCAAATTACCCAACCTTGCATCGATTTTTTATCCAAAATGGTCAGATTCTCCACATTAATCTCGAATGTACTTCGAATTATCTGTTCTAATTACTATTGCGTTGAACAAATAATATTAAATGGATTCTATTCTCAAATTAATCTCCAACAACTTCGAACTATCTGCTCCTATTTTTGCCGCACCTGGTAAAGTTTCAACCGGTATAAGTAATCCGATTATGATGGATAAATTTAATGAATGTATTAAAAAAATTGCTTATGTCAAAGTGCTTGTTGAGGTGTCCAACTCCTTTTCTTACCCAAAACAAGTCCTAATGTTATCTATAGATGACAAGCTGATAATGTAGGAAGTAGGATATGAATGATTTCCTCCTAAATGCTTGAATTATTTTAGTTTTGGATATATAGAAAGTCAATGTCAATTTACTAAAATTTGGATTCCCAAGAAAAAATCACCCCAAAATGGTAATGCAAATGTACAGGGAAACAAGCTACTTTATTTACAAAAATACAGGTTCACACTAAAGGAAGAAACCAAAAGCGCGAGGGTCGCACTCGTTAAAACAACATAAGGCCATCGGAAAACAAAATGAAAAAACTGAACTACATTTCACTTGGGCTTTGGGGAAGCTTTGAGCTTTTTGGCAGCTTTAAGCTTCGCTTTCTCCTCTCGCATTGCATTAGTGAGGATACGTTTCTTCCTTCCTTTGTCTAAAGGAGTTGCACTTAGATCAACAGAGGATTTATGAACTAAGCTTCCAGTGATCGATCGAGTAGAAAGCTTGACAACCAATTCCGACTTGGGAGAAATTGCTTAGAGGGGATCAATGTTTGGGGGCTCTTCCTCGACCTTGGCTTTCAAAAGCTCATCATTCTTTGCCATAATTTCATCCAAAGGCATGTTCTCAGTCTCTCCTGAGTCCGCAGTCACAATGACATCGCCATCTTCCTCGCCTCCTTTATCGCCGTTAATATCTTATAAAGCCTCTATCACGTCTCCTCCTTGGGAACTTCAGCACTGGATGACACGGTAGTTTTATCAGCAACTTCTTCTTGCTTCTCTTCGGCCTCCCCAGCAGGCTTTGCACCTAAAGAATGAGAAGCAATAGCTATTAGTTCAAGAGAAAACTCGGGTTCATTGATAGTTTGTCGTACAATACAAAGGGAAGTTGAAATAGCTTTATCAAATTGAGGCAAAAAGGTGGAGATACCTTCGGACGACTTTTCAACAGGGTAGCAGAGGTGTTAGGAGTTGATTCAGTGATTCGAGAAAGGAGAGCTACCTTCGGGATCTCAGGACCATCAAGATCGTATCCTTCTGTTTTAGTAGCCCTAGGGCAACATATGAAGAACTGGAACCTAGTTCGAAAGTTTCATTCCCTTTGGCTTGGCGTCTTTCCTCCTCTATAGCTGCCTGGATCAGCCTCCTCCCCTCAGCCAAACGCTCCGGCTCCCCTCCTTTTAAATACTTTCTCACGAGTTCTCCCTTGTCAATAGTCCTTAAGTTGTCGTTTCTGCCAATCAATAGCCTGGTCCCATACATTGACCAGGGTCGTCGGATAGTTCTTGATCCAAGAAATGTCTCGGTATCGGATCACTTGAGCAAAGAATTCTATCATAAGCTCGCTATATTCATCCAACTCTTTTTCGGCATCGACAAATTGCACATTAGCATCGGCGGGGACTTAAGAGCGATATTTGCATTCCCTTCGGCTAATACTACGCTTTCTTCAACCTTTGCTAGTTTGGCCTCTAATTCAGCATTCTTCCTCACCAATCTGTTTTTCATGTTCAAGACGAAAACAAGATAACTTCGCATTGGTACTCCTCGACTTCGCATCTTCTACTTGCTTTTTCAAGGCGGCGCGCTCTTGACTATGAGAATCAAGCTCGGAATAGTAGTGCTTTTGCAGTTCCTTATATTTGTTTCATATGGTTATCGATGTCATGCTGTGTTAAGGAAAGTTAGGATTGTGCATCATCAATCTCTTTCTCTGTGTTCTTTATGGTTTTCTCATCATATTCGGCCATTTCTTTCATGTGACTCACATCGGCTAACAAGTCTCGGATGATTTTGGAAAGATTTCGCGAGTATTTGCGCATTTCCTTATATTTCTTATCCACCAAATCTATCTTAGCCTTAACATCGTCTTCCCACTTCGAAGGTACTGGCTCAAGAGCTGGAATGAAAGGCATATTATAACCGAAATGATGATCCAGAAATTGCTTCTTCAGAATTTTCATCCTAGCCTCATTTTCAAAGTCAAGCACCATGGGTTTCATTGTGGAGATCTCGATATTTCGTCACCTAGTAGGTACAAGAGCCGTTTTTTCCTTTCTCTTGCTCTTTGTTAGAAACTTTGGTTTTGTCCTATGGGTCAGAGCGCTTCGGTGGTAGCCTTTTCTGATGGTGTACTTGATTTTGGAGGAATTGGAACCTTTGACATTGGCTTATCCCCTTCTCAATGGTCCTGGTGGATCTTGTGTTTATTAGTATCTTATTTGCGAGGGGAACGAGAATGTGAAGAATAAGGACAGTTTGAATCATGGTGTTTCCTGCTGTCTCTCCCGCGACTATCGCCTCGACCATGCTCCATGATTGATACGAACGTAGGCATAATTGAACGAACATCTCTAAGGGATTAGTGGAGACGCCACATATCTCCTGTGAATTTGCATAAACAAATATTATAAATTAGGCTTAATATAGTACACAAGTGTTGTGATGTGCATTGCAAGTGTAGTGCATATGTCCTAAGTGATCCCCCCGAAAGACCAGAGCCTAGATTTAAGCTTGTCTGCATAGTCTCCCTAGATTTCATAGGAGTGGTTCCTTACCCGAAAGAAAGAAAAATGACCCTGTGTCGATATCCTTGGAAGTGTAGGTTTGGTCAAGAAGAGGAAATTTTGATAAACCCCCGAATATGGGATCTATGGGAGAAGATCCACCAACATGAGACCTAGCAGGAGATGGAGTCCTTGGAGAAGGCTGTCATTCAATAACAGAGGTATCTTTCCAAGGATACCATAGGACAAAAGAACTCAAATGAAAACAGATAAAAGATGACAAACACAACTAATATTGTAGATTTGGAAGCCAGGTTAACCCATGCGAGTTTGATTCCACCATATATACAATCCTTGATCATTGTATCCTGAACCAACAACAAAAGAGGCTAAATAGTGAAAACTATATTTTATATATTATGGAATAAAATGTATCCATTATGTAGTTGCAGTAAGCTTCGATAAGTAGGAGATAATTTAAATAGATTAATCAATTATTTAACCACATACCATATTTGAAAGCAGTCCTAAAATGCAAACCTGAAGCTAGTCCCTCCACATTAACTAAAGCCACGACGGTGACAATCGACATAAGCGGTCGGCAATGGAGCGACGCAATGTCGATGAGAATCGATAAAAGCGAGTGACACAACGACAACATAGGTAAGAGAGCTCGGTGATAGCAACGACGAAGAAGTAGAGAGTGTCAACACTATTGGAAAACGATGGAGAGATGGTGAGGAGTGCAATAGGATGGATTTAAGGGTTTAGCCTTGTTGATTGCGAACGACGAAGAGGATAGTAGCGGGATGGATAAGGGGAAGGAGTTAAGGTTCAAATTTGAAAATTTTGCACCTAGTGTTTTTTAAGTAACGAGAAACAAAGGGAGGAAAAACAAAAAAATTAAGGACGAAAAAAACGATGAGGAGACAACTTCCAAAAAGAGTTGTTATAAGTAAATATCTAAAAGTGACCAGGGAATAACGGTTGTTGTATATGCCTACCACAACTGCTGCATACATAAGTTATTAAAATTACAACGTCAAAAATAAAATAGTTATTACAAAACACATATCACAACTACCAATTTTTTCTGGTTGTATAAGAAAATTTATAATAGGTTATTTTATTATAGTGTACTTTCTGTTGTCTCGGATCCATTGAGTTGCCTCATGTTGTGTATTTAGTGGGATGCCTATAAGGCTGACCCTTCAAGTAGCATCAACAAAGGCGAAGCACAAAGTAGAACCAAGTTGTAGGAGAATGTGAAGTGACAATATGAGGACGACTCTTTGATATCCTGCGACAATGATTTTACAGAGAGTCAGCTAGTCGTTAGGATTAGAAGACATAGTGTTTTTCTTATGATTTGATGTATTTAAATGATGTTATGTATGGTGAATAAATTATCATACTATTTAGGCACATAATAATTGATGTTGATTGGTTTGATTTTTTTTATTGACAAAACGCTAGAACTTAATTGATGATCAGTTATTCGAGTTAAGTTTTTTTTTAAATTTGTGTATATATATATATATGCATTAAATTGATGTTCACAAAACCAGAATTGTCATTTTGTAACGGTTACAAGTGTTACAAATTAAATTACCAACGTTTATAACCGTTAGAAGAAGGTACATGGTAAATTTTATAACATATGTACTAACGGTTATAACCGTTGGAAAAAAATTGTTCCGACGGATATAACCGTTGGAACATTTTTATGTCCCAACGGTTATAACATTGGTGCATATTTTATTTCCAACGATTATAACCGTTAACAATTTCTGCACGCATATTCAAATGAAAATGTCCCAACACTTGTAAGTGTTACAATTTTTGTACTACTAAATTGCATCACATTCAGTGTCTTATATTACCATCACATAATATATCATTAAGCTATATAAATTCAGATTTGCAGCAATATCAAAAATGAAACCAAATTTCAAACTAACATTTCACAAAATTGTAAAGAAAAGCAACAAACATACTAAATAAGTCATCAAATTCTACAAAGTTCATTGCATTCTTACATATTTTTTTGTATTTCTGCTAAGAATGAGTGCTCTTATGCGTTTTGCATGGGACCTTGAACTCACATGGATAGTGTAACAGCCGGCATTTTACGTATCATAGAATCGTAAAATATTTTTATTTAATTCTCTAAGGGCATCATTCTCATATTTTGATATGTCGTTTATAGGGACGTGAGACATGTCCATAATTTTTACCAATTTTATTTGTGACCAATTTGCCCATGTCAGTTTTGTACAGGGCATAGCTTTTGACAGGGAACGAATCAGGTGCGGGGAACGATTTCATTGGAAAGGAAATGATGTTTCCAATTTCGTAGAGTGGTCACATTAAAGATTTTGTTCAACTGTTTGGGAGGAATCGCTGTTTTAAGGTTTCACAAAATTCTGTTTAGGTTTGGTTAGTTAGTAATGGGTTGAATTGGTGTTGCCCATTAGTGTGTTGTTGGCTATAAATATGGGGTTAGAGGGATGGAGAGAGGGTTACTTTTCTTCATTCTCTCATTTGGTTGAGCTTGTGATTCTCCTTGCTCAATCAAATACACCTTTCCACCATTAAAATTCTAGATCTATGCAAAGGGATTGAAGATCTGCATCAAGCAAAGCTAGTCTACATCGAGACAAGGGAGATCGCATCAAATCAAGAGGCTTTGAGATAATTCTTTGCTTTTTGAATTGGGAATTTAATGATTCCAAGTTAATTCGAAGAGTGATAAGCATCTCTCACGCGGATATTATCAAGTAAATGGGTTGTATCATCATATGTTCATCATTTCAATATGTTTTCATATAGATCTAATCGATGTAAGTATGTTTTAACTCAAATCACCATAGAATTCACCATAGAATCTAATCTAACAACTTATAAACGGTAAAATCATATGCTAATTCTATGTTTAGATCCATTTAATGATTTGATTATTTGTTAAATCGTTGTTTTAATGTTTTTTGATGATTGCGTGATTTGTTGTAGTTATATTAATTAAATTGTTATTGAATAAGTTGGAGTTTGATTAGTTTTTGAGTATGAAATCGAGTTGTGCCCAAGCGTGAAGATTAGTCGAAGTTTGGCAATTTCAGCGTATTGATCGGGCTAAATATTGGCCATGGATCGGGCGGAAAAGTGGTTAATGGATCGGGCAAAATTAAGTTGAAGAATCGACCAAAAATTAATTCCTGGCTTTCACAGCTTAAAAACGCTATAATAAGTATGGATCGGGCAAAACTGCTACATATGGATCGGGCAGTTCCAAGGGGTAGTTCCAGGGGGCGTGCACACGTAAAAAGTTGGATTTGGTTGAGAACGCGCTGGGGATCTACGCATTTGTCATGGATCGGGCAAAACAAACATTTCATAGCGTTTCTAAATGTTATGGTATGGATCGTGCCAAAGTGCCAGAGTACCAGTACCATATTGGCCCACGCACGGTAATATAGGTGATCTGCCAAGGTGCACGCTGGGAAAATTATGGATTGGGCTAAATATAGAGCATGGATCGGGAAAAATGCTATGGTATGGATCGGGCTAAATGCCAAAGTACCAAGTGTCAGAGTACCAAGTACCAAACGTGCTGCACATGGCAAAATTAGTGATTTTCCAAGGTACGCGCTGGGGATTTACACCGTTTTCACAGTGCCAGAGTACCAAATGACAGTGCCAAGTGCCGCGGAGTGCCAGAATTGAACCAGGACATATACTAGCATTGCAGAAACGCTGCAAAAGGTTGTTTTGATATTGTGGCTAGTTTTTCATAGCAAAAAGCTGGAAATGCAGTATCGACCAAATGAAGCTTGTTTTTGGGTCGACGATGGTTCTAGCTTCGACGCGAATTCAAGGAGGAATGTTTGAAGCATCATGAAGTGTTCATTGATCGTCGTAATACAACGAATATGAGGACGACTCAAGGTGGTGAGTTCGTAGATAAGACTAGAAGTGACTGGTCGAGTACCCTCGGCAGCTCGAAGGGCCTATATATGTTTCATCGTATGACATGTGGAGTTTTGCTAGAACTGGGGATTATTACCATTAGCCCTTGACAGTTGGTGGCAAGGTGTTTAGTCGGTCATACGGTTAATGATGGTTTCAAAGAAAGATTGGCGGTGATAGCTTATTCAATGTCGAAGTAGATATCTTGTAACAACCTGGAATTCAGAATCAATTTAAAATTTTGATTTAAGCTATTTTGAAGAATACTGAAGATAAATTGACAATTTTTGCTAAATAAAGTTTGAGAATAATTTCAAAATTAGTTTTCATATTTTATTTGACTTAAAAAAAACTCAGGAAAATCGTTAAATCGATTTATAAATACAGAATTTAAAATTTTGATTTTTAAATCATCGCATAGCCCTTAAAAAGTGAAAATTTGATAACAAGCTCAGAATTCGACGAGACCAATTTTGTTGGATTCGGGATAGCAAATCATTGTTGAGTTTCAAATTTCACGATGAACGGGGTTAATATGTGGTCATGCTTGATAAACTCGTTTAGGGTAAAACTGACGATCAGTTTACAAAGGAACGTTGTTGAGACAATCTCGGAATCCTACTTCACTTTTTTTCCGGATTAGTACCGTCAAATAATGGAAGAATCCCAAGTTTTGTTATTTATTGAGTTGCCATTTGGGCATACAAGAAGAAAAGGTAAGCTAAAATCCCATTTTTGGGATTAATTTGAGTTGAGGATTTTATCGGAAGGTCAATCGAACTCGGAGTTCAACGAAACTTGATTCGTTGGATTCGTAATTCCATGTATTTTCCTGTGCCGAAATTTCATAGCCAACAGAGATTGTTTGCAGTCGGGAAATTGGAGAGTGGGAGAGAAAATTCTTATATAAACTCTCTTCCTCCTTTCCTTTATTCAGTATTCCTCATTCTCTCCTTCCTTTTTTCTTTCAAAATAAATAGCCCCCCCTAAACCTTAGCCCCTCCCCTACCCCACGCACCGTACCCCTACCCTGCACCATACCCTACATCGGCCCTTCCCCCTCCTTCCCCTTGCGCATGAACCCCCTTTTCTCTCCTCTTCTCTTCTTTCATTCTCTTCATGGCTTGAAAAGGAGCTTCCTTTAAGGTCCTAGCTTCACTCACCTACCTTTAGCACCTCTTCGGTGAACACTAAGTGCCCGAGACAACTTGTGGAGCATTGTAGACCTCTCTACAATTCCGGACAGCGGGAGTTTGAACTTCAGGGAGCTCCAATTGTCCAAAGCTCCTTCATTTCTTGCTTCATTCACTAGTTGGAAGGTGTACCAAAGTTGCCGTGGAGTTTGAAGACATTCCGAGCTAAAAAGGCGGGATTTTTAGGCAGTAGCGAGCACCGAAAATTCTGAAATCACAGTGTATATTTTTCTGATGGCTAGGGTGAGAGATTCTTGGTTTAATTAGTATATTATAGTATTTTAATTAATTATGAAAAATTAATTAGTTATGCATTTTAAGTTGCTAAGTAATGCGGTGAAAATTTGTAAGTTGCAAGTTAGAAATTGTATCATGTTACAATTAAAACGACATTTATAATTTTCATGCAGTTGGATTACCCATTGCATGTAATGTCCTTTTTGGAGTTTAACACATGAACTATTCACAAATCATTTGCATTAGAAGTGTTGTATGAATATGTGACACTCGCATTTCATACTCCGTGAATGGACGCTTGTGGCGCCGTAAATGGAAATGGATGATTGGTTATATTGTGATATGGATGAAAATTAAAAATAATTAATTGATTGACAAAATGTCATGTTATTTGTAGTAGTGAAATTGGAGTAAAAGTACATTCACAAGTCGAACGACTTGTTTATGTTCACCTATTTAAATAAAACCAATGTGATGAAATAAACGATTTATTAAATAATTGTTTGATGGTTGAAAACCTATACGGGTATGGGGATGATTTTGATTTACACATCTCTTTGATTTGTAGTTCCCATGTTAATCATTTGGTTAAACATGAGAGATAAGCCTCAATAAATTATTTGAAGCTTGTATGAGAATAAATGCACATTGGATGTTATTTGCATGTCAAATAGTTATTCGCAACTATTGTTGGATGTATTGGATTGGTGTGAGAATATCTGCACGATATTTGGTTGAATTTCATTTCAATCCAGATTAAAATGGAATATTTTAATAATATAAAAATATGAGGTAAAAAACCGAAAATAAATCCGATGTACGATTTTGTATGGACATGTTTATATCGAAACATCGATGAATATTCGTAACTGTGACGAATGACTTTGAAGTATTTTTTTTATATATTTTTGGCTATGAAAAGTATTTGAATTTTAAATGAACAATAACTTCTCAAAGTGAAGTTCGGTTAGGATATGTAGCAAATGTTAGAGAGATATTTTCTTTTGGAAGTTTCTCGTTTATTTTCAATACGACTATAAGGAGATTTTAGGCGTGAACGGATGACTTTCGAAATAATAATAATATTTTCTTCTTTAGAATAATGTAAATTTGGACCAAATGGTAAATATTTAAATTTGGAGGTAAATGGCTGAAATAATTTTATATCATTAAATAAAGAAGCTTACAAACGTTTTTGATTTATTTATAAATTATAAAATTGATTCGGGCTTGAATAGAACGCGTTGCACAATAACAGTTCGCGAATGTCAACCCGTAACTTACAACTGACATAACGGGAGATCCGACCGTCGGATTCCCTTATACCGGAACGCTAAGTTCGTATCGAAAATATCTTTCCAACGAATATGAGTGGTGTTAATTTGAACAGTTGGATCTTAAAATATATCCAAATCAGTTTTGAAAAAGGTCGCTATGGATGTAGTTCGGTGGCCGATATTGGAAACCGACTGTAAAGGCCTTAATAAAATTATTAAAAATACAAACATATTATGATAAATCATAATAAGTGATTTGGAAGGAGTTTGGGTGAAATATTCCAAGGTTTGAGAGAAAAATATTATTTTTGTTTGAAATCTCTATTTTAGCAATCACGGTAAGATTTAATATGTGAACATAATAAATCAAATTAAGATTCGTTGTAAATGATATCTTTAGGAGTTTTATTCTTGAACCCAACCATAAAAAGGAAGGATCTCATAAAGTAAAACTAGAAAATTCTCCAAATTTTATTAAGTCAAACCGGATTTTTTTGAAAGAGTCCATAATGAATGGAAAATAGTATTTCGGGTTTATAGTGAACAAGGCTTTTAAATATCAGTTGTTCTTTAACCCAGGTACGATAAGATTAGTTTCTAATATTCGGTTAATCACTGAAATATGATTTTTATTTAAGAATTTACCTTCGATAAATTCAACGAGAACCGTTTTCTAAAGAGCATGAATATTTAATTTAAAAGAATATACAGGATTGGAATGAAATGAGTGTTATCTTTGTGTATTTGACACGTGATTACAAAGATGCACAAGTTATTTGGAAAGACCGGGCTTTACCCATTCTAAATAATTAATACAATGAGTAAAGTCAATGATGAAGACGGCGGTTGAAGACTGGGGGTCTTTACATCGTTTTGAGCTGCTGCTAATGTCTTGATTGGGCCATACACGCAAGACAAGGCAATAAGTGGTGGTAATTTAAAACGTACTTGGAAATCGACTGGATGTGCGAGGACCTCTCTTTTGAATTGGACATATGGGATGAGGAATAAGGTGCCTTCATTTTCTGTCAGACCCAGAACGGACATGAAAATGGATTGTGTGTCCGACATTGTACTTCGCGTTGTATTAGTTGATCTCTGCTAATTGTATATCTGCTTGGTGGCGGAGAATTTATTCTCTTACTTAACCCCCTTCTCTGAGTCATCGAGCTTAGAGGTTATATATTGGTAGATGACCAACGATGCGGTATTGATTGACAATGTGGCATGCTAAGATGCAATGATCAAAGCACGACTTTAGTTAGCACAGCTTTGTGTATAGCGTTAATTTGTAAGCCTCACACCCGGTGTGAGTCAAAAAGGGGACAGTGACTGCAAGGAGTGCATGCGTTTCTTTCTAGCTAGAAGTGGTGTCATGGTATGGATCCCAGACATTTTTACTTATGTGGATAACAAATTGTGAGGAGCCTCAGATATAAAGCCGACTAAAAGGCTCAAGTGATAGGTCCTATAGGATCGGGAAACGTATTTATCAGGAATAACTAATCCATAAACGTTAGGTGTGGGACGACCCTAAAGATCAAAGGGTGCCCATAGATGTGATCCTGAGGCATTTGCTAAAGTGTCTTGAAATCGGTAAGGAGAATTCTCTTGCCTTGACTCATAGATGGAATCCAATTTCCAACACATGACTTTCCGCTTTTGGTTGTAAACCTATATGGCGATATAGTAGGATGGGGTATTATGTTGTCTAGGATTGCCACATTTATATTTGAAGTTATTTGCCACATTATGCACCTATAATAATATCAAAATTATTTGTTTTAAGACGTACCGAGCATGTTTGGCTATTATAAGGTAAAACTCTAGCCTACGGCTTGCGTTGCATTGTGTGATGGGACCTTAGTTTTATAATAGCTTCAATTTTCCAAAAAGCATTGCATTGTTTATAAATTGTTTATTTCAGAGTATTTATAGGAGTAAACCCGTTCCATGTTATACGACGTGGTCCCGTGAATTACCTTATTTTAAAGTAATATTTTAGCTCTCACACCAGTTCTATAACTGACTCGGAGTTTATTGTTTCTACCTAAACTCTGGGGGCCCATATTTTCCACATGGGCAGTCAGTAGTTTTGATTTTGCAGATTCTTTATTTTTCCCGGGATCCTGGATTACAGCTGGAGCTATATTCGGAAAGCTCTATATCTGTGTATTGGTTTCAGCTGTGTCAGTTGATGTATATCCGTTGTGCATTGTATTTATACATTTTTATTTCTGTTGCTATGTAAATTATTGATCTCTAATAATATTTTTCAGCTGTGTAATATTTATTCATACTTTGATATTCTTGTACTCTGATGTAAATTATTGTGGAAAAAAGGTAAAGTTCTGAAGTAGTGTGTTATGATGTATCTTTTTCACTCACAATCCGGTGTTTTCCGTCTCTACGAAGATCGGGGGTTTTCAGGTCGTGACATATCTCTTGGGTGCTTGTCTGATATTGGTTTAGGCCTGTGGAGGTTGTGCTTGAGGGATGTCAAGATTGATTAAGATGGTCTGCACTTGATAACTATTTTCCATGAATGTATTGTTGTTTCTAA
Source organism: Allium sativum (assembly GCA_030737875.1). NCBI lineage: Eukaryota > Viridiplantae > Streptophyta > Magnoliopsida > Asparagales > Amaryllidaceae > Allium > Allium sativum. Next base: position 524,704,886 of record CM060921.1, on the reverse strand, counting down.
TTGATTGTTGTAAAGGCTAACACAGTCAGCTGTGGGGAAGACGGTTTTGGGTTCTTCTCTTGTGTGTTGGTAGATTGGTTGATTAATCTACCTACTTTATTGATGATGTTAGTTAGTTGTTTTATCGCTCACTAAGACTGTTGTCTGACTCAAGGTTTTATATCTCCCTTTTATTACCTTGGGTTGTTCATCCGGTTTTGGATGGGCAGACTGAGTATTAGGTGACAGGTGATGTCTTGATGAGGACGATGCTGCTGAGTGACGACGAGCATGAGGCTTCCGTATTAGTTTCTACTATCTAGTATATGATGTTTTTCTACTGTTTGATGTATTCTCTGAGTGTTGTAGTGAGGCCTTTTGTACAGAGTTTGTTGATGTGATCCAAAGTTGTTATGGTTATTCTTTGGTGATATTGAAATTTAAATTTTTGTGCAATTATGCTTCCCTATTATAGCCTGTTGTATATATTCTATTATACTTTATCCTTGCGCTGTGAGTTATACGACAGGTTCCGCATGTGTTTACCTTCCTCGATGATCGTCCATAGATGCTTAGCATGTCTTTCAGCGCCTTATTCCTCTTGTTTAATGCAGGAGTTATAAGCGGTCGTCACATTTGGTATCAGAGCTCCAGTTATCGATTTTAACCAAAGTTTGAAGATATAATAACATATGAGAGATGTGTTTGTAGATTTCTAATGGATGTATACTATATATTAGTGTATAGTATAATAACGCTTGAACTCCATTTGCATTTTATCTCATATGTGAGCTAATCATTCTATTTTTCAGATTTAGAATGAGTCATCGATCGTCGATACACACTGTTAGGGAGGAGACTGTCCCTGAAGGGGGTGATGGTGGTATACCAGATTACCCAGCTATGTTCGAGGCTATGATGGCAGCGAATATGAGGAGGGTACCCGCCCTAGGAGCAGCCACGGTAGATGTTGGTTTTCAGGTGCAAGTACCAAGAGTGGTTGACTTCGCAAAGCTATGTAAGGACTTCACTACTCTTGGTGGGAAACCGTTTGAGGGGACACAACCAACTTTAGAGATTCAAGGGTGGCTTGACACTTGTACATGGATATTTGGAGACTTGGATATTGAGGATGCGACTAAGAGGAAGCTTCCATCGGGATAGCCACAGGGTAGAGCTATGGATTATTGGAACTTTATCACTCTAGAGAACCCAGAAGATGAGATCACTTGGGATCAGTTCCAAGTCAAGTTTGAGATGAAGTTTATCTCTGCCACCCAGAAATGCTTAAGAAGTTTGTTGAGCTAAAACAGAATGGTCGGCCAATGTTGGATTTTGTTTCTGAATTTGGAGCTTTGTCGAAGTATGCTTATTCGTATATTGAGATTCCTTACCAGAAGAACGAGAAGTTCGTCATGAGCTTGTATGCCGCTTGGGTTTGGAACCCGAGATTTGTGATAGAACATTTATTATGACTAATCCAGTTGGGGGTCGTTCAATTTGTGTATGATTTGTCATGGTCTAGTGTTGGCCAGTCATGGTTGCTCTTTTGTGTGTGATTGCTTTGTTTTGAAATTCGTTAGGCTTGGGATTATTTTGGGTATGGATTGGCTCAAGAGGTATGCGACAAAAGTGGATTGCGAGAAGCTGGAGGTGACTGTCGGGAATGTGGAAGGGCGAATGGTTGTGATTCGATGTAAGCCCGAAGTTGGTGTCTTCATGAGCTATTTACTTGTGATTCCACATGAAGACTTGTCATCGGTGTCGGTAGCTAGTGAGTTCGTTGATGTCTTTGACAAGGTCAAGGGGTTGTCGTCGCATCGTGAGATTGTGTTCATAATCGATTTGGTCGAAGGTGCTAGACCTATCATCATGCCTATTGGGGGATGGAGCCTAGGGAACAACGAAAGTTAGATTTGCAAGTATGTGACCTTTTGGGAAAAGGATTCACTCGGAGAAGTGTATTCGAATGGGGTGCACCTGTGGTGCTTGCAACCAAGGTAGATGGATCTTTGAGATTGTGTGTAGATTATCATGAGTTGAACAAGGTGAATAAGAAGTACAAGTATTTGTTGCCAAGGATAGAAGACTTGTTCGATTAGCTTTACGAGGCTAAGGTGTTTTCTCAGATGGATTTGGCAACGGGATTCCACCAGGTGAGGGTGGTAAAGGATAGTGTGCTGAAGACTGCTTTTGGAACACCATCAAGTTTCTTCGAATGGTTGGTGATGCCATTTGGGTTGACTAACACACCAACGTATTTCGTGGATCTTATGAATAGAGTTTTCAGAGATCAGTTGAACAAGTTCGTGCTTGTGTTCGTGGATGATATTCTGGTTTACTCTCGGAATGAGGAAGAGCACAAGACGCACTTGTGAGTTGTTTTGGAAATCTTGCGAATGAATCAACTGAAAGCTAATTTTTTGAAGTGTCACTTCTGGAATAGCGAAGTGAGGTTCTTAGGCCATGTTGTTTCTGCAAACGGAATAGCGGTTGACCCCGCTTAGGTGGTAGCAATCCAGGACTGGGATAGACCTAAGAATGTGACGGATGTTAGAAGTTTCCTTGGGTTAGCGGGATATTATCGCCGGTTTATCAAGGATTTCTCGAAGATAGCTACACCATTAACAGAATTGACAAGAAAGAATCAGGTGTTCACATGGGATGCGAAGTGTGAGCAAGCTTTTGGAATCATGAAAGAGAGACTGACGAGTGCTCCTGTTTTGACGATTCCAAGTGGGAATGAAGAAATGGTGGTATACACTTATGCATGTGGTACTAGACTTGGAGCAGTGCTAATGCAGAAGGATAAGGTTGTGGCCTAGGTAAGTCGACAACTGAAGCCGCAAAAAAGGAGTTATCCAACTCGTGATTTGGAGTTCACGGGGATCGTTCTTGCTCTAAATATGTAGAGACATTACCAGTTGGGAGTTCGATTCGAGTTGTATACGGATCACAAGTCATTGAAATATCTTTTGTCCTAAATGGATTTTAATCTTCGGTAGCAACGGTGGTTAGAGATTGTGGCATCATATGATTTTGGTATAGCCTATACTCTTTGTAAAGGTAACGCAATGGCAGATGCATTGATTCGAAGACATGCAAATTGGGGAGCGATGTTCTCGAAATGGAAACACCTCGAGTACTTGGTAGGATTTTATTTCAGACCATGGTGTGAGTTGGAATCTGAAATGTTGGCAAGCTTATCGATAGGACCTACTCTCGTCGAAAGGATTGGCGAGAACTAGGAGCGTGATGCAAAGATTATCGAGATTATCCAGAATTTGGAACCAGAGGATAAGGAATTCGAGGTCGATCGAGAAGGTTGGCTTCGAAAATAAGGATGACTGGTTGTTCCTGATATCGACGGACTAAGAGATGAGGTTCTAAGGGAATGTCATCACTCGAAGTTGACGATGTTGGATCTAGATTAACCCTAGAGGGGGGTGAATAGGGTTTATCACAGTTTTTAGATGAATTAAAAATCTAATGGGATATATGACAATAAACAGATCACAGACTGTAGTAGAAATAAACAGTAAAAAAGAAATAACACACAGAGATACCCAGCTTCGACAAAATCCTGCCTACTGCTGCATTCCTAAGGTTTCTACTAGGTGTTATAAACAGATCCCGCATACAAGACCATGTACACTCGCAGTGCCTGCTCCTGTTCTAACCCTACGCTCAAAACCCTAGACTAGACGATATCCACTCGATCAGATTTCCCTGTTTACGACCCCGTAACCAGTAATCCAGATTTTACACTCTGTCAATCAACACCCTAACTGAATCCCTAGTATTTTACGGACACTAGAAACTGTTTAGAATTGTTTACAAATACAAAGCACAATACAAAAAAAAACTAAAATCCTAGGTGTTAAAGTAGAAAGGTCATTCCCTTTTTAATTTAATTTCTCAACCCATTTGTAATTCGGCCGGCCCATTTGTTTTGCTATGTCCCTTTGAAAAAAAAATGTCGGCTTCTTATTTTCTTCTGAAAAAGAAATGGCGGCTTCTAATCTAGGGTTTCTGGAATCCACGCAAAATTGATTGCTGGAAAGAATTTGGTTCTCTGATCAACGTTGATTCTTTGATGGCTTTGCTCGAATGATTTTGCACAGGCTTCAGATCGAAAATATGTGAGTAATTTCTGAATAGATTTCTTTGATTTCTGTTTTGGGTTTTTGCTTGGATTTTTCGATATCTAAAATTGCCTGTGATGTAATGGTGTTATATAGGATAATTAAAATCCTATAATCTCTCTGATTTCGTTAGAATGACTTGGTTGATTATCGAGAATTTCCTCTTTTGCCATACCCGATTTGAATTTGATTCCTTGGTTTTTCTTGAGTGGTTCCTGCGGCTTTGAATGTCTTTACTTATGAGATTTGTTGCCATAAAAAAATTGAGCATTTCTGGAAAGTATTTACCATTTTGCAAAACGATTTCTGCAGTGATAAAAATGTCGTGAATGATTTGTGAACCCATAATCAATTTGCCTTATTTGTTGCCTTAAAAAAAATGTTTCTGTTTTTGGAAACAAATTGAATGATAAAATATTTGTTTCCTGAAATACTCATTTCTGAATTTTGATTTAAAGTAGCATAAAAAATGCTTGATGAATCTAGACATGAATTTTGTTCCTCAAGAGATTTGTCGGTCCCATTTCCATTGTTGAATTTTTCATGTTGTCATACTATTGCCAAATATTGCTCACTGGAAAATAATGTTTGGTTTCTCTGGCATTTTTGAAATACTTGATGAAATCCATTTCGGTTTGGCTCTTGCATAAATGTTGCCTGGAACCATGTATATAGCGGCCGAGTCACATGCATTTGTCCCCTTGATTACTATCTTGAGTATGACCACTTGAAACAGGTCAATTGCTCTTTGTAGTTCCACCCATACATTCTGAAAGTTATATGTACACTTGTATGTAAATTTGAGTATATGATTTGCACCCTGGTTTCTTGTACCTTGTATTAGTTGCTCCACCATTATCATGCACATATGTAGATGCTGCTGCCATTAACTTTGTCTCCACATTTAATGACAGCTTGCAACTTGTTCTTGATTGTGGTTTGGCCTGACCCTGTTTCAGTAATACACATATGCAGTTGCGCCATCAAACCTAATTTGATAACCATTGAATTTAACATTTTTGAAAATGCTTGAACTTTGGTCTGACTTGAATATGAACTGCAGCACCATTTATGTAAATGCTTTGTATTTCTTCCATTTATCATGTCATTCCAGTTTTGCCGAGCTTCCAGGTTCTTGAAGCTTCAATAATGAAGTACTTGTGTACATGAAAATGTACATGCTGTATCACCTTGTCATTGAACTTGAATCAGATTACATGTTTGCTTCTCCAATTTACATTGTTGCTTTTATTTTGTCTTGATCATGTTGAGAAACATTTTGGACCTGAACTTGTGCCATCATGATCCTGTGTCCTTTTGTTACTATTGTTGTTTTTGTTTGCATGTTGAGTGGCCATGTCCTTGAACTTATTTGAGCTGCTAAACAATGCAGTAATGGCAATGCTTGACCATTCTGGTTTGACCCTTGCACTTGATTTGCTGCTTGCATATGACTTTGAGTACACTTGAAACACCTTGCTTTGGACGCTTGTTTTTTTGCATGCTGTCATGAGTGTTGCTACTCCGTTTTATTTGTGTTTACATAAACCTATGCTTAATGCAGTTCACATGGCTGTGTTGCTTGAAAATCTGGTTTGCTGTCTTGACCATGCTGCACTTGATGTTTGTATACCCATGCTGCCATGTTCTAACTTGTTCATGCTGAAGTATTTTGCTCCATGCTCTCGTAAACTTTTTGGGCTGTTTTAATCAGTGCCATGCACTTGTGGTTCCATTCACCATTAACATGTCTAGTTTGAGATTTCAGACACTGTTTTGATGCACACTGATTTGTATTGTGCTAGACTCTGTAACACCCCGTATTTATGTTAACACTAAAGTTGCTAATACAAAAATAAATATGTAAAGGGGAGATGTATCTAATGTGCATACAAGAATAATAATAAATGTGTAAAGGGGAGATGTATTTAATGTGTACGTATTTATATGGATTGACAAATAATAGTAAATGTACATTAAGAAAGAAATCGTGAACATAATAGGCTTCTCTTTACAACGGACGGCTCTGGTTAACCCTAGGTTCATCGACGACTCAAATTAACTTGCAACTCTATAAAAAGACCCTAGGTCTCAAACTAAAAATTGACAAAAAAAAAAGAATTGGAGCCACCATGCTGTCTGCTGAGAACTAGAGGGAGCCTCCACTTGAAAGAGACGAAAAACATAGCGAATACGAACTAAAAAATTAAAAAGCAACAACAAATTAGAATCAAAGCAACGTCTTCCCAAAGGAAAGCTTTGCAAATTCAGAATTTCAGAACTCAGAAAACAAGACCGTCTACGATTGTAAGTTTAGCTACATTTTTAGAATGCGAATTAATATGAATATCATGTGTTGCGATGAAATGATAATAGTATGATACTCGTTATGTTATTAATATACGTTTGTGATTTGATTCTATTATCATGTTGAATTGAGAATTATTAAGTATGATGTTTATTATGTTTTATAATATTAATCTATGCCAGTGACTTGATTCTATTATCATGTTAAATTTGGGATTATTGGATTAGATTATTTGTATAAGCATGGACTTAGACTGTAACATCTTATGAGAATTGTGTAGTTTATTATGCAAGTTTATGTAGTGAAGTTATGCGACCATATGTCAAATCTATATGTTCATGTTTATGCAAAACTTATGCCATGTTCACACTTATCATATGTTGGGATTAATTTGCAAGTATGTTTAAATCTAATGTTACTAATTAACACATGTGTATGTTGATTAGCCTATGTTGCTAACTCACATATACGTATTTTGATTTGCCTATGTTGCAAATTAACATATGTATATGGATTAGTTCATATTGCTAATTCTCATGTATGTTGTTAATATGGCCTATGTTAAAAAAAAACACATATATGTTGAGTTAGCCTATAAGTGCAAGTTCATACTTATGACATTATAATGTTTACGTTAGTCTTTTTGCAAGTTTGTACCTATGACATTATAATGTTCATGTTTGTTATTTTGCAAGTTCACCCCTAAAATGTTCATGTTAGTTATTTTGCAAGTACACCCTATTATGTTCATATTGATTATGCCATCAATACCAAAGTTATACCCTTGTCATGTTTATGCTAATTTATGCCAATTTGCGTATATTAAATTAGGCTAAGTTTTTAGCCTAATACTTTACACCAAAAATCATGCGAACGTAAATTAGGCTGAGATGGTTAGCCTAATATTGGACGGGGTAACGTTGGGTTAAAATGATAATTTTAGGAAGACTTGCCATAAATTGATCATTAATCACATAAGTGATTTATGGCATAAAATGGCATTAATTACCTTAATTAATGAGATTAATTGGAAATGAATGTGACAGTAATTTGAATATTTTCTAATTTACATATTGGTCATTAATCACATAAGTGATTTATGGCATAAAAAGGCATTAATTACCTTAATTAATGAGATTAATTGGAAATGAATGTGACAGTAATTTGAATTTGAATAATTTACATAATTAAAATGTAAATTAGAAAATACGAACGCGCTTAACCCGAGGTTGGATTGAGTTGTGACGTAAACCTGCCCGGACCCGCCCGGCTATCCAGCTGTCACAACAATAGCTATCCAATGTGAGAGGTTAAGGCATGAGGCCCAATAAAGACTCGTGGTTAAACTGAGTTGTGGCGTAAGACTGCCCGGACCCAACCGGCATACAGGCAGCCACAACAATATCTGTCTAATCTGAGAGGTTGGTGCTCTAATAAGACAATTATAGCTGAGTTAGGACTGATAGGGTTAAGTCAATTTAATAAATACTTAACCAAATTCAACATGTTAAATAATTTGGATGGGTGGGGGTTAGGTTCATTCAGACACTTAACCACTTAACATGTTTGACTAGAAAACCTAGTAACGGGGACCCGTTTCAGCAGTAACCCAATTAGGTATCATGGTACCCTCAACTAGGCAGGGTGGGGCACGATTACTGGGCTGATTGTAAGCGGTCAAAAGCGACGGCGGTTGGTGCACAGTGTGGGTTCTAACAGAGTGCGGGCGTGCACACACTCTGGAGCAGACAAGTCAGGGCACTGGAGCATCAGTAGTATACCCTATGCATGCTAGAATTGTCGGGGCCGCCACCATGGGACTTGATACACCCCATTGTGGGACCAACATAGGTATCTACCATATAGGGTCGTAGGAAACATGTGAATATACGAGTAGGATCCGATCTTTTAAAGAAAGAAAAAAGGGATCACTTCACCCCAATCACGGGGTGCCTGTTGGTATAAGAATTAGTAGGTGCAGAGATAGAGATTTAAAATAGGGTGCGAAGGGATGTTCGTTTTAGGACACCTTATCTAGTTCTAGGATAGTCTATTATCCTGATATCGTCCTGTTCTCACTTTATGCAAGTCATGATCTTTTTATTATTAACATTCTAGGAATATAGCTAGACTTACCAGACTTATGAATGACCCATTTTCCTTTCGTCTTCTTTTCTTCCGTCCCCCCCCCCCCCCCCGGGTCCACAGGGAGGAAACACCGCAGCTTAGTCAGTTTTTCATCCAGCTTGAAGAGAGAGAATGTATTGCTTGGATTTCTTTCATTTGGACCGTGACTTTGGATATCATTTATGGGGATTATGCAGCTTTATTTATGTTTCATGCTTCTTTAACTTTTAAAATCAAGACAGTATTATGGTTGTAATAATTGGAAATTTGTTTTGAGACAATGTTGCAAATGTTCTGTATGAACACGTATTTATGATAATAAAAGTCTGTTGGTTTTTCCGCTGCTTATTTATATGTGTTTATATCTATCTTGTGTTTTATCTGTGTCTTTTACTTATAAACCTCCACCAAAATTAAGGCATTCCCTTTGTGAGTGACTTTAACGGAGGTGGGGTGTTTCACTTGGTATTAGAGCATAGGTTTACCAGACCAGATAAAAAGTTTTTGAAACTATATTCAAATTAAAATTTAAAGAAGCATTTTTCAAGAAAAAGAATTTTTTTATAGTTTTAGAAAGGCATAATCCCCCAAAGCCATGTGAATTATCTATCCTTCGTTTTGAATCTTTCCTTTTTCGTTTCATCATGTCGGGAGAATTTAACCTTTCAGAAGGTGTGACTGTACCTGGTTGGTTTAGAAGGTACTTGGAAGCTAGGGCCAATGAGGCGGGCCCAGCGAATCTTCCTCCCCCAGCTGCAGCAATTCCTCCTCCTCCTCCTCCCCCAGTTGCTGAAATTCCCCCTCCTCCTCCTCCGAGAGGAAATGCTTTTGCCAAGACCTGTAGAGATTTTAAAGCTATGGGTGGGAAAGACTTTCATGGAACTGAGTCCTTCGTAGCAGCCAGGAACTGGTTGAAAGAGACCAAAGATCTTTTCATTATCTTCGAGGTAGAAGACAGGCAAAAGGTAAGACTGGCAGTGTGGTTGCTCAAAGGAGAGGCTTCCTACTGGTGGGAAGTCACCAATGCAGAAAGACCAGTAGAAACGTGGGAAGATTTCAGATTTAGATTTGAGCTGAAGTTCCTTTCAGAAGCTGAGAGAAGTCTTCAAATGGAGAGGTTCCTATCCCTTAAGCAAGGAAGTATGACCGTCAAAGAGTACGTCAACCAGTTTGATCAGCTGGCTAGGTTCGGACTAGATCTAGTCAATACCCAACACAAGAAGGCTCTCCGCTTTGTCAAGGGACTGAATGAGCCGCTTCATAGCCTGGCCATGACCCATATACCTATGGGAGCTACATATGAAAGGCTGGTACAGATGGCATTACTACATGAGGAGGATAAAGGCAAGAAGGAGACAAAGGCGGAAGGGTCTCAGGGAAAGAAAGAAGCTTTACAGCCTAAGAAAACAGACTTTAAGAAGGGCGGGAAAAACAACAAAGCTCGCGAAACAAGAAAGTGTAATTTCTGTGGTGTGGTTGGACATGTGGTGAAAGACTGCAGGAAGAAGAAGGCAAAGATGAATGGTGGTTGCTTTCATCGTGGAGAAACATGACACATAGCTAAGGACTGCCCTAAGAGGCGAGGGCAGGCGCAGAAAGCTGCATCCACTTCGGGTGGACAAGTTCATGCACTGGAGGCACCTCCTCTGCAACAGCAAGGTAGAAATACTTCTGTAGAAAGTGTAGTTTATCTTTATGATCTCCCAGTTCGCACTTTATTTGATTCAGGTGCATCACACTCCTTTATTTCATCTGCTTTAGTAGAATCTCTGCACCTAGAAACTAGTATGGTAGAGGATCCCTTGGTTGTCTCCAGTCCAATTGGAGGCCCAGATTATTTGTCAATGATCTGTATGAATTTGAAAATATCTATTCTAAGTGTAGAATTTAGATGTAGTACCTTTGTTTTGGGCTTCTCGGGGTATGGATTGATTTTGGGCATGGACTGGCTATCCAGTAATGGTGCCATCCTTGATTGTGAGAAAAGAGTGGTTAGGCTTTTAACCCAACTCGGTAACACTCTGAAATTACTTGTAATCCCTCGAATGTGGTTATGCTTAGTTATCTTGAATCGCTTGACACATCTGTTGAGAATTTGCAGTCGGTTAAGGTGGTCCGAGAATATTCGGATGTCTTTGATGAGGCGAAGGTCTTACCTCCGAAACGGGAAATAGACTTCCGCATCTATCTTGTTGACAATGCGAAGCCCGTTGCTTTGCCTGTTAGGCACATGGCTCCTAGGGAAAGGAAAGAGCTCAGTAAGCAGATTAAAGAGCTTTTAGAAAAGGGGTTCATTAGGCGGAGCATTTCAGAATGGCGCTCCAGTGGTGTTCGCTACAAAGACGGATGGTTCACTCCGTCTATGTGTTGACTATAGGGAGCTAAACAAGCTGACTAAAAAGAATAGGCACCCTCTCCCCAGAATTGACGATTTGTCTGACCAGCTTGTAGGAGCGTCGGTTTTCTCCCAACTTGATTTGGCGACCGGATTTCATCAGCTAAGGGTAGCTGATGATAGCATCGATAAGACAGCTTTCAGAACCCCAGACGGATTCATTGAGTGGCTTGTCATGCCTTTTGGCTTGACAAACACACCCGCTTACTTCGTGGACCTAATGAGTAGGGTGTTCAGAGATTTCCTCAATAAATTCGTGGTGGTCTTCATAGGCGATATTTTGATCTTCTCAAAAAATGAGGAAGAGCATGCTCAGCACCTAAAGGCAATCATGGAGACTCTTAGAACACATCAGTTAAAAGCTAAATTCTCCAAGTGCCACTTTTGGAGAGAAGAAGTGAGATTTCTCGGGCATATAGTGTCCAAAGAGGGGTTAGCTGTAGACCCCGCAAAAGTAGTAGCGGTGCAAGATTGGAAGGCACCAAGGAATGCAACCGAGGTCCGAAGCTTCCTCGGGCTTGCAGGCTTTTATCGGAAGTTCATCAAAGATTTTGCAAAAATCTCAGCTCCTCTAACAAGTCTAACAAAGATTTGGATTGCGAGTTTACTTTCCAACGCTTAAAAAGGGCTCTTACAATAGCCCCAGTTCTGACCTTACCGGATGGAAGCAAAATGTTTACAGTATACACGGATGCATGCGGGACAAGACTCGGCGTTGTCCTAATGCAAGAAGGAAGGGTAGTAGCTTATGGCGGAAGACAGTTGAAAGTTCATGAAAGGAACTACCCAACCCACGACCTTGAGTTGGCCGCCATCGTCTTTGCGCTTAAGTCTTGGCGCCACTATCTCCTAGGTGAGAAATTTGAACTGTATACTGACCATAAATCTTTGAAGTATCTCTTCTCGCATAAGGACCTTAACTTAAGGCAACAAAGGTGGATGGAGTTTCTTGCCTCGTATGATTTCGAGATTTCCTACACTTCTGGCAAGGGCAACGTAGTCACAGATGCCTTGAGTAGAAAGAAGCTAGCGTTGAGCCCGCTATTTGTTTAAAGGCAAAGCCTAGAGTTTATAGCCAGTTTTGACTTTAGGCCGTCCTCTGATTTTGTACCCAGTCTGTTAGCATCGCTAGAAGTGTGGCCCACTCTCTTAGACTCAATAGGGACCGCACAACGAGAAGACCCTCAGCTTGTAGAATTGGTTGATAAGCTCGTCAGGGGTGAGACTTCTAGTCACCTCGATAGATACACCATCGACGACAAAGGGTGGTTAAGACGGGATGGAATACTATGCGTCCCACAGGCAAAGGAGTTGGTGAAGAAAGTTCTTGAGGAGGCACATCATTCCAAGATGACAATACATCCAGGCGAGGACAAAATGTACAAGGACTTAAAGAGAGTTTTCTTTTGGAGTGGCATGAAGAAGGACGTGGCAGATTTTGTTTCTAAGTGCATGATTTGCCAACAAGTCAAAGCGGAGCAGAAGAAGCCTAGCGGTCTGCTCCATCCTCTAGAGGTTCCACAGTGGAAGTGGGATAGCATTTCAGTGGACTTCATTGATGGGCTGCCTAGGTCTAGAAGAGGCAACACTAGCATTTGGGTAATAGTGGATAGGCTTACTAAAAGCGCCCACTTTTTACCTGTCAAGAGTAGAAGGACTGCCTCGTCTCTAGCATCTCTTTATCTTAAGGAGATAGTTTGACTCCATGGAATACCTTCCAGCATTATTAGCGACAGATATCCTATCTTCACAAGCGAGTTTTGGCGGAGTCTGCAAGAAGCTGTAGGCACACAGTTATGTTTGAGCACGGCCTATCACCCCCAAACCGATAGTCAGACGGAAAGGGTGAACAGGATTTTGGAAGACCTTTTGAGACTTTGCGTCCTTGACTTTGGAGGGACTTGGGAGGACCATCTTCCTTTGGTGGAATTTGCTTACAACAACAGCTACCAAGCCACCATCGGAATGGCGCCCTTCGAAGCTTTATATGGAAGACCGTGTCGATCGCCCAGTTATTGGTGGGAGTCTACTGATAAGCTCATACTTGGACCAGATATGATCTGAGAGACTTCAGAGAAAGTAGACTTAATACAGAGAAGAATGAAGACAGCCCAAGACAGACAAAAATCCTACGCAGACAAGAGAAGGACCGACCTTGAATTTGAGGTTGGGGACAGGGTTTTCCTTAAGGTATCTCCTTTAAGGAACGTCATTCGCTTTGGATCCACAGGGAAGCTAGCACCAAGTTTGTAGGGTCGTTTCCTATCATCGAGAAGATTGGAAAGATGGCCTACAGGTTAGAGTTACCCAAGAGACTGGCCGGAGTTCACAACGTCTTTCATGTTTCTCGCCTCCGGAAGTATCTACATGAGTCAGCGGAAGTGGTAGAGCCAAACATTCTAGAAGAAGTTGAAGTAGAACGCGAAGCAACTGTGAGGAAAGTTCCAACTCGCATCTTAGGAACTGAAGTGAAAAGGCTACGCAACCGCGAAGTCAAACTCGTCAAAGTTCAGTGGAGCGACGCCGAGGAAGACGCGACTTGGGAAACTGAGGATAGAATATGTGCAGCCTACCCTTTTCTTTTTGAGGGTACATTTTTGATCTCTCTTTTTCCTTAAAGTCATGTTAGTATCTATCTTTTTAGGTATATCTCCCCGACCTTACCCTTTTATCCTTAGGTGGAAACCCCTTTGGATGTAAACATGTCATTGAAACATGTTATGGATGATGGTTGCAAGTGGTTGCAAATGTTTGCTAGTGGTTGCTCGTGGATGCATATACACACACAATCTAGGGTTTTAGATCGGCTCAGTCACTTCATATTGCATATGCATATATGTGTTTATGTTTGTATATGGTTGAAGCTTAATATGTTGTCATATGGATGTCGCATTTGTTTGAATGATTGCGCACTCATGTAGAATTATGAATAGGAAAAAGTTTGCATACATAATAGATTCATGACACTTACATAATTTGCATTAAGGAGGTCAACCGAATCAGTAGACCGCATGATTTTTGCATTAGATAAGGACATGTACACACACGATGCATATGATCATGAAGCATTAGAAGTCTTTTAAGGACAATGGACGCTCGTGTTTGATGATTGAGTAGATGGACATTTGGATGGTAAGATATATGTTCTCCTAGACTTGGAGATTTCGGGGACGAAATCCTTTAAGGAGGGGAGAATGTAACACCCCGTATTTCTGTTAACACTAAAGTTGCTAATACAAAAATAAATGTGTAAGGGGGAGATGTATCTAATGTGCATACAAGAATAATAATAAATGTGTAAAGGGGAGATGTATCTAATGCGTACGTATTTATATGGATTGACAAATAATAGTAAATGTACATTAAGAAAGAAATGGTGAACATAATTGGCTTCTCTTTACAACGGACGGCTCTGGTTAACCCTAGCTTCATCGACGGCTCAAATTAACTTGCAACTCTATAAAAAGACCCTAGGTCTCAAACTAAAAATTCACAACAAAATAATAATAATAAGAATTGGAGCCACCATGCTGTCTGCTAAGAACTAGAGGGAGCCTCCACTTAAAAGAGACGAACAACATAGCGAATACAAACTAAAAAATTAAAAAGCAACAACAAATTAGAATCAAAGCAACGTCTTCCCAAAGGAAATCTTTGCAAATTCAGAATTTCAGAACTCAGAAAACAAGACCGTCTACGATTGTAAGTTTAGCTACATTTTTAGAATGCGAATTAATATGAATATCATGTGTTGCGATGAAATGATAATAGTACGATACTCGTTATGTTATTAATATATGTTTGTGATTTGATTCTATTATCATGTTGAATTGAGAATTATTAAGTATGATGTTTATTATGTTTTATAATATTAATCTATGTCAGTGACTTGATTCTATTATCATGTTAAATTTGGGATTATTGGATTAGATTATTTGTATAAGCATGGACTTGGACTGTAACATCTTATGAGAATTGTGTAGTTTATTATGCAAGTTTATGTAGTGAAATTATGCGACCAATTGTCAAATCTATATGTTCATGTTTATGCAAAACTTATGCCATGTTCACACTTATCATATGTTGGGATTAATTTGCAAGTATGTTTAAATCTAATGTTACTAATTAACACATGTGTATGTTGATTAGCCTATGTTGCTAACTCACATATACGTATGTTGATTTGCCTATGTTGCAAATTAACATATGTATATGGATTAGTTCATATAGCTAATTCTGATGTATGTTGTTAATATTGCCAATGTTTAAAAAAAACACATATATGTTGAGTTAGCCTATAAGTGCAAGTTCATACCTGTGACATTATAATGTTTATGTTAGTCTTTTTGCAAGTTTGTACCAATGACATTATAATGTTCATGTTTGTTATTTTGCAAGTTCACCCCTAAAATGTTCATGTTAGTTATTTTGCAAGTACACCCTATTATGTTCATATTGATTATGCCATCAATACCAAAGTTATACCCTTGTCATGTTTATGCTAATTTATGCCAATTTGCGTATATTAAATTAGACTAAGTTTTTAGCCTAATACTTTACACCAAAAATCATGCAAACGTAAATTAGGCTGAGATGGTTAGCCTAATATTGGACGGGGTAACGTTTGGTTAAAATGGTAATTTTAGGAAAACTTTCCATAAATTGGTCATTAATCACATAAGTGATTTATGGCCTAAAAAGGCATTAATTACCTTAATTAATGAGATTAATTGGAAATGAATGTGACAGTAATTTGAATATTTTCTAATTTACATATTGGTCATTAATCACATAAGTGATTTATGGCATAAAAAGGCATTAATTACCTTAATTAATGAAATTAATTGGAAATGAATGTGACAGTAATTTGAATTTGAATAATTTACATAATTAAAATGTAAATTAGAAAATACGAACGCGCTTAACCCGAGGTTGGATTGAGTTGTAACGTAAACCTGCCCGGACCCGCCCGGCTGTCCAGCTGTCACAACAATAGCTATCCAATGTGAGAGGTTAAGGCATGGGGCCCAATAAAGACCCGAGGTTAAACTGAATGGTGGCGTAAGACTGCCCGGACCCAACCGGCATACAGGCAGCCACAACAATATCTGTCTAATCTGACAGGTTGGTGCTCTAATAAGACAATTAGAGCTGAGTTAGGACTAATAGGGTTAAGTCAATTTAATAAATACTTAACCAAATTCAACATGTTAAATAATTTGGATGGGTGGGGGTTAGGTCCATTCAGACACTTAACCACTTAACATGTTTGACTAGAAAACCTAGTAACGGGGACCCGTTTCAGCAGTAACCCAATTAGGTATCATGGTACCCTCAACTAGGCAGGGTGGGGCACGATTAGTGGGCTGATTGTAAGCGGTCGAAAGCAACGGCGGTTGTTGCACAGTGTGGGTTCTAACAGAGTGCGGGCGTGCACACACTCTGGAGAAGACAAGTCAGGGCACTGGAGCATCAGTAGTATACCCTATGCATGCTAGAATTGTGTCGGGGCCGCCACCATGGGACTTGATACACCCCATGGTGGGACCAGCATAGGTATCTACCATATAGGGTCGTAGGACACGTGTGAATATACGAGTAGGAGCCGATCTTTTAAAGAAAGAAAAAAGGGATCACTTCACCCCAATCACGGGGTGCCTGTTGGTATAAGAATTAGTAGGTGCAGAGATAGAGATTTAAAATAGGGTGCGAAGGGATGTTCGTTTTAGGACACCTTTTCTAGTTCTAGGATAATCTATTATCCTGATATCGTCCTGTTCTCACTTTATGCAAGTCATGATCTTTTTATTATTAAAATTCTAGGAATATAGCTAGACTTACCAGACTTATGTCTGACCCATTTTCCTTTCGTCTTCTTTTCTTCCGTCCCCCCCCTCCCCCAGGTCCATAGGGAGGAAACACCGCAGCTTAGTCAGTTTTTCATCCAGCTTGAAGAGAGAGAATGTATTGCTTGGATTTCTTTCATTTGGACCATGGCTTTGGATATAATTTATGGGGATTATGCAGCTTTATTTATGTTTCATGCTTCTTTAACTTTTAAAATCAACACAGTATTATGGTTGTAATAATTGGAAATTTGTTTTGAGACAATGTTGGAAATGTTCTGTATGAACACGTATTTATGATAATAAAAGTCTATTGGTTTTTCCACTTCTTATTTATATGTGTTTATATTTGTCTTGTGTTTTATATGTGTCTTTTACTTATAAACCTCCACCAAATTAAGGCATTCCCTTTGTGAGTGACCTTAACGGAGGTGGGGTGTTTCAGACTCTCACTTGAGTGATTGATTCTAGTTGTGCACTGTGCACTGTGTCGAGCTTGGTCCATGTGACTGCTCCACAACTGTATACACGATTGGCGAGGCAGTGCACACGTGTATTTACACACGTGTGTATTTGCAGCCATCAGAAAAAAATTCCTGTCCCTGTACTACATATATACTTAGACACAGTCAGATTAACAAATCAGATCAAGTCAGAAAAATGATGAGAAACACACTAGAAAACTGAGGCAAATAAAATTTTAAAAATAAAATTTAAATTCACATGTATTCAGTATTTTTTCTATTGCAGTGTACTGTGTGTGTGTTCATTTGTATGACAGGTATGAAGACTGGACTGAAGTGACTGGACTGAAAGCTGTGAAGACAGAAGACAAGAAGACAGAAGGCAGAAGGGACCGTGTTGGTGAAAGTATAAAAGTCTGTATGAATGTGTCAATAAAAAGTCTGTATACTGAAATGTAAACTGAGTGAATGTATGAGTGTTGCAGTGAGGAGCTATGTATATATATATGAATTGTACTGATGTTTGTAATAAACAAATTTGATTGAAATAAAATATTATTTTATTGTTGTCAGACGACCTTGTCTATTTTATTCTGTTTATATGCAAGTACAAATATTCTGTGAGATGAATAAAGGAGTTATAAGAAATTGTATTGTTTGTATGTTTGAAATATAATATTCAATTTAAATAAAATACTGTGTGAATATATGAAATTCTGTACAATCGTATTCTATTTAAATATAAATATTATATTCCTGTCTGTGATGTATAATAACAGTACAGTATCAAACACATTAAAATAATATTTATTTGGTTGTTATCATCAAACAAAAAAATCATATAATTGTGTATACAACACCGTTATATACAACAATCTCCCCCTTTTGATGATGACAAACAAATAAAAGATTTTGTATATAATAAATGTGTTTGACAGTGAAAAATGAACTCCCCCTATTTATTAGCTCCCCCCACAACAGAAAGCTCCCCCTATAACTGTGCTTGAGCGAAATTAACTGAATAATAATGAATTTTTAAAATTGAAAATATTTATCAAAATATTCACTCATAAATCAAAAACTAGATCAAAATCTCAACCCCTTCTCCCCCTTTTGTTATCATCAAAAGGATACAGAAATTAAAATATAGATGAATAGTGACTAATAAATATAATATCAGCATAAGAGGAAGAATTATCATCATAAATCTCAATCAGTCAAACAAAAATCATAATATCCTGAGAACAGGTGGCATATTTCACATTTTAGAGAATGATGGATTTACGATGAATTTCATACATAATGGAGAGAGTTTTAAAAAACAAATCATTTCTAATTATTTTCAAAAGATTTTGTATAAAAAATAAAGCACAAAAACAGTGATGGATTTGGACTATAGTTAATAATTCAATTTAAGTGACAAAATCGAATAATCTCAAATCCCATTACCTATTAATCAACAAATCATAATACGTCAGAAGATATTAACACATTTCACAGATTAGAAAATGGATTGATAGGCTGGCTTTTATACTCAGAGGAGAATTTCAAATTTATTTCTATTTTTAGCACTTTATTTCCTTTTTATTTATTTTTTATTTAAGAGCACACTGAGCACGCATAACCAGAGCTTGGATTTTTAAATGGGATCAGTCGCAGCTTAAATTATAAGACGTCTCATAACTATGCATAACCAGAGCTTAGATTTTTAAATGAGGTTAGAGACACTTTTATATATTAATTATATTTTTATCATTTTCAGCTTTATAAAAAAAACTCCTCGGTATATGAAACCAATATGGATGATAGAAATGTGGTAGGTACAGAAATGGACTGTGAAATAAATTTCTAAATTAATTATATTATGAAGCAAGCTTGACTGTACAGGGATTATTGAAAATTTTCAATTATCACTAATTCTGAATAATAATATAGTCACAATTCCATCACAAATATTTTCACTGTTTATTCAAGATTATCTTTTATAAGATATTAACTCTCCATATTTATATAAAATCATAGTGGATGGTAGAAGGATGATAGATAATGAAGATAGTCATGAAATAATTGCTAGTTCAAAGATATTATATTAAATATTCGACCATCATGAAAATCCAGATAAAATCTCCTCTTGTTGTGAAATATACTGCGGTCACAACTCATCACAATTTCAAGATCTGATAATAATTTTGATGAATTATAAATGCAGTTCAATTTTGGATATTGATTTCAATTTCTGAATGAATAATCAATAAATAAGTTTAAAATTGAAAATCAATTACAAGAGGAATATGAAGAGTTATACAAAGCAAGAGGGACAAGAAAAAATATATATACATAAAAATTCAGCGCTTCTGATACCACTTGGTGTCTCTATTAACAAATTTTAATTACAAAGCCCAAACAGACAGAATTAACAAATTTGCACATTTTTTTTTCAAAGCTGCAGATAAGAACTAGAAATTATTTGAAACAGTATCAGAGCAGCACAGAAAACAATATCACATCAGACTTGTCAGAGGATGGTCACATAAGATCATTCATGATCCAAGATTAGAAATACTGTTTATTTGAAATCATTTAAGACATATGAAAAACTCTAGGTTCAATGAATCGATCACACCAAATTATTAGTTTCACATTCAAGATATGTGTGTGATTCAGTAAATCAATAATTTCAAATGATTTTAAACAAACAGATATTCAAATCAAATAACCATGAAATACCAATAAATTTCAAGACCCAAATTTTTCAAAAAAAAAACAATTTCTGACAAGCACATGAGTAATTTCAAATCATTTACATCAAATTTAAGAGATATTCATGATCCAGAAAATTAAAAAATAATTTATTTGAAATCACTTGAATCAATGTCAAGTTTTGAGATATAATGACTCAGTCACACGAGATTGATAATTTCAAATTTAGAGGCATGTGATGTTCAGAATATCAAGAATTTCAGATGATCTCAAACAAATAAATTTCAACAATAATGATCATGAATATAAGGTGAATTTCTAGATGTATCACTGTAATTCAAGACAATTCAAAATATCCAAGCCAATCTGAAAATTTCTGAAATTATCACAAATGATAAGAAGCAGTGTACTGTAATGAGTATAATATTTTAAGCATTTCCAAAATGAATTGGAAGAAACTCAAAACAGCAGTGATGTGTGAATCTTCATCAAATTTTCAGATCTTCAAGAATTTAGAATTCTAATTAACAGTGTTCAAGATATGAGAAGAATACATCAACACTGTTATGAATTTAGAAATCAGAAAACTAAACTTCAAAAACAATTGCAGATATATACAAGTTCAAATTTAGGATATGGGAAAGATTAACACACGATGGTTTTATACAAATAAAGCAAATTTCTAGAAAAACATGAATTCTGCAACTGGAAGTTTAAGAAGTACAGTCAAAGAAGAATATGGCAGTGTCAAATCAAAAACAAAAAAACTAAAGAGGATAGAGGAAGGGATAAACACACAAAAAAAGAGAATATACAAAGGTGAGTTTAGAGATCATACCTGAAATTGACGTGAGTATATAAATCTCTAACTCAACAGTCTTGGCTTAAGGAAATGTGAATGATTACAGAAGTATTGAGCAGCTTGAATCCAAATCTCTTTTGTTTAGCAGTTCCTCAGCCACCTCTGGTGCCTAACAGTTTAGAGAATCGAGTGGTCTAACAAAATTTGTAAAACCACTCACAGTTTTGTTCATAGCTTTAGGTACCCAAACTTGTTTATATAATAATCCATCAGAATTTACCAAAGTACCTTTAGGGACCCAGATCTGTTTGAAATTAGACGTATTTTGTTTATGTTTCAAAAAATCTTTTGAATTGCCAAAGTTTAAAATTTCAAAACAATCTTTTCCAAGATAATTTGAAGTGTCTTTAAAATCATTTGAATTCATCCTATCAAAACGATTGATATTCCCAAAGCCAAGACCAGATTTATTTCCAATAGTAACTTGGTTTTGGAATAGCATATTCAATGATTTTTCCCCATTAGAAAATTTATCCAAAGTTGATTCTAATCGTTGAATTTTGGATTTTAGATCGCTGTTTTCTTTTAATAAATTTGAGGAATTATTTATAGCGATCTTCTGTTCAGCATTGAACTGTTTCAAAACCAAATTCTCATTTTTCAAGTAATTTAATTTTGGCTTGGGATTCAGAAATTCCAAGTTCAAATCGTTTTTGCTTTTCAGACTCAAATTTCTTGGATTTTTCAATCTCATTTTCTAGTTCTTCTAATATCCAATTTGATTTCAACAAGTTCTCCTTTTCAGCGATTTCAAATTTGGAATTTATATCTATTTTAAAATTTTCAAATTCTTTCTGCAGAAGGTTATTCAAATTTGATAACTCAGTCTTGTTCTCATTTAAGATCAGGATTTCGTTTTCAAACTTTTGAATATTTTAATTGAGATGAACAAGATTGGTTTTCAATTTCAAACAATTTTTGCAAACTGAATTTGAAGAATTTTTAACATATTCTACTTGTGATTCCAAATTATCAATTTTGTTGGTCAACTCAAAATTCTTAGATTTCAGAGACTTGTTTTTCAGTTGGAGTTTATCAATAGAGTTTGTTAAATCAAGACACATGTAAACCAAATCTTCATATGAGAGATTTTCTGTTTCAGCATTTGTTGATTCTCCATCATCTGATTCATCTGAAGTTTTATCTACATGACTTGTTAAGCATAGATCTTAATCTGAGTTGACATTCTGGGGTTTTGAGCTGTTGTCAGATTTTTCATATAGCATGTTGAGAGTTCTCCAGATTTCCTGCGCAGTCAAACAATGACAGATAAGATTAAACTATTCAGTGCTAAGATAATCAAATATAATTTTCATAGCACGAGCATTGAAAGTAATATCTACACTATCAAACCCATTGATAACAACATCCCAACATAATATTAACAGATTTTAAATAAAATTCCATTTTGGATTTCCAGTTTAAAAAATTTGTTCCATTGAAAATAGTTGGAGATGAACTGGACTGACTCTCTATCGACTGACAACTAGGAATCACCATTACTCTAGAGTTAACAGAATACCTGCTCTGATACCACTTGTTGGATCTAGATTAACCCTAGAGGGGGGTGAATAGGGTTTATCACAGTTTTTAGCCGAATTAAAAATCTAACGGGATATATGATAATAAACAGATCACAGATTGCAGTAGAAATAAACAACAAAAAAGAAATAACACACAGAGATACCCAGCTTCGGCAAAATCCTGCCTACTGCTGCATTCCTAAGGTTTCTACTAGGTGTTATAAACAGATCCTGCATACAAGACCATGTACACTCGCAGTGCCTGCTCCTGTTCTAACCCTACGCTCAAAACCCTAGACTGGTCGGTATCCACTCGATCAGATTTCCCTTTTTACGACCCCATAACCAGTAACCCAGATTTTATAGACTCTTTCAACTGTCAGTCAACACCCTGACTGAATCCCTAGTATTTTACAGACACTAGAAACTGTTCAGAATTGTTTACAAATACAAAGCACAATACAAAAAAAATAGACATAACTAAAACCCTAGGTGTTAAAGTAGAAAAGTCATTCCCTTTTTAATTTAATTTCTCAGCCCATTTGTAATTCGGCCGGCCCATTTGTTTTGCTATGTCCCTTTGAAAAAAAAATGTCGGCTTCTTATTTTCTTTTGAAAAAGAAATGGCGGCTTCTAATCTAGGGTTTCTGGATTCCACGCAAAATTGATTGCTGAAAAGAATTTGGTTCTCTGATCAATGTTGATTCTTTGATGGCTTTGCTCGAATGATTTTGCACAGGCTTCAGATCGAAAATATGTGAGTAATTTCTGAATAGATTTCTTTGATTTCCGTTTTGGGTTTTTGCATGGATTTTTCAATATCTAAAATTGCCTGTGATGTAATGGTGTTATATAGGATAATTAAAATCCTTTAATCTCTCTGATTTCGTTAGAATGACTTGGTTGATTATCGAGAATTTCCTCTTTTGCCATACCCGATTTGAATTTGATTCCTTGGTTTTTCTTGAGTGGTTCCTGCGGCTTTAAATATCTTTACTTATGAGATTTGTTGCCATAAAAAACTGAGCATTTCTTGAAAATATTTACCATTTTGCAAAACGATTTCTGCAGTGATAAAAATGTCGTTAATGATTTGTGAACCCATAATCAATTTGCCTTATTTGTTGCCTTAAAAAAATGTTTCTGTTTTTGGAAACAAATTGAATGATAAAATATTTGTTTCCTGAAATACTCATTTCTGAATTTCGATTTAAAGTAGCATAAAAATGCTTGATGAATCTAGACATGATTTTTGTTCCTCAAGAGATTTGTCGGTCCCATTTCCATTGTTGAATTTTGCATGTTGTCATACTATTGCCAAATATTGCTCACTGGAAAATAATGTTTGGTTTCTCTGGCATTTTTGAAATACTTGATGAAATCCATTTCGGTTTGGCTCTTGCATAAATGTTGCCTGGAACCATGTATATAGCGGCTGAGTCACATGCATTTGTCCCCTTGATTACTGTCTTGAGTATGACCACTTGAAACAGGTCAATTGCTTTTTGTAGTTCACCCATACATTCTAAAAGCTGTATGTACACTTGCATGTAAATTTGAGTATATGATTTGCACCCTGGTTTCTTGTACCTTGTATTAGTTGCTCCACCATTATCATGCACATATGTAGATGTTGCTGCCATTAACTTTGTCTCCACATTTAATGATAGCTTGCAACTTGTTCTTGATTGTGGTTTGGCCTGACTCTGTTTCAGTAATACACATATGCAGTTGCACCATCAAACCTAATTTGAGAACCATTGAATTTAACATTTTTGAAAATGCTTGAACTTTGGTCTGACTTGAATATGAACTGCAACACCATTTATGTAAATGCTTTGTATTTCTTTCATTTATCATGTCATTCCAGTTTTGCCGAGCTTCCAGGTTCTTGAAGCTTCAATAATGAAGTACTTGTGTACATGAAAATGTACATGCTGTATCACCTTGTCATTGAACTTGAATCATATTACATGTTTGCTGCTCCAATTTACATTGTTGCTTTTATTTTGTCTTGATCATGTTGAGAAACATTTTGGACCTGAACTTGTGCCATCATGATCCTGTGTCCTTTTGTTACTATTGCTGTTTTTATTTGCATGTTGAGTGGCCATGTCCTTGAACTTGTTTGGGCTGCTAAACAATGCAGTAATGGCAATGCTTGACCATTCTGGTTTGACCCTTGCACTTGATTTGCTGCTTGCATATGACTTTGAGTACACTTGAAACACCTTGCTTTGGACGCTTGTTTTTTTGCATGCTTTCATGAGTGCTGCTACTCCATTTTATTTGTGTTTACATAAACCTATGCTTAATGCAGTTCACATGCCTGTGTTGCTTGAAAATCTGGTTTGCTGTCTTGACCATGCTGCACTTGATGTTTGTATACCCATGCTGCCATGTTCTAACTTGTTCATGCTGAAGTATTTTGCTCCATGCTCTCGTAAACTTTTTGGGCTGTATTGATCAGTGCCACGCACTTATGGTTCCATTCACCATTAACATGTCTAATTTGAGATTTCAGACACTGTTTTGATGCACACTGATTTGTATCGTCATAAGAAAGCCAAAAATATATTTTTTGTAATTTTTAGAGGTCGTATGTGGCCCCGACATATTTTAATGCACGGTCAATATTTATTTAATTAATTTTTAATGCAATTTTAAATAAAAATCGTACAGATTTAGGTATTGGGCCACGGGACCTATCCCATTGCGTTCAGAAGGTGTCAAAACCTTAAGAACGCCAGTAAGCAGCCCCAAATCAAAGAAAGTCCGAAAATCCACCATTTAAGCATGATTTTCGAGATTTAATATTGAAATATTATTAAAATATTCAGGCCGAAACCCTAACCCTAATTTCAGCCGCCACCTAATCCGAAGGCCAAAATTTCTCCAATTTCAAACGCTCATAACTTTTGATCCGCTCAACGAAAATCGACAAACTTGGTACCAAACCGAATCTTTCAGAGAGATCTTTCAATCCGTACGGTCAAGATCGGGTTTTGGTTCATGGATTTCACGAATTCTGGGCTGAAACGTGGCGGGTTCGGGTTCGATTTTTGAGACGAGGTGGAGGCCGAGTTGGGTGGCCTTCTGGGCGTTGGTGGCTCGCGGGCGGAGCATCAGAGTGGTGGGGTCTAATCGACGGTCGGTGGCTCAAAGGGTGGCGCGCGCAGAAGGGTTGGAAGACGAAGTTGGGTTCGTGTAATGACCTGCATTGTCAGGGGTATTATAATTAATATATTTAATTATATATATCGTGATGTAGTGAATTAAATAGAGGTTTAATTAAATAATATGGAATATTTAATTAAATTAAATAACTAAATAATATATTTAATTCAGAGATAATAAAAAATATTGGAAATCACAATATTCTGTGAACTGGGTCATCCCTAACATTTAATTCAGCTTAGAGTTGAATTATATTGACGAATATATTCAATCGACGACAGTTTGAACATATAATTATAATATAATTAAAATCGAGCTTGAAATGGCGCTGCAGTTCGCAATTTGGCGATTTGAACTTCAACTGAATGTACAGGATTCGTTGTAAGCCGGATTTCTGTGAAACAAGAAACGTGTGGAGCTGGTGGAGTATATCTTTCTAGTGGAAGAGAAAAATCAGGATTTCGTCGTGTAGATTTTGATTTACGTCCAAATCAAATTTCAGAAAAGTCGCTGTGGAATTCCTTTATAATTTATAAAGGAATTATTTATATTTTAAAAAGGGATTTCAATATAAATCGAATATCGAATTGACCTAGAAGTGAATATCAAGTTAGAAATTCATATAGGAATATTCTAGAGCTGTATGGTATTCCACTGTGAATATAGACGATGATAATTAATATTAAATAATGTATTCAATTATATTTAAAAATATTTATATATTTAAATAGGCTATTTAGAGCGTTAAAAATAGCCACTTTTGCATACGAAGTCAGAATTCGACGAAACCAGTTTCGTTGGGACCGTAATGTCAAACTCTAGCAGTATGTCCAGTTTGGTAAATTTTGGGTATTGTATGTGATTACGGGAATTTTTAAAGGACGAATTCATATAACATTTGCTAAAAAAAAGAATTAAATAATCAAAATAAAATTTATTTAAAATTCCCTATAAATATCTCTTCCTTAAGACCTAAATAGAAAGCTTCATCTTCTGTAGAAAATGAGCCGCCACCCTTCCTAATCTTCTTTGAATAAAATCTCTACCAATTCATATCAAAATCAAAGGATAATTGATCTATTGAACTCAAATCTTCGGCAGCTTCTCACGGGTAGGCTTCAGGTGGGGTTCGAACCCTTTTTGATGAAGCTCGAGTTTTTCCAACGTAGCTCAGGCGGGAGTTCAACGGAGACATGCGGGGTTTTGGTCAAAAGCAAGATGGAAGGCGGACTTGGGGAGGCTAGGCGCATCTGTGGGTGGCATCGGAAGGGACTCCGGTCGACTGGAGTTGGAAGCGACGTGGGTGGATGTCGATTTAGGGCTACCGGTCGGTTTCAGGGAAGGGCCTTCGAACTTGGATTGGAGGTGGCAGTCGAGTTGAGCGGGAAGTGCTGAGTTGGTAGGAGGTGGTTGGAGTGGTCCTCGATGATCGGAGCGACGGTAGGCGGAGGTCAAAGTGGCGGTCAAACGGTGAGGTTGGACTTTGAATACGGGATCGGGATTCGATTTCTAGTTTAGGGAGGAAAGTATGTGATGCGGGTACGGTTTTAAATAGTGTGATGGGCCGACCTAGATAGGTAAAGCCCAATAGGAGATTAATTAAGTTAATATTTAATTTATATTAGTGTAATAACTTTGAATAATCGTATCTTTCTCATACGATATCAGAATCTGATGAAACAAGATCCGTTGGGATCGTATGGAAGAGCACTACCCAATGGATCTGACCGCGAGTCAATTGGAGCTCGTTACAATTTATGGCGAAATAAATTGTCCGTCAAAATCAAATAACGCAAACCGTTATTTAACGGTTAACGCGCCAAAGTGAGTAAAACTCACCAACTCTGAATAGTCATATTTTTATAATGTATTCTTAGAACTGTTAATCATCTGTTGATTGCTGTGTGTTGATTGTTTGATTGAACTGCTAGTCAGTTAGTTAAATTTCTATATTGATTCTGTTTAACAGAATATATCATATGGAACTGAAAGTGATGTTATCTATATTGTCTAACATCTGTGATGCAGGGAAACAGGTTGGAGGAATCCGACTGGATTCCTCAACAGTTATTTTATTGCTTTTCATATATTTTAATATATGATGTGAATTATAACCTGTTGTTGATTGTGTGTGTATGGACGAGATTAGACATCGTAATTTGATATGTTAAAATACCATAACATGCCGGAATGTTGATAGGGGAATTTTCAAAGTGATATTGAAAATGAAATATTTATAAAATGGGATATTTATAAATAAGAGATATTTATAAAGTGGAATATTTATAAATAAGAAATGTTTATAAATTGGAATATGTATAAAGAGGAGATATTCAAAAAGGAAATAATTACAAACCATTTTCTTTTTTGGAAAGGCCTGTGTGGCGGGTTTGGGGATTTTCCCGATGCTCCCGATACAAAGGAGGTTATGGCGAATTTTCCCGGGAATTTAAGGAGTTAGAATATTTTTAAGAATAAATTTGAAAAAGGGAATATTTGCAAACCATTTGCAAATAGAATAAAATAGAGAAAAGAAATATTTGTAAACCATTTACAAATAGAATTGAAAGGGGAATATTTAGAAAATAAATAGAGTTAATAAAAGGGAAATTGGTTTATAAAGGAAACCGTTATAAAAAGGGAAAACGTTATTAAAAGGACATTTATAAAGTGAAGAACCGTTACTAATAGTAAATCTTTATAAATGAATAAACGTGTTAAAAAGGGGATCTTTTCAAAATGGATAAACGTTATAAAAAGGAGAAATCGAATATGGTATTCGAAGTTAGTAATCGAATATGGTATTCGAAAGTTAGTTAATCGAATATAGACATTCGAAAGGAGTTAATCGAATATGGTATTCGAAGTTAGTTAATCGAATATGGTATTCGAAGTTAGTTAATCGAATATGGTATTCGAAAGTTAGTTAATCGAATATGGTATTCGAAGTTAGTTAATCAAATATGGTATTCGAAAGTTAGTTAATCGAATATAGACATTCGAAAGGAGTTAATCGAATATAGTATTCGAAAGTTGGTTAATCGAATATAGACATTCGAAAGGAGTTAATCGAATATGGTATTCGAAGTTAGTTAATCGAATATGGTATTCGAAGTTAGTTAATCGAATATGGTATTCGAAAGTTAGTTAATCGAATATGGTATTCGAAGTTAGTTAATCGAATATGGTATTCGAAAGTTAGTTAATCGAATATAGACATTCGAAAGGAGTTAATCGAATATGGTATTCGAAAGTTAGTTAATCGAATATAGACATTCGAAAGGAGTTAATCGAATATGGTATTCGAAGTTAGTTAATCGAATATGGTATTCGAAGTTAGTTAATCGAATATGGTATTCGAAAGTTAGTTAATCGAATATGGTATTCGAAGTTAGTTAATCGAATATGGTATTCGAAAGTTAGTTAATCGAATATAGACATTCGAAAGGAGTTAATCGAATATGGTATTCGAATGTTAATTAATCGAATATGTTATTCGAAAGGGGTTAGTCAAATAGAGTTAACCAGTTAGAGTTAATCAGTTAGAGTTAACCAGTTGGAGTTAATTAGTTAGAGTTAATCGATTAGAGTTAAAACGAACTAGAGTAAATCAAGTGTAGTTATTTGAGATAGAGTTAATCAAACATAGTTATTCAGGATAAGTTGCCATCTCGTACGACTACTAGCGTAATTCGTAGGGCTGTAAATAGCCTAAGGCGGTCGGATGTTTCCTGAGGGAATCAGGTGTAACCATTTGTGATCGCTGCGATCTAGATCAAACGAATGGAGTTAAATCGAATATTAGTTATTCGATAGGAGTTAATCAAGTTGAGTTAATTAAACCATGTTAGTCGAGCCTAGTTAATCAAATCGAATCGGTCGAACCAAGTTAGTCGAGTTAGTCGAGTTAAGTTCGTCGAGTTAAATTAATCGATGTTAGTTTCATCGGAAGGAGTTATCGATGTTAGTTCATCGAAAGGAGTTATCGATGTTAGTTCATCGAAAGGAGTTATCGATGTTAGTTCATCGAAAGGAGTTATCGATGTTAGTTTCATCGGAAGGAGTTATCGATGTTAGTTCATCGAAAGGAGTTATCGATGTTAGTTTCATCGAAAGGAGTTACCGATGTTAGTTTCATCGGAAGGAGTTATCGATGTTAGTTCATCGAAAGGAGTTATCGATGTTAGTTTCATCGGAAGGAGTTATCGATGTTAGTTTCATCGGAAGGAGTTATCGATGTTAGTTCATCGAAAGGAGTTATCGATGTTAGTTTCATCGAAAGGAGCTACCGATGTTAGTTTCATCGGAAAGAGTTATCGATGTTAGTTCATCGAAAGGAGTTATCGATGTTAGTTTCATCGTTGTTAGTTTCATCGAAGGGAGTTATCGATTATAGTTTAATCGAAGTGAGATTTTCAAATATGAGATATTTGAAAAGGAAGAGTTATCGAATATTAGTTATTCGAAGAGAGATTATCGAATATCGTTTATACGAGAAGGAGTTAATCGAATATAGGTTATTCGAAGAAGAGTTAATCAAATAAAGATTTCTCGAAGAGAGTTAATCGGCGAATTCGATTATATCGAATTCGGGAAAGTACTTATACTTTCCAGTGTTTAAATAGAGATTTATTTATTTATAAATAAATAAGTGTTAAGTTAATTATTCACTAATAAGAATAGAAGTTATAATTAAAGTTAGATAATTCGAAAGGAGGGATTATAACGTTATCGTTATAACCAATGTTTTAAATATAGAAGTGGATTAGTAAAATTGAATCCGAGAAAGGCGTAAAGAAGTTGTTAAAGATTAAAAGATAAACTTTGACCATTTCGAAGTTATAACGTTGTTCAGTTAAGGTCTGAGAGGTAATTATACCCCAATTTGAGTGACTTCCTTCTTAACTAAGAAATGGTAAGGTTTGATCGTAAAGGAGTTTTGGAAATGTTTTCCAAACGAGAATCAGAAATGTTATCTGATAAAAGAAAATAAGAATTTAGAATATAGGGAAATAGGAGATAAGTAAATAAATGAACTAAAGAGATTTATGTTAAATGATGTTTGTTCGATATAATTTCCATTTGGAAATAATATCGTTGTTTGCACACTTGTTTTTCTTTGATAGTTAACTCACCGACTATCGAAGTTTTGACCATTTTAACGTTGTTAATATGGAGAGACCGGTTGGATTATTTTCCATAGAACCACTCTGTATTGGCATAAGCGTCGCGAATCATATATGCCAAAGAAAATTGAAGATGGAGTAAAATGCAAGGGCTGTTGTATAAGTCTTAGATAACAGTGACTAAGATGGATATACGGAATAGTGCCTTCGGTTAGTCCAGTCCCAGGACAACTTGTATGGATGAAGGTCTGACAGAGTATATCCAATGGATCGCGTAATTTGATTTGTTCAAACGTATTCACGTTTGGTGGCGGAGGAATTCGTTTCTCTTAGCTGTATACCCGTGTTATTTTTGGATAGGTCAATTTGTGATTTGGCGGGTATGACGATGTGACATTCTAAGTGAATGAGGATGACTTGTATGAATGAATGCCTGACAGAGTATTTCCAGAAAGGTCACGTACCTTGATTTCTTCAACCGTACCAAGAGTGGAAGGGGAGAAGGAAACTTCTTTAGCTAACACGTAATGTACTGTTGTAGACGTCAATTAGTGATTTTCGATGGATCTGACAATGTGGCATTCGAAGTGAATCTGATGTAATGATAAAGCGTAGCTTCTAGCCTCATCATCCGGTAAATGACAGAAATCGGGCAGGCAGCATGGCTAAGTCGGTCGCACCGAAGTAGGGTGTATAATCACTTATCTAGAGAATATTCATTTGTTTCTTAAATCTATCAATGTTGTCCCATATATATACGGGAACGGTTGCTGATCCCAACCGTTGGTGATATACATTCGATACACTCAAGCGAAATGAGTGGTCGGTCATGTGTGGCTGAGTTACAAGATGTTCTTGTTGAACTCCATTGTATCGTTCCTAGAGTACACTGATCGGAAGGCGGTTCCATACCTTGTCATAGTTGGAAATCCATTATCCAATACGTGCTTGCGATTTTGATTGTATATTATATATGTAGAACGTGAGATGAAAGCGTTTCTGCTAGTTGATATCTATTTGTACATAGACATTATTATAATATCAAAAGGTTTTTGATATAAAGATATTTTAGATTCTCATAAGGGAAAAACCCGTTCCGTTCTGCGGCGTGGTCTTATGAGATATCGTTTACTTGTTCATATACCTGTTTAAACTGTTTTACTCATACCAGTCCCATGAATGACCCAGAGTTTATTTGTTTTGTTTTCCCTAAACTCTTGTGTGCCTAATTTTGTACGGGCAGTCAAGTAGTCAGGAATTTACAGATATAGTTGAAGAGCTGGAGCAGGAGGCTTCTGGATCATATAGCTATAGTTTATTTCTGCTGTGTTGTAAGTGTTGTACTCTGATAAGTGCTATTGTATACATAACTGTTATATTTCAAAGTTATGTTATCTATTATATGTTATTCGTTCCGCTGTGAGGTTCGTGTTACTCTGATGTTGTGTTCTTCTTCTTCTTCTATTCTAAGTTTCTATCTTATCTTTCCTCACCCTCTAATTTCTTTCAATAATTACCAGGATTTTTCGATGTTTTGGTTATCGACGTCGAGCTTACGTCGATAAACAAAGTCGCTCAAAATCCGGGTCGTTACAGTTCGGCTGAAGCGTCGTGAACACGAGGAAGAAGGTGTTCTTTTATTATTATTGTTATTTTATTAATTTAATATTTAATTTATGCGATCTTTAAAAATTAATATCTCTTTCATACGAGGTCTTATTGACGAACCGTCAGTTGCGTTGGACTCGTCTTTCCGAGATCTTCGCGATGGCGCAGACCAGAGCTGAATCCGAGACAGTCAAATTTTTAGCAAAAATCAAAGTGAGAATTCTAATTTTATTTAATTAATTATTAATTATTTTCTCGTGTTAAAAATGATTGTATTATCATGCTAATTCAGATCTGAAATGTCTGTGTTGTTTGAATTGTTAATTGTTGCTTGTTGTATGTTTTGTTGTTCATAATATGCTGAATCCACATTGGAATTTTACATATTTTTGAATTTATTTGCAGTTAGAGATTAGATCTAAAATTTGATCTAAATCATATTATATTCATATTTAAATCATACTTATTTCAGATCCAGTTGTAAAAATTTATTTTATGTTATTAAAACTTAATTCTTATTTTTCTGAAATGAACAATAGAATTGAAACAACAAATAAAACTCATTTTTATTTGTTGATATAACAAAAGAAATTGAACGACAAATAAAACATTATTTTTATTTGCTTATATTACAACGGAGACTAGTTAACAAATAAAATCTTATTTTATTTGTTTACTTTTCAACAGAATTTGGATGTCAAATAAAATATTATTTTTGTTGTTTATTTACAATAGAATTTGAACAACGAAAAAAAGATTACATTTTTAATGTGAATTTGTTTACATTAAGAAGAATGAAACAAAAAAAAATGTATTTTTAATGAGAATTTGTTTACATTAAAAAGAAGAACATATTCTTAATGTGAGTTTGTTACATTAAGAAGAGTGGATTAAAAAGCATATATTTTTAATATGGAATAGTTTCATTAAAAAGAATAAAATTAAAAGATTACATTTTTATGTAATCTTAGAATTGAAATTAAAGATTTGATTTTTATTGTCTACTGTTTTCAATAACAAGGATTGAAATAAAGGTCATATTTTGTTTGTCACTTTGATTTCAATAAAAGTTGTAACATTAAAAATCTCACAAATGTAAATATACATTTAAAATAAACTTGTTCTTTTATTTGCATTTACCAATGCAAATATACATTAAAATTAAACTTGTTCTTCTATTTGTATTTACTGATACAAAGATATATAAAATATATATTTACAGATACAGAGATATATAAAATTTGTTCTTTTATTAGCATTCACCAATGCAAATATATTTTGAAAATAAAATTTATTCCTTTATTTACGTTCACAAATGTAAATATACATTGAAATAAAATTTATCCTTTTATTTATATTCACAAATGTAAATATATGTTGAAATCCGAGTTTATCCTTTTATTTACATTCACCAATGTATAAATGCATAGAAATTAAAAAAAATTCTTTTATTTGCACTCATTAATGCAAATATATCTTGAAAGGAAAAGTTGTTCTTTTATTTGCATTCACAAATGCAAACAGTACATGAAAATAGAAAAAATTATATTTTTGTTTGCATTCTACAATGCAAACGAAACATAGAAAATAGAAAATACATTTTTATTTGTATTCTATCATGCAAATAAAACAAGTAGATAAAAATTACATTTTTTGTTTGCAACTTTAGCTACAAACAAGAAAATAAAAATTACATTTTTGTTTGCAAATTTAGATGCAAACAAATTTATTTAAAAACAATAGTTACATTTTTGTCGCATGATTTTAAATGCGAACAAAACATTAAAATAAAGGTTACATTTTTATTTATTTATTTACTTCACTTGATGTAAATAAACATAAAATAAGGAGTTGTTATTTTATTTACATTTCTTGATGTAAATAAAACTAGAAATTAAATATTACATTTTTATTTGCATTACTCAATGCAAATAAAACATGAGAATAAAAGATACATTTTCATTTGCAATCCTTAATGCAAATAAATTATGAAATGAAAAGTTATAATTTTTATTTACATTCCTCTATGTAAATAAACATCAAATTAAAAAGTTGAATCTTTATTTGCATTCTTTATTGCAAATAAAGAATGAAATGAAAAGTTATATTTTTTTTTTATTATTTGTATTCCCTATTACAAATGGAATTAAAGATTATATTCTTCTTCCCACTTATTTACAATGAAAGGAATTGAAATAAAGATTATATTTTTATCGCCATTTTAGATGCGATAAAAAGAATAGAAATAAAGATTACATTTTTATTGACATTTTACATGCGATAAAAAGAATAGAAATAAAAAGAGGCATTTTTATCGTCGTGTGATATATTGTGTATTACACTGCCATAGACAAGTCACCCGACTTGTTTATGTGATTGGGTCGATAATTTTTACACATCGCCCAAGTACACAAATAAATTTGTTATTTGTTTGTTGGATGAAACCCCACACGGGTGTTGGGACGAAAGTTAACATACACTAATCCCAATATTTAGTTGTATGTTGATCGTTAGATCGACAGGCTGCGATGAGCGTTATTATTTAATTTTAACGCTTACACAGTGGAATTTACACTCTAGATGTAAATGGATGACTTGATGATTGTACTATTATTGTTATATACATGATATGTGTGAAATCCATATAATCCAAATTATATGGTAAATGATTGGGCCACATTTCGATTCAGGTGTTCTCTTAAATAAGAATATTTTTACCTTAGAAATTCTTTTTATATAAAATATTTTAATTAAGTATATGTTAAGACAAAGAATATTTGTAAAAGATAAAGAATTTGTAATATAAAGCATACTTTTCATTTAGAGTCTTTATATAAAGAATATTTTTATGATTATTTTAAAATATGTTTTTAAAAGATTACTAGCATTTGCAATTATATTTTTTTTGTGATTATAAATAAATTGAGATGTGAAGTGGATTTATCGTGGACGATGTTTTAAACGACATTTGTCCTTTAATCCAATTTGCATTGAAATTATTATTTTGAATTTATAAATCTATTTTATAGATTTAAAAAGGCATTTTCCAACAATCAAATTTTTCCAATTTAATATATTAAATAGGAATTAAGTAGAAATTCGATTGGTAATAATCGAAATGGGCTTTTGTAAAAGAAGACCGATATTATATATGGAATTTAAGAGGCTTTGCCGTTATTCCATTTATATTATTAGTCCGATACAGAAATTTATATCGATTATGTATTGATTTGATTTCTGTGGAATTCCATATTTCGGAAATGGATTTATAAATTTTGTTTTCAGAATTTTATTTTTGATAAAATTAATGAGAATCTTTTAAAACTAATATCTTATTAAAAGAATATTATGAGTTGGAATGTGGCGTAATGTGTGATTTTCCAATATTTGCTTTTTAATCCCAAAATACGCGAGTTATTCAGAAAGACCGGGTTTAACCCATTCTGAATAATCATCACGACGATCAAGAGTCGAAAATGAAGACGGTGATTGAAGATCGAAGGTTTTCACATCGTTGGGATGATGATGACTGGTATCTTGAATTGGGATTGGCCTTCCAAGGCAAGGTATTTGGTGATGGTCGTCCAAACGCATTTGGAGATCGACGGGACGTTGTTTCGCTCAGACCCAGAGCGGACTTGTAAATGGATTGTGTGTCTGACATTGTATTCATTTCTGTTGTATTTGTTGAACGCTACTGATTATATATTTCTGTTTGGTGGTGAAGAATTTATTCTTTACTTATCACCCCTCTCTAAGACGTATGAGATTAGAGGTTATATATATATATATATATATATATATATATATATATATATATTGGTAGATGATCAATAATATGGCAGGGTCTGACAATGTGACATGCTAAGATGCAAATGATCAAGGCTTTGTTGAAAAGCAGGCCTTGTGGCTGGTGATCAAAGCATAGCCTGTTTAGGCATAGCTTTGTGTATAACGTGACTTCGCGAGCCTCACACCCCGGTGTAACACCCCGCCTCCGCTAGGGTCACTCGCAAAGGAATGCACTAGCTTTAGAGGGGCATTATTGGTAAACATGCACAGAAATATCACAAGACAGAACATATATAAATAGCGGAAGTAAAATCAAACTTTCATAACATGAATAAATAAGGTCTAAAGCCTTTTACATCAGAGTACATCAAAACCTGTCTTGCAATAGTAAAGAAGCATAAAGACTTTTTAATAAATTATTCCCCAAGTAAAACCGTAAAGTAGCCATAGCCAAGAGAAGTCCAAGCCATCCATGATGACCTTCAAGCAGAAGAAGTCCGAACTAAACAGCATTGTTTCCTCCCTGAAACCTGGGGAGGGGGGGGGGGGAAACGGAAGAAAAGAGGCGAAACAAAACGGGTCAGTCAAAAAGACTGAGTAAGTCCTATCTACTTCCAGTATAAAAACGGGTAAAGGTAACATGACATGCATAAACTGAAAGTAAACATAAGGATAACTACAAGATAGATAAACCAGGGTAGCCAGTTGAACTACTGCGGCAAGGTAAACTAAGGTATCATGATAAACTACGGTGTTGTGATAAGTCAAGGTATCACATCGTCAGATTTCTATCGAGTACATTATCCCAAGGTGTCTACCCCGTCTAACATCCCACGGTGTCTATTATGTATATTCTTCCTAGTTCTAACATGTATATTTGCTTTGCACCTCTCGTACTAGTATCCCTACCCGCGTCATGTGTTAACCATGAATGTCCCGTGCTCAAAGTCGTGTAATGGTCCATGTCAACCTAATATCGCATATATAGGTTACTCAAATCATATGTTTCTTTCCATGTATATAAGTTCAGTCCTTTGCCGTACCTCGTACGGGCTTCCTCATGTCGTATTATCCTTGAAATCGTTTGGACTGTCACCCTTGTTCTAGCTAGGCTCTTCCATATGAATCATCGTTTGAACTACTAGGACTTACGCCACCTAGCACCACTAGGGATTACGCTTACCTATTGCACGCTTTCGTATTTCGGTTTGGGTTAAACCACCTAGGCCACTAGGGATTACGCTAACCCTCAACCGCGCCCTTTTTCCCACGCATTCATCGTGAATCGTTTTTCTATAACTGTATGCACATGTATCACATCGTGCCATCCGAGTCCTGTCACAGGGCAAAACAAGAAATACAGGACTCAGTCGGGAGCTTTAGATTTATCTGCCGATGCAAATACTAAGGTCTGCTTTTCTACACGTGGCTATGGTCCCACGAGACCCCTCCCTCAACTAGTGAAAGGCAACACAAGAGAAAATCTTGCATGAGAACTACACTCCGGCCAGCCCACATCCTACGGCCTACCTCACCCATAATTAGATAGCAAATTATGGTCTGTTGGGTGTTCCCTGCCTTTCCATACGTACACGCTTGACTCAAGATGGTAGATGATCGATGAACTTGCTATCTTGGGCACCTTATGTATTCGTCGACTCACTGCTATCCACCCCAGTCTTTAGGTCGCTTGCATAGCAACCAAGGCATATTCTTGGTTCTTCTACCGCAGACCTCAACCTCTCGTGAGCCTAGTATAATGACCTGGCAGCTCACAGAGGGATCCCAAGAATATCCTCATGTTCCCCGAAGCCGCTGCTTCGTTACCCAGTTCGTTGGAGCCTTTATCTAAATCAGATAGCCTGCTCCTACACGTATACTTAAACGATAACCTACCGTATCGGGTTACTCATCTATCTAAGAGGTGGTCCACATTTCCTTGGCTAAGGATTATTACTTAGTTTCCCTTAACTAAGGTTTACCACTTAGCCTTATTTCCATAATCCTTGTTAACTATGGTTATTTACCTAATCCCCCGAATTAGGGTTTATCTAATGGGTTAGGTGTCACTTAAGTTCATAACTTAGCCCGTCTACAAACCATGCCAAAATTGGCTAAGTATCCAAGTCCAAGACTTAACCCTACAAACCATGTGTCTAGTTGGCTAAGTATATTAAGCAATCCATAACTTAACCTCGTCTAATTATCATTTTAGATTGGTTAATTATATAAATTAACTCGACCTGGTCAAATTACCGAGTCAAATCGGTCAAGCGTATTCAAGTGATTCGTGACTTAGCCTTATCATGTTTTCACGTTAGATTGGTTAAGTATAGGTTAACTTAACCTCATCAAATTAACGAGTTAGATTGGTTAAGTATAGGTCACTTAACCTCATCAAATCGTCGTGTTAAATTAGTTAAGTGTTTAACTTAACCCCATTAAATTACCAAGTTAAGTTGGTTAAGTATGGGTTACTTGACCTCATTGAATTACCAAGTTTAAATTGGTTAAGTGTTTAACTTAACCCCATCGAATTACCGTGTTTAGATTAGTTAAGTGTGGATTACTTAACCCCATCTAATTACCGTGGTTAGGTTAGTTAAGTCTTAATTACTTAACCCCATCTAATTACCAAGTCGGATTGGTTAAGTGTAAATTACTTAACCTCATCCCCTAATCATCTAGCATGGTTAAGTGTCATTAAGAAATCAAGTCCGGTCCCACTTAACCTACCCATTCGTGTCATATCGGTTAAGTGTCATTAGTCAAATTTACTTAACCTTATCATGTGGCATTAATTTAATTAATGCACTCTTAACCTCTCACATTAGACCTTGTTGTGGTTACTAGTTAAGCCGGGCGGGTCCGGGTAGATTTACACCACAACCTAGTCTAACCTCGGGTCTTAAGCGCGACATGACCAACTTCTCACATTGGGTCCTATTGTTTGCAACTACTAGTTAGGCCGGTCGGTTCCGGGTAGTTTTACTTGCAAACTCAACCCAACCTCGAGTTGGCCACACTTATATTATCTAAGTTCATCATGTTTCCAAAACATGTTACAAGTTTTTCAAGCATTTGGGTAGACCTAACTTAATAGGTAAATTCCCAAAGGGTAGACCTAACTTAATAGGTAAATTCCCAAGCTCATGTTTTTATGCATACTTACATGTCAACTTCCATGTTATCTTTCAAGTCATATTTTCAAGTATAAACACATGTCATATTCAAGTTAAGATTTCGCGACATGTTCATGTTTATCTAACTACCCAAAATCGTGTTTTCCCAACGCAAGCAAAGCGAGTCAACATAGTAAGGATACTATGTCACATATTGGTCTCAAAACATGCATGATGCCAAAAAGGGCTTGGCTTCCACATGCATAACATCATAAAGGGATTGGCCATAAACATGCATAGTGTCATAAGGTAATTTGGCCACAAACATGCATATTATCAAAAAGGGTTTGGCCATAAACATGCACAACTTAAAAGAGGGGATTGGCCACGAGCATGCATAATCTCATAAAGGATTTGGCCACAAACTTGCATGTTAGCATAAGGGGTTTGGGTTCATAAACATACATAAGCCCCAAAATCTTGTCTTAGCCAATGTTTCACACGTAAAGTGGTTCCTAAAGGTTCATGCTAGCATTTCATGCATAAAGATCCAAACTTGCAAGTTAAACTAGGTTATGCATAGCATGAGAGGCATGATTAAGTCACTCACATGGCCTAAAATCATAAACATGAACACAAGAGGCAAGGTAAGGTTCATATAGGTTCGCATAATCATGTTTAGCCTCATTTTATCCCATGTCATTATCAAACTACCGTTTCCATCTAAAAGTAGCTAGAACTTACATAGTTAGGCCTAGGGAAAGAAGTATGAATCATCTTGGCTAAGAAAGGTGCCTCCTTTGTAGAAGAATCGTCATGGAACTCGCATAGCAATGTTGATTTGGCCTTGATTTGGTGTAGCAAGCTTGCACCTTTTGATTTGAACTTGATTTGGATGCATAGGCTCTAGGGATTTGAGATGGAGGCCATGAGAGTAGAAATTTGGCCATAGTTTAGTTACATGAGTGAATAATGAGGGTTTAGGGGTAGGTTTAGGGTCTTTTTATAGAGATTAGGATAGTTTTAGGCCCTTAGATTAACCCTAGGACCAACCCGAACCGTCAGATTTCAAACCAGGCCCAAAAACCTAGCCAAGATAGAAAATAGGTGCACCAGATCAGAATCAGCCGACAGGGCAAGTCGACAGCCCTGTCGACATGCCTGTCGACATGCCTGTCGACTTGTCTGGGCGGGAATTTTCCCGCCTGGCCCATTTCTGCATGTTTCGAAATTCAAATTTCCCGAGAACTTCTTTGGGCCTTATCCGGGTCATACGGACTCCGATTTTCGAAAACGCAGACTCTATTTCGCGTATTTTTCCGAGACGAACGCAATGGCATAGCCCGTTTTACTTGATTCAGAATTTAAAATTAAATTCTGCCTTGATTCTCGTTTTAACATGTTATCGAAAAATACGGGTTGTTACATTCTCCCCACCTTTTAGGATTTCGTCCCCGAAATCTCCAAGTTAGGAAGAACATATCCTACCATCCATCATCCATCTACTCAAAACATCATCCACAAGCAACCA
The DNA here is from genome assembly GCA_030737875.1 of Allium sativum. Classification (NCBI taxonomy): domain Eukaryota; kingdom Viridiplantae; phylum Streptophyta; class Magnoliopsida; order Asparagales; family Amaryllidaceae; genus Allium; species Allium sativum. The sequence goes on along the minus strand of CM060921.1, from coordinate 524,664,181 downwards.
TTGTCCTTAGATGATTTCTAATGCTGTATGAATATATGCAAAACGTGTGTGTACATGTTCCTTAGCTAATGCTAATGATCAGGCCTGAATAATCTTTCTAATGCAAAATATGTATAGTGCCATGAATCCAACGTGTATGCAAATAGTCCTAGTCATATAGATACTATATGCGTGCACAAACATTCATCCATATGCAACGTCCACATGGTAACACATTTAATTTCATCCATAAACAAGTATAAATACTCGTGCATATGCAATATGAAATGTGACCGAGTCGAGCTAATATTTAATGTAAATTCGCGCATCCACGAGCAACCACTTGCAACCATTTGCAACCATATCAACCATAACATGTTTCAAATACATGTTTACATCCACAGGGTTCTACCTAAGATTCCCTAAAACAGGGTCGAGAAGATAAACAAAACAAACTCCGTACGGGGTTTGTAACAGAGACAGGACCGAGAGGATATCCATAAAAGATAGCCTACAAGCAAGCTCAACAGAAAAACAGGGGTCGAGGATATATTCCCAAAAGAGATATCATGCACGTATTTAGTCTTCAGTCTCCTGAGTCGCATTACCTTGAGCTTAGTTCCATCGTGCCTTGACCGCCCCTTTTACTTCACGATTTCGCAGCTTCTTATTTCCTGTTTCCATAACATGAGTTGGAACTCATTTCCTCGTCGCCTCTCGTTCCACTTGCACTTATTCTCTTTCTAGAATACTTGGCGCAAACAGGACTGCGTACACATTATTCCACGCGAGCCCTCAAAATTCACTAGTGAATCCTGGGCCTTGTTCCATAAGGTATTCCACGTAGAAAAACTTTTTCTTGAAAGTAAACAAGTTACCGTGCGCACTTACTAGGGTAATTCCCATAACCCATACATAATCGAAGTAAACCATCCGTCTTATTAGCGAACACCATTCGATCGGGTTTCTAATTTCCAACAAAGGCATCTAGGGATCCTAAGTAACTAATCAATGACAGAACCCAAAAGGTTACGCGATACTTCAAGGGTATTACCAAAGCAAGCCAAGAGTCTCCTTCTAAAACCGAGAGTGGCACCCCTTACTGGATAACCACTTCATCCCTAGAATCCATCCACAACTTATAAACATAAGCATTATTTCCAAGCTCAACACTCGATATAGACATTCTCAAATCCAAACAAGCCATGAGTAAATGGACCGATCTTCCAATAGGACTTGAGACAAAAACGGGATCCTCTACTACGCTAGTACTAAGGTGCAGAGACTCAACTATCGAAGCGGACTTAAAAGATGCGGTGATCAAAACAAAGTCCCGACAGGATGATAGAGAAGAAAAGCTAAACCTTTAACAAGATCGTTACCCTCCTTCTGAGGTACCCTAGAAATGAGAGCATACTATTGCCCTCCGAATGATCTTGTCCTTGTCCCATAATACTTAACTATCCGCCCCGTTTTACCATGCTAAAGGTACTCTCTCGTCATGGGTTTCATTGTTCATCTCTCTCCCTCCTTTGAGGACTAAGCCATACCAACAAGTTGCTCATCCTTAAGCTCGTATCCTTTATCCTTCTTTTTCACGATCCTTTCTTATAACGCGGTCACTGGTCTCTCGAGAACCACCTCCATCGTACGGGAAACACTTACGCAGTTAGAAAGACTAGTCGCAGTCAAAACCACTGTGACTACAGATGGAGGAAAGAAAGGAAAAGAGATTCAATCAAGGAAACAAGGATAATGCTAATGGCCTTTGGGGAATAGCCTTTTTCTTTTAAAAGAAAATTTTCTTGAAAAATGCTTCTTTGTAAACGATTTTCAAATAGTTTTCAGAAGGTCTTTAAAAACTTTTGCCCAGTCTGGTAACCTTCTGCTCTGATACCAAATGTAACACCCCGCCTCCGCTAGGGTCACTCGCAAAGGAATGCACTAGCTTTAGAGGGGCATTATTGGTAAACATGCACAGAAATATCACAAGACAGAACATATATAAATAGCGGAAGTAAAATCAAACTTTCATAACATGAATAAATAAGGTCTAAAGCCTTTTACATCAGAGTACATCAAAACCTGTCTTGCAATGGTAAAGAAGCATAAAGACTTTTTAATAAATTATTCCCCAAGTAAAACCGTAAAGTAGCCATAGCCAAGAGAAGTCCAAGCCATCCATGATGACCTTCAAGCAGAAGAAGTCCGAACTAAACAGCATTGTTTCCTCCCTGAAACCTGGGGGGGGGGAACGGAAGAAAAGAGGCGAAACAAAACGGGTCAGTCAAAAAGACTGAGTAAGTCCTATCTACTTCCAGTATAAAAACAGGTAAAGGTAACATGACATGCATAAACTGAAAGTAAACATAAGGATAACTACAAGATAGATAAACCAGGGTAGCCGGTTGAACTACTGCGACAAGGTAAACTAAGGTATCATGATAAACTACGGTGTTGTGATAAGTCAAGGTATCACATCGTCAGATTTCTATCGAGTTGTGGTGGTACCGATTGAGCCGTACAGAGGAGGGGCTGGCAAAATTTTTCGAAAATTTAAAGTGTTAGAAAATTTTCGATATTTTTGAAAATATTTTATTCACAGTATTGAATTGGTTTCTAATTTAATATAAAATTGGATTTGAAATTAATAAGTTTATAACATTCTTTCTTACCTTAGCAATTTCGAGGACGAAATTATTTTAAGGGGGGAAGAATGTAACGACCCGCATTTTTGGCCGTCAAATATTTAATTTAATTTATTTATTTTAAATATTATATCAGGAATATTAATGGAATTTAATATTTAATTAATTATAAAAAACGAAGTTGAACGTTATAATTTATATATAATATAAATTCGAGCTCGAAAATGGCGTGCAGTTCGTGAAATGAACTTTTGAACTTCAACTGAGAATACAGGATTCGATATAAGTCGGATTTCTGTGAAACAAGGCACGTTGGGACCGTATTGACGATAGCTTTCATATGAAAGAGAAAAATCCAGATTTCGTGTTATGTATTGCGAGTTATGGCCAAATCAAATTTTGAAATAGTCGCTATGGAAAACCGTTATTTAATTATAAGCCTTTAAAGTAGCCGTTTTGCAAACGGACTCTGTTTTCGACGAAACCAGTTCCGTTGAGTTCGTATCGTCAATTAGAGTCAGGATATGTATATAGTTTGTTATTTTTAGAGATCGAGAAATTTGGCGTTAAAAGGGGTATTGCGGTTCAGGGTAAAAACAGCCTACCGGGGCAACAGTCTCAGAATGCGACGAAATTAGTGCCATTGGGTTCGTATCGAAAAGTTATTGTCGATGTTCGCAGTTTCAAGTGGATTTGATTTATCTGGTGACCGTGGAAAAATTAAACGTGTGTTCATTTCCGGTTTCATAAAGGAAATTTTTTCATACGACCTCGGATTTCGACGAAACTTGTCCCATTGGGTCCGGAATATCGTTTTACATCAGGAAAAGCCTTTTTATCAGTAGACAGAAATCGTATGTAGTGGTTTCTAATAAGATTTCTCCGCATCAAAGTTTTATACATTATAATATGAATATTTCTATCCCACCACTCCACTTTTCTTCATTCTTTTGCTTACGTACTTCCAGTAGCTTGCGCCCCACATTTCTCAATTACTTGCATCCCAATCTTCTGCGAACCGTGATAGTCACGTATCATCTCGAGAACAAGACCAATTTAGTACAGCAGACCTATTCTAATATCATGTCCACTGATCCACCAACATGTATCGTCTCATCAACAAATGAAAACTCTTTCCCATGTGTCTCTGCAAACTACCACATCAGTGAAGAACCTTGCCGACCAAGGTTTAGTGATTCAACCAGCTACCCTAAGTCCTATTGAGTGGACATTGCTCTAAATCCAGTCATCCTGTCGCCTATATATATACATGCCTTACTGCCTATTTCTTTTGGTCTAAACAAACACTCTCACCCATTTATTAAATTAAAAACACTCTCACACCTTTCGTTCAGCCACACTGTCAGCGGAGCGTGCCTTGGCTGAAGCAACTGAAGGCTGTGATGAGCGAAGGAGGGGACTGTGCTGGAGAGTTGTGGCGGCAGCAAATTGGATAGCATTCAAAAGGAAAAATGGCCCATGAAGTTGGATGACGCGAGCTCGGGTCTGTCCAGAACGAAGACAAGCATTAGGGAACTAAACGCGACCGTATACTAGGGTGGCTGGAGCTTCTTCGTGGAGCATAACGAAGAGACAGTTGGGCCATTCAGTTGAAAAAAAAAAAAAAAAAGAAGGGCGGAGGGACTTTGAACTGGAAGTGGTGAAGGGAAGTAAAGCAGAAGGAGATGGATGTGGTGCAGTTCATGGCAGACGTGTGGCATGGGCAGCGTTGGGTTCGGGGGAGACATGAGGGGGTTTTCAAGTGAGTCGGTTGGACGTTGATACGGGTTTTAAGAGAGAAAAGGGAAAGGCTGAACGAATTGGGTCCTGGTACCGTGACTTCAAAGAAGAATAGAAACAAGGATAATCGTTCTCGAAGAAGCGATTGTTGGTCGTTTTTTTTTTAATTCAATGTCAACGTGCGAACTGAAACCCAACATTGGCAGAGTGGAACATCATTTTGGAAGATGGAGCAATTCGGTTATTCAGAAAAAAATGGAAAGGGCTTGGTACCAGATCTGAAACCGTAACTTAGCTTTCTTTAGTTAGGTAATTAAAGACCTATCAGTATGATTAACCAATTTAAATCATATTAAAGTCTATTTAACTATTCCTGTGTCAAATGCCTGACAGGATAGAAACCGAAAGTTGAATAAAAGGAGCGAAGTAAATGAGTTATTGTGGAGCAAAGTGAATACCGTGAATAGTGGATCAGTAAAGGAAAGGGGCACGTAAGAGGGTTGAGGACAAAGTCATACAAAGAAAGACCTAAGCAGGCGGCCCGTTAATTCTAAGAAAAAAATTGGACGGACAAGGTTGCACTAGAACCATCATACCGAATACTACGCTGTGAAAAAGATTGGGACGACTTTGGAATCAACTGGATTCTTTTTGTTAAATTAAACACTTGTTTAATTTAACCGAGATCAGCTGTTTAGACAGCGTATCAACTCAAGGTGAGTTAAACTCACTCAGTTACTTTTTTTATATTGGGTGTTTTTATTTTGTGTGTTCTGCTTGCCAATGGTTGACTGCTTTGCTAGTTATCTTTTCTAACTGTTGATTTAACTGATGAAATTAAACTGTGTTTAATTTCAGTGAAATACCAAGTCGTTATATTTTTAACGATTGGTTCCAATAAAGGTGACTCACCTTGGTTGGTCACGTTTATTTATAAACGTGTTTAAATGATTGAAATGATTGAATTGTGTGTGATTGATGTTAAATGGCCGTTATTTGTTGTTATCAGTTAAACAAAACTGAATAGTCTGATTTGAGATAACCGTTGTGATTACAGGGACGAACAGGTTGGAGGGATCCAACCGGATTCCTCAAAATGTATTTTTATTTTCATATTCTCATATATGAACTGATCTGTTTGTATGATTGATTTGATGGTTGATTATTGAATGTTCAACATCTGTTAGTTTAAAACCAATAGGTGGTATTGGTTAAGTGTTTGGCAGAGTATGGCCTTTAAAAATAAATCGGTTTATAGATATGGATTCGCTGTTAGGTGAGTCGATAAAAGTGAAGTTATAAAGTTTATTTTATAACTGGACTCAGATCTTGAAATATATTATTTGAATAAAGTATAAAAGGGAATTAAATAAATATTTTATTTATTTAAGACCTTGATTTATGGTTGGGTTATTTTATAAAGTATATGCTGATGTTAATCAGATTTTCAAGTATGAAGATAAGAAATGAATTGAAAGGGTTAAACTTTGATCATTGTTTTAGAAAACAAATAATTAGAATTTATTTAAATTAATTATATTTTTAATTAATTTAAAGCGAGGATTGTTGAAATCGGTTATTGAGATAATCAAGTTTGTGAGTTAATTAACTCGACCGTTTGGAATTAGAATTTGTGTATCAAGTTAATGTGTTTTGACTAAAATAGTTAAATGAATATTGCTTGAATTTAAATAAGGGTTTAAAAGGGGTTTAATATTTAATTTAGTTAATAAAGGGATTAACTACTAAAGTAGTTAAAGTTTGGAATAAGTTATTATTTTAATTAATGATAAAGTTAGGAATATATTTTTATATGGGAATTCATTTAAAAAGGTTACCGAATGTGAGATGCAAGCCAATTGAATGGTGAAAGGAAATAAACGTACTCAATTATATGAATTAAGTGAAAGGAGATTACGATGAAAGGGTTTATTATAAACCAGAGTTATAAATGGAATTTTGGCATTGATTATAATTGATATTTATCTGAGGATAAGACCGTTGTTTGATCAAGGTCTGAGAGGTAATTAAAATACCCCAACTTGAACAACGTCGGGATTATCTGAAGATAATATTAGTTGGTAATCGTAAGAGACGTTAGTAAATATGTTTTGAAAATCTAAACAGCGATTTTAGCGCTATTGGTATAAAATATATGTTTTATGAATCTAATAGCGATTTTAGCACTGTTGCTATGGTAAATGTTTTGTAAACCTAAATAGCGATTATAGCGCTGTTGTTTTGTAAATCTCAATAGTGTTATAACGCTATTGTTATAACATATGTGCTATAAATTTCTTTGTTAAAAACTAATGGATTTCCGAATTTAAAGGATGATTGGAAGGAAGATTTAAGTGGGAAATTGAATATAGTTATTCGAGCTAGAGTTAGTTAAACATAGTTTTTCCAAGATGAATGCCATTTCGTACGACTGCTAGCGTAATTCGCAGGGCTGCAGATAGCCTACAGCGGTCGGATGTTTCCTGAGGGAATCAGGCGTAACCATTGTTACCGCTGTGATCTAGGGTCAAGCGAATGGTTTTAAGTCGAGTATCAGTTAATCAATTAGAGTTAATCGATTTGAGTTAAATCGAATTAGAGTATTTCAAATATCGTATATTTTGAATGTTAAAAGAGCTAGAAGTTTTAGTTTAACAAAAGTAAATCAGTTTAATTAAAGGCCAAGTGATGTTGAATACTGATCCAGTGAACTCATTGGAGTGTCATGATTGAAACACTGTATATTTTGATAGTTAAAACACCGACTATCAAATCTGGCCAATACGATTGTTGGTATGGAAAGACCGGGATCGAATTTATATTCGAAAACCATTCTGACCAACAAATACGTGAAGATCTCAGAAGGTGATCGAGATGGAGCATTGAAGACCGTGGATTTTCATAAACGGAAGAACCACTAATATTCTCTGCCTGGCAAGCCGAGATAAGCTGTGATTCTGTCGTGGTTGGAATCAACGGGTTGCAAGGACTTCTCGCTACTGATCCATGGGGTGATTCCTATATTGGATGCGGTAGGAGAGTGCCTTCGGTTCATCCTGTTCCTGGATGACGTATATGGACGAATGTCTGACAGAGTATTTCCAAAGGGTCACGTACGTTGATTTCTTCAAACGTACGATAGTTGTTGGCAGGGAATCGCCGTTCTCTTAGCTTACTGCTAGAGTATTTTTGTGGACGTCAATTAGTGATATCTGACGGATCTGACAATGTGGCATTCAAAGTGAATGATGACCAGATGTTCAAAAGCTAATCTAAGCCTCAAGCCTCATCAACCGGGAAATGACAAAAATCGGGCAGGCAGCATGGCTATGTGGGTCGCTCCCATTAGGGTGTATGATCACCTATCTAGAGGAAATCCTATTTGCTTCTTAAATCTATATTTCGATGCTGTCCCTTTTCGGGCAGACGGTTGCTGATCCCAACCGTCGGTGGTATACATTCGATACACTCAAGCGAAATGAGTGGTCGGTCATGTGAGGGCCGGGTTGCAAGAAGTTCTTGTTGAACCCAGTGTATTCGTCTCTAGAGATACACTATCGGAAGGTGGACCCATACCTTGTCAAGTTGGAATCCAATACCCAATAAGCGCCCGCGGTTTTGATTGTATACTATATATGTGGAGCGTGAGATGCAAGCGTTCCACTAGATTTCTATTTACTTGTATTTAGACATTATCATAATATCAGACAAGATATTGGTTTCAAAAATGTTTTGGGTTATCGTAAGGTAAAAACCGTCCGTGTTTATGTGTGGATTTGGTCTTACGATTATCCTTTTCTTTTGAAAAGGTTTTGAACTTTAAAATCATGCTTGGATGGTTCACCCTTATTACTGTGCGAGTTTATCTCACTCTGGTTCACCAGACTGACCCGGTGTTTTGTAAATGCTCGGGTTAGACCGGGTTGTACAGGTTCAGGTTATCGTCTGCTGTGAAGAGACGAGCTGGAAGAGTCCAGACATATGATATTATTATTATTCCGCTGTGTGTTATATGAGGACAGCTTAGTATCACTGTCCAGATGTGTACTCTGATATTGTAAGTATTTCAAAAGCTTTCAATAAAGGTTATTTCTATATTATATTTTGTTCCGCTGCGATGTGAGACTCTGTGTTGTGTTGTGTTCTTCTTCTTCTTCTATTCTAATATTTCTATCTTATCTATTCTCACCCTCTAACTTCTTTCTATTAATGATCTGGAATGTTCGATGTCTGAATGGTCAACATGGTAATTTGATGTTGATTTTCGGAGTCGAAAAGCCCGGTTCGTTACATATATAAGTTCAGTCCTTTGCCGTACCTCGTACGGGCTTCCTCATGTCGTATTATCCTTGAAATCGTTTGGACTGTCACCCTTGTTCTAGCTAGGCTCTTCCATATGAATCATCGTTTGAACTACTAGGACTTACGCCACCTAGCACCACTAGGGATTACGCTTACCTATTGCACGCTTTCGTATTTCGGTTTGGGTTAAACCACCTAGGCCACTAGGGATTACGCTAACCCTCAACCGCGCCCTTTTTCCCACGCATTCATCGTGAATCGTTTTTCTATAACTGTATGCACATGTATCACATCGTGCCATCCGAGTCCTGTCACAGGGCAAAACAAGAAATACAGGACTCGGTCGGGAGCTTTAGATTTATCTGCCGATGCAGATACTAAGGTCTGCTTTTCTACACGTGGCTATGGTCCCACGAGACCCCTCCCTCAACTAGTGAAAGGCAACACAAGAGAAAATCTTGCATGAGAACTACACTCCGGCCAGCCCACATCCTACGGCCTACCTCACCCATAATTAGAACTACACTCCGGCCAGCCCACATCCTATCTCGGGCACCTTATGTATTCGTCGACTCACTGCTATCCACCCTAGTCTTTAGGTCGCTCGCATAGCAACCAAGGCATATTCTTGGTTCTTCTACCGCAGACCTCAACCTCTCGTGAGCCTAGTATAATGACCTGGCAGCTCACAGAGGGATCCCAAGAATATCCTCACGTTCCCCGAAGCCGCTGCTTCGTTACCCAGTTCGTTGGAGCCTTTATCTAAATCAGATAGCCTGCTCCTACACGTATACTTAAACGATGACCTACCGTATCGGGTTACTCATCTATCTAAGAGGTGGTCCACATTTCCTTGGCTAAGGATTATTACTTAGTTTCCCTTAACTAAGGTTTACCACTTAGCCTTATTTCCATAATCCTTGTTAACTATGGTTATTTACCTAATCCCCCGAATTAGGGTTTATCTAATGGGTTAGGTGTCACTTAAGTTCATAACTTAGCCCGTCTACAAACCATGCCAAAATTGGCTAAGTATCCAAGTCCAAGACTTAACCCTACAAACCATGTGTCTAGTTGGCTAAGTATATTAAGCAATCCATAACTTAACCTCGTCTAATTATCATTTTAGATTGGTTAATTATATAAATTAACTCGACCTGGTCAAATTACCGAGTCAAATCGGTCAAGCGTATTCAAGTGATTCGTGACTTAGCCTTATCATGTTTTCACGTTAGATTGGTTAAGTATAGGTTAACTTAACCTCATCAAATTAACGAGTTAGATTGGTTAAGTATAGGTCACTTAACCTCATCAAATCGTCGTGTTAAATTAGTTAAGTGTTTAACTTAACCCCATTAAATTACCAAGTTAAGTTGGTTAAGTATGGGTTACTTGACCTCATTGAATTACCAAGTTTAAATTGGTTAAGTGTTTAACTTAACCCCATCGAATTACCGTGTTTAGATTAGTTAAGTGTGGATTACTTAACCCCATCTAATTACCGTGGTTAGGTTAGTTAAGTCTTAATTACTTAACCCCATCTAATTACCAAGTCGGATTGGTTAAGTGTAAATTACTTAACCTCATCCCCTAATCATCTAGCATGGTTAAGTGTCATTAAGAAATCAAGTCCGGTCCCACTTAACCTACCCATTCGTGTCATATCGGTTAAGTGTTATTAGTCAAATTTACTTAACCTTATCATGTGGCATTAATTTAATTAATGCACTCTTAACCTCTCACATTAGACCTTGTTGTGGTTACTAGTTAAGCCGGGCGGGTCCGGGTAGATTTACACCACAACCTAGTCTAACCTCGGGTCTTAAGCGCGACATGACCAACTTCTCACATTGGGTCCTATTGTTTGCAACTACTAGTTAGGCCGGTCGGTTCCGGGTAGTTTTACGTTGCAAACTCAACCCAACCTCGAGTTGGCCACACTTATATTATCTAAGTTCATCATGTTTCCAAAACATGTTACAAGTTTTTCAAGCATTTGGGTAGACCTAACTTAATAGGTAAATTCCCAAAGGGTAGACCTAACTTAATAGGTAAATTCCTAAGCTCATGTTTTTATGCATACTTACATGTCAACTTCCATGTTATCTTTCAAGTCATATTTTCAAGTATAAACACATGTCATATTCAAGTTAAGATTTCGCGACATGTTCATGTTTATCTAACTACCCAAAATCGTGTTTTCCCAACGCAAGCAAAGCGAGTCAACATAGTAAGGATACTATGTCACATATTGGTCTCAAAACATGCATGATGCCAAAAAGGGCTTGGCTTCCACATGCATAACATCATAAAGGGATTGGCCATAAACATGCATAGTGTCATAAGGTAATTTGGCCACAAACATGCATATTATCAAAAAGGGTTTGGCCATAAATATGCACAACTTAAAAGAGGGGATTGGCCACGAGCATGCATAATCTCATAAAGGATTTGGCCACAAACTTGCATGTTAGCATAAGGGGTTTGGGTTCATAAACATACATAAGCCCCAAAATCTTGTCTTAGCCAATGTTTCACACGTAAAGTGGTTCCTAAAGGTTCATGCTAGCATTTCATGCATAAAGATCCAAACTTGCAAGTTAAACTAGGTTATGCATAGCATGAGAGGCATGATTAAGTCACTCACATGGCCTAAAATCATAAACATGAACACAAGAGGCAAGGTAAGGTTCATATAGGTTCGCATAATCATGTTTAGCCTCATTTTATCCCATGTCATTATCAAACTACCGTTTCCATCTAAAAGTAGCTAGAACTTACATAGTTAGGCCTAGGGAAAGAAGCATGAATCATCTTGGCTAAGAAAGGTGCCTCCTTTGTAGAAGAATCGTCATGGAACTCGCATAGCAATGTTGATTTGGCCTTGATTTGGTGTAGCAAGCTTGCACCTTTTGATTTGAACTTGATTTGGATGCATAGGCTCTAGGGATTTGAGATGGAGGCCATGAGAGTAGAAATTTGGCCATAGTTTAGTTACATGAGTGAATAATGAGGGTTTAGGGGTAGGTTTAGGGTCTTTTTATAGAGATTAGGATAGTTTTAGGCCCTTAGATTAACCCTAGGACCAACCTGAACTGTCAGATTTCAAACCAGGCCCAAAAACCTAGCCAAGATAGAAAATAGGTGCACCAGATCAGAATCAGCCGACAGGGCAAGTCGACAGCCCTGTCGACTGTAAAGACCCGTAACTTCCCCGTAAAGGAAAGTGTTGGATAGTTCGAGAATAAACCACAACAGAACACATACAGAAGAACGTTTCATTGTATATTACAACAATGCATCAGATTACAAGAATATACAGAGTATAAATGAATATTACACAGAAATATCAGAGATTTAAATTACATTTAAATACATAGCAGCGGAAAATAATACAATACACAACTAGAATGAGATATACGGATACAAAGCTTTCCGGATATCGTTCCAGCTGTAAACCAGGATCCTGTGAATATAAATCTGCAAAACCAAAACTACTAGCTGCCCGTGTCAAAATAAGGGCACCCAGAGTTTAGGTTAAAACAATAAACTCCAGGTCAGTCATGTGACTGGTGTGAGAACTAAAACAGTTGTTAATCTTTATTTTAAATCATTAGGTAAATCAAGGGACCACGCCGTATAACACGGAACGGGTTTCCTCCCAAGAATACCAGTGCATAAAACAAACAGCGCAATGCTAAATAAAGAAAAATGAAGCTGTTATAAGACCCAGGTCCTATCACACAATGCAACGCAAGCCGGGGGATAGGGTTTTTACCTTATAACAGCCAAAGAATGCTTGATACGTTTAAAACAAATCATTTGATACTATAATAAGTGCATAGTGTATAAAACAACTTCAAATCATAAGTATCAATCATAGGCGGCATGAGCGCCCCATCCCACTATGTCGCCATACTAGGCTCTACAAATAAAACCGCAAATGTCACGTATTTGGAAATTGGATTTCCGTCTATGAACCGAGGCAAAAGATAGTCCTCAACCGTTTTCGTGACTCTCTAGCCCGAGCCACAGGGTCAGAGCGCATCGACCCTTGGAGCGACAGGGCCGGTCCACCGATGTGGATTAAACTTAAACCCTGAACATGCGTTCCCCCGCCCTATGGGGCGTAAACAAGCCAACTAAATGACTCCATCGGTTCGAGAACGACCGATCAATCCGAGGCGCCTCGCAACAGCAACAACCACATAAGTCAAACTCGTCAGGGCGTGTAAAACCACTGACGCCACTTCTAACTAGAAAGAAACGCATGCCCTCCCTGAGGTCCGTCTCCCGTTTTTGGTTCATACCGGGTGTGAAACTCGCGAATTCACGTTACACAAAGCTGTGCCACACAGGCTGTGCTTTGATCATCACCACAAGACTTTGCTTTTCAACAGAAGCCTTGATCAATTGCCACTTAGGCGTGCCACACAGGCAATTCACTCCATGCGTTTGATATCCACCAATATATAACCCCTGAGCTCGTACGTCTCAGAGAAGGGCGTTAAGCAAGAGAATAAATTCTCCGCCGCCAAACAGATATATATTTAATAGAAATCAATCACACAGACTAAAATCCAATGTCAGACACACAGTCCATTTACAAGTCCGTTCTGGGGCTGAACGAAACCGGAGGCACCTAGTACCCCGCATATCCATCGATCTCCAAGCACGTCTGGACGATCACTAACTGTTTCCATCTTCTTGGGTGTACAGCCCAATCAAGATCATCAGTTATCACCCAAACGACGTGAAGACTTCCGGTCTTCGACCACCGTCTTCATCTTCGACACCACGTCGAATCAGTTATTCAGAATGGGATAAACCCGGTCTTTCTGAATAACTCGCGTATATATTATAAAAGTGTTACACAAACACAACATACGCCTCATTCCAATTCAGAATATTCTTTTATTCGAATATTCCTATACTTTGGGAATAGTTCCCATTAATTTTATCCAAGATAAATTCTTTAAATTTATTCTTTAATCTCCTTTGAATATCAATTCAAACTAGTCGGGATTAGCGAACCGCACCGAAGTAATCATTTATTTTATTTCCCAATCCCAACCTATTCATCCCATGGAGTAAAACTGGTAATACTTCATGTCTAACACCACAGTGTTATCGGTAAATTCAATTACCATTTCACGTTCAAATCTAATTAAAGATTTAACCATCGCCTGGAGCAAAACTGGTGATACTCCATTTTCGATCATTTCAATCTAATTAAAGATTCATTAAAACTCCACTTAGTTTTAATCTTTAACTGGGTTAAAGAATCAGTGTCATTTAAAACACGGTTCACGATAAACCCAAGATCACATTCCATTAATTATCGGGTTAAAGAACAAGTGTTATTTAAAACACTGTTCACGATAAACCCAAAAATCAATACCAATTCAATTCCAATTAAATATCGTTTAATTGGTACACTTCATTAGATCTAAATAAAAAGATTTAATTTTTTTTCTCAACTGGGTTCAAGAACAGTGTTAGTAAAGACACCATTCACGACAAACCCAAATCACATTTGATATTCAATACAAGGCTCTGAATAGAAAATATATCGGCTTATATTCAATATCAAATTCTACGACTAACAAATGTCGTATTGGAAATAACGATATAAATATATATCTTTCAAATTTCCATAACAACATCTGTATAATCACGAATTCCAACATCGAAATATTCCGAAGACAATTTCGATTCAAATCCACTCCAATGCAATCTTTGGAAATTTTGGTTATTTTCAAAACCCTTTTCAAATTCAATTTATTTATTTAAAAATAAATAGAATTATAATTCTAGTTCAAAACTAGTTCATTTCGATAAAAATCTATTTTTATCTTTTCAAATATGGAGTTTTTCATCCCAATTCTTCTCAAATCATTTCTTATGATTTTACACAAATTATTACTATTTTTAATAATTTTATCAAGGCCCGTACAGTCGATTTCCAACAACGGCCATCGAACTGCACTTACAGCGACCTTTTTCAAATTTGATTTGGACGTATCTCCAAATCCAACCGTTAGATTTCAAATTTCTAACATTCGTTAGAAATCTCTTTTCGATACGAACCCAACGGTTCCGGTTTTAGGAGAATCCGACGGTCGGATCTCCCGTAATGTCCGTTTGAAATAAATGGTCGAAATTCACGAACTGCCGCGGCGCGGCGCGTTCTATTCAGGCCATTATATTATATATATAATATATATATCGTCGATTTCCATTTAAAACGAATTATATAAATAGTTTTAAATTCGTTTCAAAAGCAATTTCAACTTCCATTTCAATTCAAATCGAAATTGAATTCTTCTTTATAAATTCGTTTCAAAATTCATTTCTATTCAATTCAAATTTCAATTCAATTTGAATTCATTTCAATTCGTTTTCAATTCAATTCATTTCGAAATCGTTTTCAATTCAATTCATTTCGAAATCGTTTTCAATTCAATTCATTTCGAAATCGTTTTCAATTCAATTCATTTCGAAATCGTTTTCAATTCAATTCATTTCGAAATCGTCGATTTCCATTTCACTTTTCAATATTCATTTTTAAAATGAATAAAGTCGATAAAAATATCGTTCACGTCAAAATGGCGTCAATCTAATCAACACGGCTTCATAAATTTCTATTTTCAAATTTTCTTTATTTTTCAAATTGGAATGAGGCCCAATCAATTACCATATAAAATTAATTATATGGATTTCCATACAACACATGTATATAATAGCATTGAAAAATAATCAACCATCAACCAATGTGCACTACACTGTATAAGCATCAAATATAGATATTCAACGCTTATAACAGCCTGTCAATCAATCGATCGACATATTTAATCAATCAGGATGAGTGAAATTCATATTTCATCCCAACACCCGTGTGGGGTTTCAAATCAACAAACACACATTTTTGTTTGTGCAGTTGGGCGATGTGTAAAATTTATCAACCCAATCAATATCCGTCAAATCAGTGTAAATAAACAAATCGACCGATTTGTTTATAAATAGTTATTTATTCACTTTCACGTTAAAAATTATATTTTTAACGTCAAAAATATTTATTTCAACACTTGAATTTGTATTCAGTTCACTTACACAATAAAAATGATATTTTTATTTTTCTAACATATTTTAGAAAATTTCGGCGGCATAACGGCACGATACTAGAAACGGGACGAGGCCTAGCCTTATCCCCGGTCTAGTGAAGGCCCACGCCATTCACACATCAATTAATCCATTCATTTCCCCAAACAATTCAATTTCACCAAACGATTCAATTTCACCAAACAATTCAATTTCAAATCAAATCATCTATCCAATCTATGCAACCAAACAAACAAGTCCATGGTCTGTGGACGGGTGTCGGGTGCTACTAAACACCGTCTACATCCTAGTATATATATATAACTAGAAAAAGAAATTGAAAGGTGAGAAATTCTCACATATAGTTATCCTAGCTCCACGGCACTTCTATTGTAGGAATCTTCATTGCTATCGCATCTTCGTCATCTTCGTCGTCCGCTTTCACTACCTATGTAAAAATCGAATTTTGACTTCGTTATTCAATATATAAAAATCGAATTTTTAGTTCGCTATTCAATATATAAAAATCGAATTTTTAGTTCGCTATTCAATATATAAAAATCTGATTTTTAGTTCGCTATTCAATATATAAAAATCCTATTTTTCTATCGAAGTTCAATATATAAAAATCCTATTTTTCTATCAAAGTTCAATATATAAAAATCCTATTTTTCATTCGAAGTTCAATATATAAAAATTCTATTTTTCTTTCGAAGTTCAATATATAAAAATCATATTTTTCTTTCGAAGTTCAATATATAAAAATCATATTTTTCTTCTTTCTATCATAAAAAAATATCTATTTTTATTCTTTCTATCATATGATAAAAGCCATATTTTTATTTCTTTAAAAACCATATCCGCTTGCTAACAAAACTCCAATCTGCTCGCTAAACAAAATCATAGCTTTGTTGAGTAAAAATCTCATCTTTTTATTGTTTTAAAAAAAATCCAAAATTTCCTATATTAAAAATCTAAACTTGCTATTGTTTAAAAATCTAAACTTTAGTATTTAAAAAAAATCAGTTTTAAAGTAAATAAAAAAAAATCAGTTAAATGAAAATAAATAATAATAAAAAAATAAAAAAAACGAGCTTACAGTGAACGGAGGGGGTGGGGTTCTTCGTCGGAGGGGTGCTCTGGGCTTCCAGCGGTGGCGGTCTACGGTGGTCCAGGGCGTGGTGTGGAGGAAGAAGAAGAAGGGGCCGCGACAGCAGCAGGGGGTGGGGATCTGTCATCGTGGTGTTCGAGGGTATGGGCGCATGAGGGGGGGGGTCGGCCAGCGGTGGGGGGGGGGGGGGGGGAGGAACCTGGCGGCGGTGGCGATGTCGATGGGTGGCGGGCGATTAGATCGGGGCTTTTTTTTTCTTCAATCTGCAATCGAAATGAAGAGGGGGGGGGCAAAGTAAAAAGGGGGGGGAATTTAATTTTTTTATTAATTTATTTATTTTATTTTGCAAAAAAAGTTGACTTTCACATACGACCTCTAAACGAGGCCCACCGCCTGCCGCCTACAGCGTTTTACCCCCATTCCGAACACAATGGTATATGTATCGTAGGCTGGTTCGGCTGTTACAATCAGTTTCCGTTAAATTTACATTTAAATCACTTTATTGAATTTTAAACGTACATTTCAAATTACCGGGGTCACATACTAGCTCTAAAAATTGCAGAAAAATATTTTCTAGCTTTGTATTGACGATACGGTCCAAACAAAACTAGTTTCGTCGAATTCTGAGGCCGTTAGAAAAATGGCCAATTTCCAGTCGATTAAAATCAACTGAAATGGTCAAAACACGTTTTCCTTTGCCACGCTCACATATTGATTCGAAAAATTATGAAATTTGAAACCTAGCAATAACTTTACATCACGGACCCAACAAAACTGGTTTCGTCGAAATCCGATGTCGTTTGCAAAATTTCCATTTTTAAGGGCCTGAATTCCATAGCGACTATTCAGAATTTTCAACTGGACATATCTTTTGATTCCCGATATGAAATCTTGATTTTTCGGATTCGTTGGAAAGATATTCACAATTAGATCCTAATGTTTTTGGTTTCACTAAAATCCGGATTGTTTTGCACCCGGTACATTCAATTGAAGTTTGAAATCGAATTATCGAACTACCGCGCCATTTTCAATTCTATTTATAATTATATATAATTATTTATATTCTAACGACGACGCGTATAATATATACATTCGAATTCTATTCAAAATAAATTTCCCGCCGATATTATTTAAAATAATTCATTTTAAATAATCAAAATTCGCTAAAATTGCCAAAATAAAAATTTCAAACTGGCTCGCATTTTACGGGTTGTTACAATCTCCCCCACTTAAAACTTTTCGTCCCCGAAAAGGAACAAAGTCGAAAGTGGTTTGATTAATCAACTCTACGCTCGATCTGGCTTTCATTCTCCAACTTTTCAGTTTCTGAGAATTTCCAAAATCTCAAAAATTTGGCTAACACCCTAAATTTTCGAAAAATTTCGCCATAACCTCCCCTGCACCGGGAGCATCGGGGAATTTCAAATAGCTTCCCCGGTCCTTCAGATCTCAAAAAGAAAAAGAAAAAGCCAAGCGGCTAGCCAATAGGCTCACAAAATCATCATCACCCAAACAAAACAGGAAATTATGTAGTAAACATGTACCTATTTGTCGGGCAAACAAATTTTATTCTCTGCTCTAGCCTCCTTGCTATGACCTGTTCAATGTAAGTACAAGTATATGCAAGCAAATGCGACCAATTTCAATACAATTCATTATTTGATACAATTAGGCGTAATGGTTCAAAATTACCAAACAATTAAACAAACAACACAATCATCAATCAATTAGTGAATTAGAGTTTCAAAATCATAATTTCGATACATAGTCAAAAATCATGTTTTTGATGCCAAATCACAACAATTAGCCCTATCTAATTTTGGTTCTCACACCAGTCTAATGGAAATATATAGATATTACACGTTCGTCACTCGAATATAAATTCTGATGATGATATATCAACCATCAGAATCACCCCCGGGCGACTAGAGTATAATTCTATATCTATCCAGTATATTAAAATTTCGAATACACGCGGATCAGACGTATACGCAAAATCTATATATACTGGATTGTCCACATCAATATAAATAAATAATCAAATACGAATAATTGATTTAAATTTTCAAAACAAAAATTTGTTTTCACTTTTATTTATATACTCTTCACACTCGTTCTATGATACTACTGATCCTATCTCTAACGAGTCATTCCATTGGATATTGCTAATCCAATATCTGATGAATTCTTTCGTATGGTTCTAATGTGCCTTGTTCTCTGCTTTGTAAACCAAAGCTCTGATACCACGTGTAAAGACCCGTAACTTCCCCGTAAAGGAAAGTGTTGGATAGTTCGAGAACAAACCACAACAGAACACATACAGAAGAACGTTTCATTGTATATTACAACAATGCATCAGATTACAAGAATATACAGAGTATAAATGAATATTACACAGAAATATCAGAGATTTAAATTACATTTAAATACATAGCAGCGGAAAATAATACAATACACAACTAGAATGAGATATACGGATACAAAGCTTTCCGGATATCGTTCCAGCTGTAAACCAGGATCCTGTGAATATAAATCTGCAAAACCAAAACTACTAGCTGCCCGTGTCAAAATAAGGGCACCCAGAGTTTAGGTTAAAACAATAAACTCCAGGTCAGTCATGTGACTGGTGTGAGAACTAAAACAGTTGTTAATCTTTATTTTAAATCATTAGGTAAATCAAGGGACCACGCCGTATAACACGGAACGGGTTTCCTCCCAAGAATACCAGTGCATAAAACAAACAGCGCAATGCTAAATAAAGAAAAATGAAGCTGTTATAAGACCCAGGTCCTATCACACAATGCAACGCAAGCCGGGGGATAGGGTTTTTACCTTATAACAGCCAAAGAATGCTTGATACGTTTAAAACAAATCATTTGATACTATAATAAGTGCATAGTGTATAAAACAACTTCAAATCATAAGTATCAATCATAGGCGGCATGAGCGCCCCATCCCACTATGTCGCCATACTAGGCTCTACAAATAAAACCGCAAATGTCACGTATTTGGAAATTGGATTTCCGTCTATGAACCGAGGCAAAAGATAGTCCTCAACCGTTTTCGTGACTCTCTAGCCCGAGCCACAAGGCCAGAGCGCATCGACCCTTGGAGCGACAGGGCCGGTCCACCGATGTGGATTAAACTTAAACCCTGAACATGCGTTCCCCCGCCCTATGGGGCGTAAACGAGCCAACTAAATGACTCCATCGGTTCGAGAACGACCGATCAATCCGAGGCGCCTCGCAACAGCAACAACCACATAAGTCAAACTCGTCAGGGCGTGTAAAACCACTGACGCCACTTCTAACTAGAAAGAAACACATGCCCTCCCTGAGGTCCGTCTCCCGTTTTTGGTTCATACCGGGTGTGAAACTCGCGAATTCACGTTACACAAAGCTGTGCCACACAGGCTGTGCTTTGATCATCACCACAAGACTTTGCTTTTCAACAGAAGCCTTGATCAATTGCCACTTAGGCGTGCCACACAGGCAATTCACTCCATGCGTTTGATATCCACCAATATATAACCCCTAAGCTCGTACGTCTCAGAGAAGGGCGTTAAGCAAGAGAATAAATTCTCCGCCGCCAAACAGATATATATTTAATAGAAATCAATCACACAGACTAAAATCCAATGTCAGACACACAGTCCATTTACAAGTCCGTTCTGGGGCTGAACGAAACCGGAGGCACCTAGTACCCCGCATATCCATCGATCTCCAAGCACGTCTGGACGATCACTAACTGTTTCCATCTTCTTGGGTGTACAGCCCAATCAAGATCATCAGTTATCACACAAACGACGTGAAGACTTCCGGTCTTCGACCGCCGTCTTCATCTTCGACACCACGTCGAATCAGTTATTCAGAATGGGATAAACCCGGTCTTTATGAATAACTCGCGTATATATTATAAAAGTGTTACACAAACACAACATACGCCTCATTCCAATTCAGAATATTCTTTTATTCGAATATTCCTATACTTTGGGAATAGTTCCCATTAATTTTATCCAAGATAAATTCTTTAAATTTATTCTTTAATCTCCTTTGAATATCAATTCAAACTAGTCGGGATTAGCGAACCACACCGAAGTAATCATTTATTTTATTTCCCAATCCCAACCTATTCATCCCATGGAGTAAAACTGGTAATACTTCATGTCTAACACCACAGTGTTATCGGTAAATTCAATTACCATTTCACGTTCAAATCTAATTAAAGATTTAACCATCGCCTGGAGCAAAACTTGTGATACTCCATTTTCGATCATTTCAATCTAATTAAAGATTCATTAAAACTCCACTTAGTTTTAATCTTTAACTGGGTTAAAGAATCAGTGTCATTTAAAACACGGTTCACGATAAACCCAAGATCACATTCCATTAATTATCGGGTTAAAGAACAAGTGTTATTTAAAACACTGTTCACGATAAACCCAAAAATCAATACCAATTCAATTCCAATTAAATATCGTTTAATTGGTACACTTCATTAGATCTAAATAAAAAGATTTAATTTTTTTTCTCAACTGGGTTCAAGAACAGTGTTAGTAAAGACACCATTCACGACAAACCCAAATCACATTTGATATTCAATACAAGGCTCTGAATAGAAAATATATCGGCTTATATTCAATATCAAATTCTACGACTAACAAATGTCGTATTGGAAATAATGATATAAATATATATCTTTCAAATTTCCATAACAACATCTGTATAATCACGAATTCCAACATCGAAATATTCCGAAGACAATTTCGATTCAAATCCACTCCAATGCAATCATTGGAAATTTTGGTTATTTTCAAAACCCTTTTCAAATTCAATTTATTTATTTAAAAATAAATAGAATTATAATTCTAGTTCAAAACTAGTTCATTTCGATAAAAATCTATTTTTATCTTTTCAAATATGGAGTTTTTCATCCCAATTCTTCTCAAATCATTTCTTATGATTTTACACAAATAATTACTATTTTTAATAATTTTATCAAGGCCCGTACAGTCGATTTCCAACAACGGCCATCGAACTGCACTTACAGCGACCTTTTTCAAATTTGATTTGGACGTATCTCCAAATCCAACCGTTAGATTTCAAATTTCTAACATTCGTTAGAAAGCTCTTTTCGATACGAACCCAACGGTTCCGGTTTTAGGAGAATCCGACGGTCGGATCTCCCGTAATGTCCGTTTGAAATAAATGGTCGAAATTCACGAACTGCCGCGGCGCGGCGTGTTCTATTCAGGCCATTATATTATATATATAATATATATATCGTCGATTTCCATTTAAAACGAATTATATAAATAGTTTTAAATTCGTTTCAAAAGCAATTTCAACTTCCATTTCAATTCAAATCGAAATTGAATTCTTCTTTATAAATTCGTTTCAAAATTCATTTCTATTCAATTCAAATTTCAATTCAATTTGAATTCATTTCAATTCGTTTTCAATTCAATTCATTTCGAAATCGTTTTCAATTCAATTCATTTCGAAATCGTTTTCAATTCAATTCATTTCGAAATCGTTTTCAATTCAATTCATTTCGAAATCGTTTTCAATTCAATTCATTTCGAAATCGTTTTCAATTCAATTCATTTCGAAATCGTTTTCAATTCAATTCATTTCGAAATCGTTTTCAATTCAATTCATTTCGAAATCGTCGATTTCCATTTCACTTTTCAATATTCATTTTTAAAATGAATAAAGTCGATAAAAATATCGTTCACGTCAAAATGGCGTCAATCTAATCAACACGGCTTCATAAATTTCTATTTTCAAATTTTCTTTATTTTTCAAATTGGAATGAGGCCCAATCAATTACCATATAAAATTAATTATATGGATTTCCATACAACACATGTATATAATAGCATTGAAAAATAATCAACCATCAACCAATGTGCACTACACTGTATAAGCATCAAATATTGATATTCAACGCTTATAACAGCCTGTCAATCAATCGATCGACATATTTAATCAATCAGGATGAGTGAAATTCATATTTCATCCCAACACCCGTGTGGGGTTTCAAATCAACAAACACACATTTTTGTTTGTGCAGTTGGGCGATGTGTAAAATTTATCAACCCAATCAATATCCGTCAATCATTGTAAATAAACAAATCGGCCGATTTGTTTATAAATATTTATTTATTCACTTTCACGTTAAAAATTATATTTTTAACGTCAAAAATATTTATTTCAACACTTGAATTTGTATTCAGTTCACTTACACAATAAAAATGATATTTTTATTTTTCTAACATATTTTAGAAAATTTCGGCGGCATAACGGCACGATACTAGAAACGGGACGAGGCCTAGCCTTATCCCCGGTCTAGTGAAGGCCCACGCCATTCACACATCAATTAATCCATTCATTTCCCCAAACAATTCAATTTCACCAAACGATTCAATTTCACCAAACAATTCAATTTCAAATCAAATCATCTATCCAATCTATGCAACCAAACAAACAAGTCCATGGTCTGTGGACGGGTGTCGGGTGCTACTAAATACCGTCTGCATCCTAGTATATATATATATATATATAACTAGAAAAAGAAATTGTAAGGTGAGAAATTCTCACATATAGTTATCCTTGCTCCACGGCACTTCTATTGTAGGAATCTTCATTGCTATCGCATCTTCGTCATCTTCGTCGTCCGCTTTCACTACCTATGTAAAAATCGAATTTTGACTTCGTTATTCAATATATAAAAATCGAATTTTTAGTTCGCTATTCAATATATAAAAATCGAATTTTTAGTTCGCTATTCAATATATAAAAATCGAATTTTTAGTTCGCTATTCAATATATAAAAATCTGATTTTTAGTTCGCTATTCAATATATAAAAATCCTATTTTTCTATCGAAGTTCAATATATAAAAATCCTATTTTTCTATCGAAGTTCAATATATAAAAATCCTATTTTTCATTCGAAGTTCAATATATAAAAATTCTATTTTTCTTTCGAAGTTCAATATATAAAAATCATATTTTTCTTTCGAAGTTCAATATATAAAAATCATATTTTTCTTCTTTCTATCATAAAAAAATATCTATTTTTATTCTTTCTATCATATGATAAAAGCCATATTTTTATTTCTTTAAAAACCATATCCGCTTGCTAACAAAACTCCAATCTGCTCGCTAAACAAAATCATAGCTTTGTTGAGTAAAAATCTCATCTTTTTATTGTTTTAAAAAAAATTCCAAAATTTCCTATATTAAAAATCTAAACTTGCTATTGTTTAAAAATCTAAACTTTAGTATTTAAAAAAAAATCAGTTTTAAAGTAAATAAAAAAAATCAGTTAAATGAAAATAAATAATAATAAAATAAAAAAAACGAGCTTACAGTGAACGGAGGGGGTGGGGTTCTTCGTCGGAGGGGTGCTCTGGGCTTCCAGCGGTGGCGGTCTACGGTGGTCCAGGGCGTGGTGTGGAGGAAGAAGAAGAAGGGGCCGCGACAGCAGCAGGGGGTGGGGATCTGTCATCGTGGTGTTCGAGGGTATGGGCGCATGAGGGGGGGTCGGCCAGCGGTAGGGGGGGGGGGAAGGAACCTGGCGGCGGTGGCGATGTCGATGGGTGGCGGGCGATTAGATCGGGGCTTTTTTTTCTTTTTTTTTTTTATTTTCTTCAATCTGCAATCGAAATGAAGAGGGGGGGCCAAAGTAAGGGGGGAATTTAATTTTTTTATTAATTTATTAATTTTATTTTGCAAAAAAAGTTGACTTTCACATACGACCTCTAAACGAGGCCCACCGCCTGCCGCCTACAGCGTTTTACCCCCATTCCGAACACAATGGTATATGTATCGTAGGCTGGTTCGGCTGTTACAATCAGTTTCCGTTAAATTTACATTTAAATCACTTTATTGAATTTTAAACGTACATTTCAAATTACCGGGGTCACATACTAGCTCTAAAAATTGCAAAAAAATATTTTCTAGCTTCGTATTGACGATACGGTCCTAACAAAACTAGTTTTGTCGAATTCTGAGGCCGTTAGAAAAATGGCCAATTTCCAGTCGATTAAAATCAACTGAAATGGTCAAAACACGTTTTCCTTTGCCACGCTCACATATTGATTCGAAAAATTATGAAATTTGAAACCTAGCAATAACTTTACATCATGGACCCAACAAAACTGGTTTCGTCGAAATCCGATGTCGTTTGCAAAATTTCCATTTTTAAGGGCCTGAATTCCATAGCGACTATTCAGAATTTTCAACTGGACATATCTTTTGATTCCCGATATGAAATCTTGATTTTTCGGATTCGTTGGAAAGATATTCACAATTAGATCCTAATGTTTTTGGTTTCACTAAAATCCGGATTGTTTTGCACCCGGTACATTCAATTGAAGTTTGAAATCGAATTATCGAACTACCGCGCCATTTTCAATTCTATTTATAATTATATATAATTATTTATATTCTAACGACGACGCGTATAATATATACATTCGAATTCTATTCAAAATAAATTTCCCGCCGATATTATTTAAAATAATTCATTTTAAATAATCAAAATTCGCTAAAATTGCCAAAATAAAAATTTCAAACTGGCTCGCATTTTACGGGTTGTTACATCGACATGCCTGTCGACATGCCTGTCGACATGCCTGTCGACTTGTCTGGGCGGGAATTTTCCCGCCTGGCCCATTTCTGCATGTTTCGAAATTCAAATTTCCCGAGAACTTCTTTGGGCCTTAACCGGGTCATACGGACTCCGATTTTCGAAAACTCGGACTCTATTTCGCGTATTTTTCCAAGATGAACGCAATGGCATAGCCTGTTTTACTTGATTCAGAATTTAAAATTAAATTCTGCCTTGATTCTCGTTTTAACATGTTATCGAAAAATACGGGTTGTTACACCCGGTATGAGTAAAAAACGGGATTAGGACCGCAGGGAGTGCACACGTTTCTTTCTAGCTAGTGGTGTTTGGGCTTTAACACGGCCCGACATTTTACTTATGTGGATTTTGGATTGAGGTACCTTGGGTTTTTTATAGGCCGGAAGTGGTCATACTATAGGTTCATAGGAACCGGGAAACGTGTGTTCAGGCATAATTAATCCACTACCGTTAGGTGAGGACCGGCCCTGAAGATCCAAGGGTTCACTGCGGGGGATCCTGAGGCATTTGCTAGAGTGTCTCGAATCGGAAGAGGACGATCCCTAGCCTCGATTTCATGACAGAAAACCAATTCCCAATACGACAACATTTCGGTTTTGATTGTAAACTTATATATGGCGACATAGTAGGATGGGGTACTATGCCGTCTACGATTAATACATTTATATTTAAATGTTTTAGATATATATACACACTGATAATAATATCGTTTTTACGTATCAAGCATTTTTTGACCATTATAAGGTAAAACCCTATCCTCTGGTGTGTGTTGCATTGTGTGATGGGACCTGGGTCTTATAATGGTTTCATTTTTCTAAAAAGCATTGCGTTATTTGACGATTTACTTTAATTATGCACTGGCAATCCAATGGAGTAAACCCGTTCCGTGTTAGCGGCGTGGTCCTGTGATTAGCCTACTATTTAGATAAGTTAAGTTAAGAATTCTCACACCAATCCCACGACTGACCTGTAGTTTGTTTCACTTTGCAAACTCGGGTGCCCTCTTTCCACACAGGCAGTCGAGTAGCTTTTTGCAGATATAGTTAAGCATGATCCTGGATTGAAGTCTGAAGCTGGGTCCAGAATATTGATGGCTTTCCGCTGAGATTAGTTCCGCTGCAATGTATCTTCCGCTGTATTATTTATCGATGTACTTTGATATATTCTATACTCTGATGTAACATTTATTGTTGATGTTATAAAAGTCTGTGTTGTTGTTCTGATGTTTTGTATGCCTAAAGTTAACGTACGCGGAATTTGAACGATCAAATGGGGTCGGGCGAAATTCGGGTCGTTACAGCTGGTATCAGAGCTCTGGATTAGCTCAAATCTTTGGGGTACAATTCGTTAGAACTAAACAGAAGACTCATCAGAGGTTGGATTAGTAATATCCAATAAGAATACTCATTAGAGATAGGATCAGCAGTATCCTAGAATGAGAATACTCATTAGAGATGGGGTTAGCAATGCCCTAGAATGAGTCAGAGTAGAAAATTCATAATTAACGTACTTGTTATTCTATATAGTTCGATTTTAGAAAATATGATTTTGAATATATAAAAGTTATATATTTTGAAAATTTAATCAACTAATTGATTGATGATTGTATTGTGTGAATATGAATTCAACTAATAAATTATTAAACAGTTAAAGAATGAGAATTAAATTAGTTGAATAAACAACTTTAGCTTCATTTCCTTTCCGAGGACGAAAAGATTTTAAGTGGGGGAGATTGTAACAACCCACAAATTCTGAACCAATTTAAAAAATTTATTTTAGAAAATTTTAATGAATTCTGAGGATATAATATAATTTATTATTAATAATAATGGCTAGAATTTATTTTAATCGAAGTTAAAACGAATAAATTTAATTTAAATATAAAAGGAGTTATAAATGGCGCGGTAGTTTTAAATTTTGATTTTAAACTTTAACTGAATGTACAAGATCCAAAATAAATCAGAATTGAGTGAAACCAGAAATATTTAAATCTGTTTAACCATATCTTTGTAACGAATCTAAAAAATTGAAATTTCATAGCAGAAATCAAAAGTTATGGCCAATTCAATTTTTAGAAAGGTCGCTGTAGGATTTATATATATAATATATATGGCCCAAAAGGCTACTTTTCACATATGAAGGAATTTCGACTCGAAACCACTTCCATTGAGTTCGAAATGACGTTTCTGCATTGAAAAACAGTAAACACTTATATATTTTGAGTTTTGGAAATTATTTGTTTAAAAATGTATTTTTTAATATTAAATATATTGGCCTTGAAAATAGTCATTTTTCAAACGACCTCTGTTTTCGACGAAACCACTTTTGTTGGAACCGGAATGTCCGATTATTGCTAGATTTCAATTTTCAGAATTTTTCGAATTAATATGTGAGCGTGGCAAAAGAAAATGTATTTTGACTATTTCAATTAAATTTAAACGCCTTAAAAATAGCCATTTTTCAAAAGTTCTCAGAATTCAACGAAATTAGTCTCGTTAGAACCGTATCATCATAAGAAAGCCAAAAATATTTTTTTTGTAATTTTTAGAGGTCGTATGTGGCCCCGGCATATTTAATGTACGGTCAATATTTAATTAATTAATTTTTAATGCAATTTTAAATAAAAATCGTACAGATTTTGGAATTGGGCCACGGGACCTATCCCATTGCGTTCAGAAGGTGTCAAAACCTTAAGGACAACAGTAAGCAGACCCAAATCAGAGAAAGTCCGAAAATCAACCTTTTAAGCACGATTTTCGAGATTTAATATTAAAATATTCAGGCCGAAACCCTAACCCTAATTTCAGCAGCTACCTAAACCGAAGGCCAGAATTTCTCCAATTTCAAACGCTCATAACTTTTGATCCGCTCAACGAAAATCGACAAGCTTTGTACCAAATCGAAGCTTTTAGAGAGATCTTTCAATCCATACGGTCAAGATCGGGTTTTGGTTCACGGATTTCACGAATTCTGGACTGAAACGTGGCGGGTTCGGGTTCGATTTTTGAGACAAGGTGGAGACCGAGTTGGGTGGCCTTCTGGGCGTTGGTGGCTCGCGGGCGGAGCGTCGGAGTGGCGGGGTCTGATCGGCGGTCGGTGGCTCGGAGGGTGGCGCGCGCAGAAGGGTTGGAAGACGAAGTTGGGTTCGGCTGAAGCGTCGTGAACACGAGGAAGAAGGTCTTCTTTTTTTTATTATTTTAATATTTAATTTATGCGATCTTTAAAAAATAATATCTCTTTCATACGAGGTCCGATTGACGAACCGTCAGTTGCATTGGACTCGTCTTTCCGAGATCTTCGCGATGGCGCAGACCAGAGCTGAATCCGAGACAGTCAAATTTTCAGCAAAAATCAAAGTGAGAATTCTAATTTTATTAAATTAATTAATTAATTATTAATTATTTTCTCGTGTTAAAAATGATTGTATTATCATGCTAATTCAGATCTGAAATGTCTGTGTTGTTTGAATTGTTAATTGTTGTTGTTGTATGTTTTGTTGTTCATAATATGCTGAATCCGCATTGGAATTTTACATATTTTTGAATTTATTTGCAGTTAGAGATTAGATCTAAAATTTGATCTAAATCATATTATATTCATATTTAAATCATACTTATTTCAGATCCAGTTGTAAAAATTTATTTTATGTTATTAAAACTTAATTCTTATTTTTCTGAAATGAACAATAGAATTGAAACAACAAATAAAACTCATTTTTATTTGTTGATATAACAAAAGAAATTGAACGACAAATAAAATATTATTTTTATTTGTTTATATTACAACGGAGACTAGTTAACAAATAAAATCTTATTTTATTTGTTTACTTTTCAACAGAATTTGGATGTCGAATAAAATATTATTTTTGTTGTTTATTTACAATAGAATTTGAACAACGAAAAAAAGATTACATTTTTAATGTGAATTTGTTTACATTAAGAAGAATGAAACAAAAAAAAAGAATGTATTTTTAATGAGAATTTGTTTACATTAAAAAGAAGAACATATTCTTAATGTGAGTTTGTTACATTAAGAAGAGTGGATTAAAAAGCATATATTTTTAATATGGAATAGTCTCATTAAAAAGAATAAAATTAAAAGATTACATTTTTATGTAATCTTAGAATTGAAATTAAAGATTAGATTTTTATTGTCTACTGTTTTCAATAACAGGGATTGAAATAAAGTTCATATTTTATTTGTCACTTTGATTTCAATAAAAGTTGTAACATTTAAAAATCTCACAAATGTAAATATACATTAAAAATAAACTTGTTCTTTTATTTGCATTTACCAATGCAAATATACATTAAAAATAAACTTGTTCTTTTATTTGTATTTACTGATACAAAGATATATAAAATATATATTTACAGATACAAAGATATATAAATTTTGTTCTTTTATTTGCATTCACCAATGCAAATATATTTTGAAAATAAAATTTATTCCTTTATTTACATTCACAAATGTAAATATACATTGAAATAAAATTTATCCTTTTATTTATATTCACAAATGTAAATATATGTTGAAATCCGAGTTTATCCTTTTATTTACATTCACCAATGTATAAATGCATAGAAATTAAAATTTGTTCTTTTATTTGCACTCATTAATGCAAATATATCTTGAAAGGAAAAGTTGTTCTTTTATTTGCATTCACGAATGCAAACAGTACATGAAAATAGAAAAAAAAATATTTCTGTTTGCATTCTATAATGCAAACGAAACATAGAAAATAGAAAATACATTTTTATTTGTATTCTATCATGCAAATAAAACAAGTAGATAAAAATTACATTTTTTGTTTGCAACTTTAGCTACAAACAAACAAATAAAAATTACATTTTTGTTTGCAAATTTAGATGCAAACAAATTTATTTAAAAACAATAGTTACATTTTTTGTCGCATGATTTTAAATGCGAACAAAACATTAAAATAAAGGTTACATTTTTATTTATTGATTTACTTCACTTGATGTAAATAAACATAAAATAAGGAGTTGTTCTTTTATTTACATTTATTGATGTAAATAAAACTAGAAATTAAATATTACATTTTTATTTGCATTACTCAATGCAAATAAAACATGAGAATAAAAGATACATTTTCATTTGCAATCCTTAATGCAAATAAATTATGAAATGAAAAGTTATAATTTTTATTTACATTCCTCTATGTAAATAAACATCAAATTAAAAAGTTGAATCTTTATTTGCATTCTTTATTGCAAATAAAGAATGAAATGAAAAGTTATATTTTTGTTATTATTTGTATTCCCTATTACAAATGGAATTAAAGATTATATTCTTCTTCCCACTTATTTACAATGAAAGGAATTGAAATAAAGATTATATTTTTATCGCCATTTTAGATGCGATAAAAAGAATAGAAATAAACATTACATTTTTATTGACATTTTACATGCGATAAAAAGAATAGAAATAAAAAGAGGCATTTTTATCGTCGTGTGATATATTGTGTATTACACTGCCATAGACAAGTTACCC
The DNA here is from genome assembly GCA_030737875.1 of Allium sativum. Taxonomy (NCBI): domain Eukaryota; kingdom Viridiplantae; phylum Streptophyta; class Magnoliopsida; order Asparagales; family Amaryllidaceae; genus Allium; species Allium sativum. The sequence goes on along the minus strand of CM060921.1, from coordinate 524,633,130 downwards.
GACTTGTTTATGTGATTGGGTCGATAATTTTTACACATCGCCCAAGTACACAAATAAATTTGTTATTTGTTTGTTGGATGAAACCCCACACGGGTGTTGGGATGAAAGTTAACATACACTAATCCCAATATTTAGTTGTATGTTGATCGTTAGATCGACAGGCTGCGATGAGCATTATTATTTAATTTTAACGCTTACACAGTGGAATTTACACTCTGGATGTAAATGGAAGACTTGATGATTATACTATTATTGTTATATACATGATATGTGTGAAATCCATATAATCCAAATTATATTGTAAATGATTGGACCGCATTTCGATTCAGGTGTTCTCTTAAATAAGAATATTTTTACCTTAGAAATTCTTTTTATATAAAAATATTTTTAATTAAGTATATGTTAAGACAAAGAATATTTGTAAAAGATAAAGAATTTGTAATATAAAGCATACTTTTCATTTAGAGTCTTTATATAAAGAATATTTTTATGATTATTTTAAAATATGTTTTTAAAAGATTCCTAGCATTTGCAATTTTTTTTTTTGTGATTATAAATAAAGTGAGATGTGAAGTGGATTTATCGTGGACGATGTTTTAAACGACATTTGTCCTTTAATCCAATTTGCATTGAAATTATTATTTGGAATTTATAAATCTATTTTATAGATTTAAAAAGGCATTTTCTAAAAATCAAGTTTTTCCAATTTAATATATTAAATAGGAATTAAGTAGAAATTCGATTGGTAATAATCGAAATGGGCTTCTGTAAAAGAAGACCGATATTATATATGGAATTTAAGAGGCTTTGCCGTTATTCCATTTATATTATTAGTCCGATATAGAAATTTATATCGATTATGTATTGATTTGATTTCTGTGGAATTCCATATTTCGAAAATGGATTTATAGATTTTGTTTTCAGAATTTTATCTTTGATAAAATTAATGAGAATCTTTTAAAACGAATATCTTATCAAAAGAATATTCTGAGTTGGAATGTGGCGTAATGTGTGATTTTCCAATATTTGCTTTTTTATCCCAAAATACGCGAGTTATTCAGAAAGACCGGGTTTAACCCATTCTGAATAATCATCACAACGATCAAGAGTCGAAGATAAAGACGGTGATTGAAGACCGAAGGTTTTCACATCATTGGGATGATGATGACTGGTATCTTGAATTGGGATTGGCCTTCCAAGGTAAGGTATTTGGTGATGGTTGTCCAAACGCATTTGGAGATCGACGGGACATTGTTTCGCTCAGACCCAGAGCAGACTTGTAAATGGATTGTGTGTCTGACATTGTATTCATTTCTGCTGTATTTGTTGAACGCTACTGATTATATATTTCTGTTTGGTGGTGAAGAATTTATTCTTTACTTATCACCCTTCTCTAAGACGTATGAGATTAGAGTATATATATATATATATATATATATATTGGTAGATGATCAATAATATGGCAGGGTCTGACAATGTGACATGCTAAGATGCAAATGATCAAGGCTTTGTTGAAAAGCAGGCCTTGTGGCTGGTGATCAAAGCATAGCCTGTTTAGGCATAGCTTTGTGTATAACGTGACTTCGCGAGCCTCACACCCCGGTATGAGTCAAAAACGGGATTAGGACCGCAGGGAGTGCACACGTTTCTTTCTAGCTAGTGGTGTTTGGGCTTTAACACGGCCCGATATTTTACTTATGTGGATTTTGGATTGAGGTACCTCGGGTTTTTTATAGGCCGGAAGTGGTCATACTATAGGTTCATAGGAACCGGGAAACGTGTGTTCAGGCATAATTAATCCACTATCGTTAGGTGGGGACTGGCCCTGAAGATCCAAGGGTTCACTGCGGGGGATCCTGAGGCATTTGCTAGAGTGTCTCGAATTGGAAGAGGACGATCCCTAGCCTCGATTTCATGATAGAAAACCAATTCCCAATACGATAACATTTCGGTTTTGATTGTAAACTTATATACGACGACATAGTAGGATGGGGTACTATGCCGTCTACGATTAATACATTTATATTGAAATGTTTTAGATATATATACACACTAATAATAATATCGTTTTTACGTATCAAGCATCTTTTGACCATTATAAGGTAAAACCCTATCCTCTGGTGTGCGTTGCATTGTGTGATGGGACCTGTGTCTTATAATGGTTTCATTTTTCTAAAAAGCATTGGTATTTCATAACAGTTATAACTGAGTGTTGCAAGTTGACTGATTTGATTTAGTGATTATTGTTTTTTTACTTTAGTAGAGTGCTAAGACTGAAGTTGTATTTTATGGAAATAAACAAGAAACAATATTTCAAATTTGCTTTAAGGGGCGCATAGGAAAAACGTAGATAGTGTTGGAAAAATTGTGTCTTTTGTGGAAGCGATCAAGATCTTGTTCACCCTGTTACTTAAAGATGATTTTATAGAAAATCACACATAGATATGCAATTAAAACTAAAACGATATTCCACACCAATCCACCCTCTTTATTGATTCACAAAAACAATTTTTGTTTACACTCACTGGAACAAAACAAAAAAATACAATTGAATAATTAACCTTCTTGAGATAGGGAAAGAAGATCTATATGACTACAACTATTGGTGGAGAGAAAGAACGACGGCAAAACCCTCGGACCAACTATTCGGTCTCAATCCCATCTAATTTCGGTACTAATAAGCCAAACCTAGAAGTTGCTTATATAGGAGAATAGAAGGTCTTGCCAACAATTTGCCCCTTATAATATATCACAAATAAATTCAACAAATAACTGGTCAAAAATAGAAAAACTCAGCTCAAACGTCTGACCGGTATGGTCAAACGACTATCCAAGCTCTCGGGTTATAATCGGTAATCAGCTCAGACGTGTGACATGGAGCCTCGGACGTCTAAGCTGAAGCACCGCTCAAAACTGCCCCGTTGAGTTGTTGCCATGTCCTCCTCAGGACTCCAGTTCACATACCGTCTTCTCCACTACAAAGCACACATCGTTGCCTTCAACATATATGTGATTGAATATCACAAATCACAACAGATAGATCATTTTATAATAAATACACTTGTGTGAATAGCATCAAAGTCATAGAAAATGCATATTACAAACATGACTTAGAAAAAAGGGATCAGGAGAACGAAGACATAGAAGAAATGCTGCAGATATCTCAATTACCGACACTGTGCTATGCCATTTTAGCGAAGTTAAATCCACACTTTCCTTGTATTATCCCTAATGTTTCTAGTAGGTTTAAATTATGGAACAAGGTTGAGTAGAACCAAAAGTGCTCAAAGGTAAGAAGTTAATGTCAGAGGAAGAGAAATTAGAAGAAGAATGCTTAATTTAATTAGCGAACAATTTTGAATTTCTCTCTTGCAACCAAACTTCCTTCTAGTTTCCTCTTACAAACACAACAAAATGACCACATATATATAGTGGATTACATATCCTATGAAGTGGATATAACTAAGGAAAGGAGAAATAAAGGACTAATGTAGAAGAAGAAGAGGAAGGCTGGAAAAGAAATCTCACGAGAGAGTGATAATTCACAAAATGATTCTTCTATATCTTTACTTTTGTCTGTAGGTACATATATAGTAGCTATTACATAACTAATTAGCATACGTGTAAAGTAGATACTACCCACTACAATACTTTTAGGCGGTAAAACCATTGCAAAAAGTGAAACAAACTTTAGTATGGCACCATTTTGTTTATTGCATATACCTCTGTGGTAACCTCACCATTCTCTTTGGACGTGCAGCAGCATGTTGTGCATCATGGGCTGTGTCTGAACTAGTATCATGCGCATCAATGCCCACTTCATCAAGAACGACATTGTCCTCAAGGTTGGTATAAGCTTCAGCTATGCTGTCTGGTAGTGGAGTAGGCTCAATAGCCGTTGGTTGTGGATAGAATTTTAGTAAGGAGAAGTGAAAAACTGGGTGTAAGCGAGCTGATGATGGAAGCTGGAGTTTGTAAGCAACATTTCCTATTCATTCACTGATCTGAAAAGGTCCATAGTAGTTCTTCGTAAGTTTGTGATGGTTATTTTGAATTGTTTGTTGACGGTACGACTATAGCTCAAGGAATACCCATGAACCAACTTCAAACTGTTTATCGGTACAGCATTGATCAACATATGTCTTCATGCGTTGCTGCGCTTTCCGCAGATGACACTTGATTGTGTGTATTAAGGTACCACACATGAAGCATCCCATTCCTGTAGGTTGGGAATTGTAGTTGAGTAGCTAATGTAATCCAAAAGCACTGGTGGTGGCCTGCTATAGACAGCCTGATATGGAGACATTCATATGGCAGTGTGTTTGGTGGTGTTATACCAACGTTCGGTTCATGGAAGGCATTTCGACTATTTAGTTGGTGTGTCACCAAGTACAGCTCGTAGATAGGATTTAACACAATGGTTTACGACTTCGGATTGGCCATCGTTTTGTGGATGGTATGCGCTGCTTAACTGTAGCTTTGTCCCATGCAGGCAGAACAATTCTGTCCAAAACTGACTTGTAAACAGTCGGTCCCTGTACGATATGATTGAACGCGGAAAGCCGTGTAGTCGAACATACTCATGCAAGAAGAACTTAGCCAATTGAGATGTTGAAACTGAAGTTGGTAAGGCACAAAAGTGAGCGTACTTCGATAACCGATCAGCAATTACCCAAATTACTGTTCGACCATTGGATGGCGGAAGGTGAGTGATGAAGTCCATTGTATATCTTCCCATATCTGCGTTGGGATCGGCAATGGTTACAGTAAACCTTTGTAGGCTGTGTTATCCGGCTTGGTTTGTAGGCAAGTTTGGCACTGTCAGACAAAATCCTGAACTGATGTGGTCATATTTAGCCAATAAAAATTTCTAGCCACT